>CP106725.1:68137979-68737979 GCA_025506655.1 Gossypium rotundifolium
CCAAAGGGTTGGACACACAAATCACGAACTCAGAGACCTCAACTGCGTAGTCTTACCAAATACTAGAGTTTCACACACATATGAATGAGTCGAACCAGATCAATCAATGCAATCACACTAGTATCATAAAGGGAGAAAGTACCAAGAATGACATCGGGAGGAAACATCCTATCCGCTCGTGTAGCATAAGCTCTAGCAGTGCTCGCCTCCGATTGAACTATGTTGTCTTTTGTCCCTCTCTAATCGCCACCTACATTATCGAATGTTTGGTTGGTCACCCGTCTTGGCGTCGCTTGGTCTAGTGTTCAACCGATTCTATTCGACTAACATCGGCCACTCGAATAAAATGGTCCGACGATCCACATTTAAAGCCAGACCGATCACGAACCCTACAACTTCCGTAATGCCATTTCTGTAATGTTTACACTCGACCGGTCTTGGGAACGTTACCAACACTAGCTATCGAATGGCTCGATAACTCCCTGAGGTCGATCACATCTAGGTAAGTCTAGAGTAGCTTTATGCCGCTTGAGTCATCTCGAATTTCTTAGGCAATCAATGGTAAGTCTTACTCATTGATCTCTTACAGTATCTCTAGCTTCTATTTCACTTTTCTTTTCTCTTTTCCGAGCTCTTCACTTTACAAGCCCGCCGACTAGTATCACAAACTCTTTGATTTCAAGAATGCCGACCAAAGAACTTTATATCTTCATTTAGACCGCCTTCAAATCTTTTGCACATAATGGCTTCAGAGAAACACACTTTCTAGCATATCCGCTAAGTCCGACAAATTTTCGCTCATATTCTCTCACGGTCATTCACCTGCTTCAGCTTCAAGGAATTCTTTTCATTTTGATCGATGAATCTCTGACTGATATATTTCTTACTGAAACTCAATTTGGAAGAAGTCCCAAGTTACTTTTTCTTTCGAACTACGGATACTAGTGTGTTCCACCGGTGATAGGCAAGATCCCAAGTAGAGATATAACACACTTTAGGCATTCATCCGAGTCCAAGATAACTCATCGAGTGCCGAATAGTGTTATCAAGCCACATCTCTACTGCTTTACATCATCATTATCATTGGCCTTGAATTCCTCACCCCATATTTCCGATTTTATCAACGGAGGCTGCTAGATCTCATCGGATCTATCATCTGAGGTGTCAAGGTACCGGAGTTGGATTATTTGGGGTGGAGGTTGTTGTACAATGGATTATTCGAACAAACTAGGTAAACCATTCATCATTTGGTAGAAGGCTTGTTTAGCCTCCCCACGTGGCTACACGTGAATCGGGTCGAGAGTCTAATGGTGCTGATCCACGGCAAGACCAGAGCAACGCCTCCACATCATCACCTACGGCTCTATCGGGATCGAAATCCATTTACTATATAAAATACAATTGAAATTGTCAAGTCACCACACTATCATATATACAATTCAAAGGCATGTATAACTAGACTCTTACATACTACTAGTAGTCCTAGAATCGACTAAACCGTAGCTCGATACCAATAAAATGTAACATACCCATCACGGATTAGGTTACTGCATTATCGATAAGTCATAACTTCACTCAAACGATTAAATTTTTAGATAAACATCTTTATCAAGTAATTCATTTATCAATGCATAAATTACATATGTATAATATATGCTTAATACTTTAATTCAAATCATATACACTATAATCATCAATGAACACAACATGACCTCGAAAGCACATTACCCCAATGTCACACAACAATCCCAATTCCATATACTACACTCGACAACTTGGTCTTAATATGTGAAATTTATAAACAAGTAAACCATACGTAACTAATTAATAAAGTAACCCCATTTCAAAAGTCAATTCATTTTAATTACTAATGAAAACAAACCCTATGAACAAAACTTCATGCTAAATGGTCAAGGTACATGAGTTCATTACATTATCAAAGATTTAGTTAATAACTTTGGCCAAATATACCAAAACATATTGCATAACATGTTTCATGATTAATAAAATAATTTAGATCAACGCACATACAAAATTTTAAATTGATACCTATCCAATGCCCACTTGTTTTTCCATACATAACTCAACTATAATCGTATTTAAGCATCCATATAGACCTTGCATCATAATAACATAAACATATACAACATTTGATAATTAAAATTCATAGATCTGAAGCTCAAACTAGCACAAGATTAAAGCCATATTCGAATGGCCGTACTAATTATAACACAAAATCTTCAACCTAAACATGAGTATAAACATTTTCATGATCAACTTTGAATTATAACTAAGCACATAATAATCTCGGAAGAAAAATTCACACAACCAAATAGGCAATACTTATACATATATATTACCTATAAATGACCAATTCTATATAACCACATTTAACTCCTAAACATGATATGCATACATCTTATATCAAGGATTAAAACAAACCATTATATCAAACATATAAACCATACTTAACCGAAAGTAACAACCTTATTCGCAAGGCCATATATATATATATATACAAATCCGAACATCATTCATTACTTATCAAAATAAAGCCTATACATGCCTTTGATTCAAAAAGTATACAAAACATATATATACCAAAGAGAGTGATAGTGTGGTCGACTTTCTTGATGATCCCCTGAGCCCGTAGTTGAATTAATGATCTATAAAACATAAATAAAAACACATACAGAGTAAGCTCACTAGCTTAGTAAGTCTTAAGCAACTTTAATATAACATTTGAACACTTAAATATTTTATTTCTTTAAACTTATAACATTGAATATAAATATTTCCATAAATATATTTATGTAGGTATAATGTTAACGCTTATTAACCATAGCATTTACACTACATTACCATAATCCTATAATTCATCGAACCATAGTATAAACATATTTTACATGAATCACATGCTCCTTGCCACATAGGTACAACATTCATATCAACTATATTATCATATTCAAAGTCTTTTCACTATTAGCATTTCTACTAGTAACCGAACATCCCAAAAATAGCACGTTTAAGCTCAGATTCTATCTTATACCATTCATACATATCGATCAATAAGCTCAATCATACATAACACCATTCTTAATATGATATTTCAACTCAAGTAACATTAATCACAACTTACCTTACTTCTGGTGAATTCAATGAGATTTAAGCTTACCCGAGTTTTTAACTCAATAGGTTCACTATATTACACTCGAACAATTTATGGTTTCTTCGTTTTAAAGTATCACCGGCATTAAGCTTGCTAGGCACGAAGCCCGAATCAAATCACCGGCTCAAGGCCTACTAGGTAATAAGCCCGAAAATATTCATAAACCAATCACATACTTCACATTTTTCCCAAATAATATATCAAAGATACACATTCATATCATATTGTCAATTTATGCATTCAAGCCAATTTAACCCATATGCATTCTGCTATTACAATAATATACCTTCAAATTTATCGAACATTAACATTTAATGATTCAGAAATAATTCTTTGACATATTTCACAAGGACTTACCTCAACTATCGATGGACAACGTTAACCCATTAGTCGACAACTTTCGCCTTTCCCCAATCCAAATTTGTTTTTCTTTGTTCTTGATCTAAACACATTAAAATTTAGCCCATTCAAGTACATTTCATTTCAATTTAGTCCCTAAGACCATAAATGGGCAAATTACTATTTTACCCTAAGGTTTTACATTTTTACAATTTAGCCCTATTTGTTTAAAACACGTAATACACAAAATCTCTCAATGGTACTCAAAGGCTGAATCTTCCTAGGGACCTTACAAGTCCATTTATTTCATTTATTTTGCAATAAGCCCTCAAAATTTCATTTTGTAATTTAGTCCAAAACACCCAAATTAACTAAAATTTCCAATACAAAATATACTAATTTTAACATATTTTAAAATAAAATTATCAAACATCAAAACCACATGAACACATTAATGTCCGAATATCAAACATGCTTAGATTCAAAAATTTCAACATGGGTCACTAATACTCTAAGCAACGATCTCAAAAACATATAAATCAACAAAAACCGAGTTAAAATTCATACCTAATTAGACTTGATAAGTGTCGAATAGAGCTTGGCTTTTCTCACTTCTTCATAAACATACATTCGGCCAACAAAAGATGGAATAAAACATGCTTTTTATTTGTCTTTTAATTAACATATATTATGTAATTGTTGAATTACTAAACTAACCCTTTTTACTTAAATATAAAAACAAATAACACTAGGGTACTCTTGGTATTTGCCGCCCACTAACTTATAAAATGGGCTAATTGCCCTTTTAATACCCCACTTTGAAAAGCCATCATCAAATAGGCACTTTTCACTATAGTTTGGTACTTTTACCTTTTACGCGATTAAGTCCTTTTTCTAAATTAAACACACAAACGATAAAAATTTTTTATGAGACTTTCACACATTAATTCACATATAATAAATTTAAAATATAATATTTAAATATTTCTTGGACTCGGATTTGTGGTCCCAAAACCACCGTTCTGATTAGGGTCAAATTTGGTCTGTTACACCATATCTAGTTCAAAAAGTAGTTTTCAAACATATGACTATTTAACTCATAGCTAATAATATCCGGATCTCAAATCTAGCTTAGAGAACACAGCGGCTCCTTTCAATTGATCAAACAAATAATCTATTCTAGGCAATGGATATTTGTTCTTGATAGTTACCTTGTTAAGCTTTCGATAGTCTATGCACAATCTCATGGAACCGTCCTTCTTTTTCACAAATAACACTGGGGCACCCCATGGTGAATAACTAGGTCTTACAAAGCATTTATCAGTTAATTCCTGTAGTTGAGCTTTCAATTCTTTCAATTCTATCGAAGTCATTCTATAAGGAGCAATAGAAATAGGTGTGGTACCTAGAATCAATTCAATACCAAACTCAACTTCTCTGATAGGAGGCAAACCTAGTAGTTCTTCCGGGAACACATCAGGAAACTCATTTACCACAGGCACTGATTCAATTTTCAACTCTAGATCTTTAGTATTCAACACAAAAGCAAGATAAGCTTCTCATCCTTTCCTCAAACATTTCTGAGCAGACATAACATAATTCATGAAAATTGAACTACATGACTCATCTGAATTAACTCGAAGGATTTCACCATTTTCACATTTCAACTCAATGAATTTTTTCCACAATTCACTGCCACATCATGTGTTGTTAACCAATCCATACCAAGAATCACATCAAACTCATCAAATGACAATAACATGAGATTGGTCGGAAAACAATAACCTTTATTCATCAAAGGGCAATTTTTACATACTTTGTTTACTAACACATACTGACCTAATGGATTCGATACTTTAATCACAAATTTCGTAAACTCTATGGGCATGTTCATACTAGGCATCAATTTCATACAAACATAGGAATGGGTTGAACCCGGATCAATCAAAGCAATAACATTAACATCATGAAGAGAAAATGTACCTGCAATTACGTCGAGGGAGGATGCCTCTTCACGAGCACGGATAGCATAAATCCTTGCGGGTGCTCTAACATCTGATCTCATTGTTGTATCTCTAAATGTACCTCTACTTGTCCCTACTCTAGAATTTCTTTGAGATCTGCCACTAACGGGGGCATTGTCTGATCTTGCACTCGGTATTACTTCTCTTTTAACCATTTTGGGACACTCCCGAATGAAATGATCCGGTGCTCCACATCGAAAACAACCAATCTCAGTTGCTTGACATTGACCTGGATGATGTCGACCACATCGAGGACACTCAAGTCTGTCAGGCTGAATACTGCCAATTCTTGCAATCGAAGTGGTTTGAGCTTTTGGACCCATAAATCTTCTACTGCTTCGATTAGAATGCTCGGCTGAAAAACTAGATCTCGTAGAAAACTCTATAGGCCTCTTGGATGTAAACTGAAATGACTTGCTCATTTGTCTTTTCTTTGTATCTTGCATCTCAATTTTAGCTTTACCCTTTCTTTTTAACAACTCCTCTGCCTTACAGGCTCAGTTAACTAAAACAATAAGCTGCTTTATCTCTAGAACACCAACTGATAGTCAGATATCATCATTGAGCCCATACTCAAATTTTTACACATGATAGCCTTTATAGACACACACTCTTGAGCATAATTGCTGAGTCGGACAAATTCAAGTTCATAGTCAGTCACAGTCATCTTACCCTATTTTAATTCAAGGAACTCTTTTCTTTTCTGGTCAATAAACCTTTGACTGATGTACTTCTTATGGAACTCCTCCTGAAAGAAATCCTAAGTAACTCTTTCTTTCGGTACTACTAACACAAGTGTCTTCCACCATTGGTAGGTCAATCTCTAAGAAGTGACACTACACATTTAATACACTCTTCCGGTGTGCAGGATAACTCATCAAAGAGTCTGGTAGTGTTCTCGAGCCAAAATTCAGCTTTCTTTGCATCATCATCTTTGGTAGCCCGAAACTCCTTCGCTCCTTGTTTTCTAATCTTGTCAACTGGTTGCTTCTCTCATCTGACTATATCTGTGAATGGAGAAGTTACATGGGTAGTCTGAGGATCATGAGGGGTGAAGGTCTAACAGCCGGGTTCGTACAAATGAACTCAGCAAACCATTCATTCATAGCTTGAAAGAAAGCTTATCGAGCACCTCCTCCTTGACTAACTGTAACGGCCTTTCACTACTATCTGGTGGCACTGTCCCTTCAGCAGGAGCGGGCGTATTACTCTCTACATCATCTGCACCAGCTCGTTCGGGATCCATAACTATAAAAGAAAAACATTTTAAAATCGTCAGGAGTCGTCACACTATTAAAATATAAGTATGGCATGTATAGTTAGACTCTTACTCATACTGAATATTCCAAAAACCGAATAAACTCTTGCTCTGATACCAATAAATGTAACACTCTTTAACCTAGACCGTTGACGGAGTCGAGCACGAGGCATTACTAGACTTAACTTACTAGTTCGGGGATAAAAATTAAAACTGTCCATCTGCGACATGTTCACTAAATTGAATTTAACTCGAGTTAAGAAACTCAAAATTTAGATCTGTAAATTTTCTCTGAAACTAGACCCATATATCTTCTTACTATAATTTTTCCAGAATTTTTGGTTTGGCCAATTAGTACAATTTATTAGTTAAAGTCTCCCATGTTACAGAGTTCGACAGTTCTGACCCCTCTACACTAAAAATCCATCATCTCATAATGTAAATTTCTTTTTCCTACATCGTTTCTTTCATATAAAAATAGACTCAATAAGATTTAATTCTATATCTCATTCAAACCTAATTCCATTTATTATATTTTTGATGATTTTTCAAAATCACGTCACAGTTGCTGTCCAAAACTGTTCCCCTAAAGATTTTTTTTTTACTCTTTCATAATTTCTTTGTAATAACTATCATCTAAGCATACATAACATCCAAAACATGTTCTTAATTAACCATTTTAATGGCTAATCATTATCAAGCATTTACAAGCCAATATTAATCCATATCATAAAGACATACACACAAAATGGCTAAGTCCCTATACATGCCATAACTTAAAAAGTTCGAGTCACAAAATACCAATATAATCCTTTGATAGTGTGTAACGAACATTGACGTCCATGCGATCCCCGAGTTGGCTTGAAATACTAAAAAGAGAAAGGAATGGGAGTAAGCATAAAGCTTAGTAAGTTTACATGTAAATAAATAACAACATTCTTAATTAATTATCTTAATCTTTTCTTACCAAGATTATTTAAGCCTTTAATTTAATATACTTAAGTATTAAATTCTTACATGTACCTTTTTAGCTTGAACTTGTCATACCTTTCCTTTGGTATACTCTTTGAATTTTCCCGTTGAACCACTTGGAATACTAAGGATACACGGTACCTTTCCTTATGAAACTTAACCATTGCAATGTCTTGACATGGTCTTACGTGGTATCCTTGCCTTATGAACTCACCAGTGTCATGCCTTGGCATGGTCTTACATGGGACCTTTCCTTTATAAACTCACCAATGCCATGCCTTGCCATGGTCTTACATGGTACCTTTGCCTTATAGTAACTTATCAATGCCATGCCTTGGCATGGTCTTGCATGATTTCCTTAAACCCTAATGTCATGACATTTGTATCAACCGGAACTTTCTGAGATTGCTTCTCCGTCAATTCATGCTTGAGTCTTTAAATGATAAATTTATAGAACAAATATGTAAATGCTGGAATTTAATAGTATCAAATGTAAAATAATAGAATATTGCATTTATTTACCGCAAACTTACCTCCAAACAAAATACAATAAACTATATCAATTTAGTCCACAATCTTTTTCTTTCCCCGATCTAACTCTAGATTTCGTTCCTCTTGATCTATAATAGAAAATTTGACTTATTTAATACTAACATTTATTAAAACAGCCCTTAACTCTAACTTTCACAAAATTACAATTTGCCCCTAAACTTTTACATATTTACACATTTGCCCCAAAGCTTGGAAATTAAACTTTATCCCTTATTCTTATGTTTTATGACATGCTAGTCATTTTTCCCTTTATGAAAACATCAAATTCTCACTCTGCAACACCCCAAACCTGGCCCAAACACCACGACCGGATCTGGATTGTCACTTGGGAAGAATGCAACTTAGCGAGCTTTAGAAAATGATTTTAAGTGCTTTTTTGAAAACTTCAGGTTAAGTAGTTCAAGTAAAATTCCATAGTCCTTTAAGGAAAACTTTAATTAGCCAAATCATTGTATTTAGGTGACTTTTGGAAAAAAAACGCATGTTAAAAGATTAGGTTAGAAGTTCATTATGAAAAATCCGTTTGCCCATTCGTTAATTAAGTTGTGCAGAAACTTTCAATTTCATTTTATAAAAACATCTTATCAATTATTTGTATTTAAAACGTCCAAAGTTTAAATCAAAATTTAACCAAACTAAAGTGGCCTTATTACATAACAAAAATCCCAAAAATTTAAAGAAAAATAAAGTAAAGTTCTAATTAACAAAACTGTGCATGGCCACCTGAAATCCTCTCCAGTCCAAGTCCGCAGCGCTATCTATTACCTGCAAAATGTTAAGCAAAAGGGTGAGGCAAATAGACTAAGTGTGAAATTGCCAAGCACCACCACGGGCCCAAGCCCATTTGTTTATCAACTGGGTCGTAGCCCCCTTTTCATAATCACACTGGGTGAAGCCCATTCAGAATCAGATTGGGCCTTAGCCTTACAACACAGTACAACAGATAACATATACAAAATGATGCAAAAACCCAACCCAACCTAGTTAACCAACCACTACGCACCACCCGTACCTGCCAATTACACTAGTGGGGCTTTCTATCGACCCTCCATCCGCTACACACCATCAATGGCAGTCATGCTACTCATCGTCAGATTGTGACAGAGTCGCCAGGCTAAAATGGCATAGCCACCAAAACAGAGTGTGGCAGATCCACCCAATAAATGTGACATAGATTGTGATAGAGTCACCAGGCTGAAATGGCATAGCCACCAGATACACTTCCCCTTTCATTTAAAACATATGCCCATTCCCATGCAAATAAAATCATGATACATGAATGCAACAGATATTGACATACATGAAATGTTCATAGTGTATATACTATCATGTTAACAAATTCGCTTTTATAGCACAATTATAAGTCATTCACCTGATGTCTCGTCTTTACCCTCCATGGGTAACCCAACAGCCAATACCGAGGTTTCGGCACATAACAATGCATATACAAATTAACAAAACAATAGGCAATGGTGTGAGAATTACACTCTCAGAAGAGGGAATAACCGCTATTTGTCAATTTGAATTCGAAGCCTATCCACAACCCAGAGGGAAGTCTCGCACTGCCGATACCACACGTTTTTTAAACTTAGGGGTAGGGACTACGAGTCCCACCCCCTCCTTTACTTGGCTGGTATTCGATTCCATGAAAGAAATCTTGGTCAGAAGATCGGGTTAAAGCATTGAATGCGATGAAAGTGGAAATAGATACTCAAACAAAGGAGTTCTTAACTAGATGGACCAAAATCCGAAGCTAATAGACTTGGATTAAGGAATCATTGAACTCCCTACAACAACACCAACTTAGAATCGGTTCTCCAAACAAGAAGTGACCTTTCGGCCCAACAAAAACCACATGAATCCTTACTACCCATTTGGCCATCCATCACATAGCAATAATCTTTTGACCGTTAGCCAGATACAGAAAAAGTACGGAAGCAAAGCCCCTCCTACTTTCGGCCAAAGCACCCAAAGCACCAGATTAAAACTTTTGGTTTAGAAACCAATAAGGGAAAAGAATGGACCAAAAGAGAAGAAGAACGCTTACCACTAAAAAGGAAGAACTCGATTTGAGAGAGTTAAGAGGATGAGTGACGACAATCCACAGAATCAAGAACCAAATAAGGGAAAAGAATGCACAAGGGATATTCGACTAAAGAGGAAAAAGTGAAAGCAAAACTCAAAAAGGAGGAATGGGAAATAGGTTTAGCTTTAGAAGAAATAGAGAAGAAGTTGAAGCAAATAGATGTTTTGGCAATGGAGAAAGAAACAAAAGGGGTGCTACGGCTTTGAGTAAATAAAAAAGAGAATGAGAGATTTAAGAGAGTTCGACCAAGGGATGGGAGCTTAAGAAGTGAAGCAAATGAGAGAATAAAAAAAAGAATGGAATGGAAAGGAGTGCCCAAAAGGTTTCAGCTTTACCAAAGAGGAGATGACCAAATAATAGCCTTAGAAGTTTTTGGCAAACATAGAAAGAAAATGGGTTGAAAAGAAGAGCGCACAAAATGTCGAAAGGAAAATCTCAACCCCAAAATTTGCTAAACACATACCAAACTTTCGGCACCTAACCCCTCCACCAAAACTGAATGCCTACACCCTCCAAAGGCCTCATATGATCGAATTTTCCCTAACACTATCCAAAAATTTGGCCAACTCCCTTCTCACCTCCAACACCATGTTTCTTCCTACATCCTCTCCTTAATCCCCTCTCCACCACTCATACAATTTAGTTTGAATAATTCAGACTACCCAAATAGCTCTCCACCACTTATTTGAATTATTTGACCAGGTCCCCCCCTCTCTCCTCCAGAGTTTGATTACCATCCAGTTGCCTCCCTTGCCTGAGCTAACAAATAATACCCTCCTGTGCTGCTTGAGAGATTCGAACCCTTTCCCTCTTAGCTTCTCCTGTGACGCCACTTCCCTACATGCTAAGTGGTTGCCACTATACCACTGCACTTCTTGTGTCATCAAACACTTGTAGAAATCCTTAAAGCCTGACCTAGCCAGCTCTCCCCTAAAGTGCCCCAAACTTGAAATTTTTGCCAAGGCTTCAGCTTAACCCCGAGCCTTCCCGGGCCCCCAAACACACTCAAACAATAGGCAAGGCATACCAACTACACAGAAGCATAATAAAATGCAAAGACCCTAATTCTTAGATGTTACACACTCTAACATGTACTTATGAACATTAGGTATTTTTACCGATAAAGCCGTTTTACTCGTTTTCACTTAAAATCACTTAGCAAAAGTTGTTTAACATAATTTTAGACTTCATATTCAATCATAAAACATTAAAATAGACACATTTCACCTATGGGTATTTTTTCCAATTATGAACCCTATCATGAATTATTGATAGAATAAGCTAAATCAAGCTACCGGGGCTTCAAAAATGTAAAGAACATTTAAAATTAGGCTTGGAATCACTTACTGTTGAACTTGGAATCTTGAAACAAGTCCTAGCTATGGTGAACCCTTGAAAAGTCGGCCTAATAAAAAGATGAGCACATTTTTCCATCTTTTTCCCTTTTAATTTCTTTTTATTACGAAATGACTAAATTACCCTTCATTAAAAACTTTGGTCCTTTCTACCTATATATGTCCATTTTTGTCCATGAAAGCCTATTGGTATAATTACCATTTAAGGGCCTCTACTTCAATTATGCTCTTCAATTAACTCCTTTAACAGCTAAAACTCATATTTATCAACTTTTGCAATTAAGTCCTAATAGGCAAATTAGACATGTAATTCATGAAATTTTCTATCGGTATTCTAACACATGCATCTAATCACTTAATAAATCATAATAATTAATCATAATAAATTTTTCTATCTCGAATTCATGGTTTCGCAACCACTATTTCGTTTAGACCCTATTTTGAGATATTACAGACAGGGTCTTACACGTATTCAGATATAGATGCCACTGCCCCAAATAGGGTCAACACTTAATCAGATATCGATGCCACTGTCCCAGACAAGGTCTTACACGTAATCAGATATAGATGCCACTGTCCCAGACAGGGTATTAAACTTAATCAAATATCGATGCCATTGTCCCAAATAAGGTCTTACAAGTAATCAGATATAGATGCCACTATCCCAGACAAGGTCTTACATGTAATTAGATATAGATGCCACTGTCCCAGATAGAGTCTTACACTTAATCAGATATCGATGCCACTGTCCCAGACAAGGTCTTACGTGTAATCAGATATAGATGCCACTATCCCAGACAAGTTCTTACATGTAGACAGTGTCTTACAGGTAATCAGACTATCCCATACAGGGTCTTACATGTAATCAGATATGGATGCCACTGTCTCAGATAGGGTCTTACACGTAATTAGATATAGATGCCACTATCCCTAAGAGGGTCTTACACGTAATCAGATATTGATACCACTATCCCATACAGGGTCTTACACTTAATTAGATATAGATGCCATTGTCCCAGACAATGTCTTACACGTAATCAGATATAGATATCACTGCCTCATATAAGGTCTGACACTTAATCAGATATCGATGCCACTGTCCCAGACAGAGTCTTACACGTAATCAGATATAGATGCCACTGTCCCAGACAGGGTCTTACACTTAATCAGATATCGATGCCACTATCCCAAACAAGGTCTTACATGTAATCAAATATAGATGCCACTGTCCCAGACAGGGTCTTACACTTAATCAGATATCGATGCCTCTGTCCCAGACAGGGTCTTACACTTAGTCAGTTATCGATCACCTATGTCATAACATAGTTAATCCTATCTATTTCTATGTTCGAACGAAACTTCTCGGATGTTAACATTATGTCAATCTTATCTTAGAATTCATATATATACCACGTCTCATGTGCATTCATCATTATCCATAGTCATATAAACATATATAATTTAATACAAATACATTTATTTATATATCGACTTACCTCAGATTCGATTTAACTAAAACAAAAATGGCTACTCGATTGCTTTAGCTTTCCCGCGATCTAAGTTTGATTTTTCGATTCTTGATCTAAATTTAAGCTTGAAATGGCCAAAACCCTTGATGCTTTTGTTCTTTCTTTTTCTTTTGTCTTTTCGGTGGAAGAATGGATGAAATAAAACATACATATTAATATAATTACCTTATTAACCTTTAATAAAATAGAATAAAACATATGTGCATAAGGTCATTAAAGACCGTTTCCATCCACTATCCAAATTAATAGGTTAATTACCTTTTAAGGGATTCAACTTATAAAAACATCAACAATTTAATGCTTTCACAATTAACTATCAAACCTTCAATTAATGCGATTAAGCCCTTTTCTAAAATTAAGCACAGAAACATACAAATTTAATTTACAAAAATTTAGCACATGCTTAATCATATATCATAGGCACAGAAAATAATATTAAAATATTATTCAGACTCAAATTTTTGGTTTCAAAACTACTGTTTCGACTAGGGTATAAATTGGATTGTTACGTAAAGCATCGCCTAACCTTTTGGACCAATCTCGTTTGTTCGGCAAAACTAGCTTCTTGAGTATGCCCTTGATCTCTTTGTTTTCCAGTTTAGCTTGCCCATTTGTCTACTGGTGGTAAGCTGTGGCAACCTTGTGCTTCACTCCATGCTTGTTGAGTAATCATTTTAACCATTTTTTCACAAAAAGGGACCCTTCATCACTGATGATGTCTCTTAGGGTTCCAAACCTTGTGAACACATGCTTCTACAAAAACTTCATCATAGCCTTAGCATCGTTCGTCGAATATGCCTCAGCCTCAACCCACTTAAACACGTAGTCTACTGCTACCAATATGTACTTGTGACCAAAAGAGGATGGAAAGGACCGATAAAGTCAATACCCTAAACATCGAATAATTCTACCTCAATGATGTTTGTTCGAGGCATCTCATTTCTATTTGTGACATTTCCAACCCTTGGACATCGCAGCTCCTTACTTAAGCATACGCGTCTTTAAATAGTGTTGGCCAAAAGAATCTGGCTTACAATACTTTGGCCGCAGTACGTGTACCTCCGAAGTGTCCCCTACTCGGAAAGAAGTGGAAATGATATAGAATCTTATGTACTTCATCTTCTACTATGCATCTCTTGATCATTTGATCTACACACTTTTTAAATAAGTATGGTTCTTCCCAGAAATAGTACTTCATATCGTGAAGAAACTTTTTCTCTTGATGATACGTCTTATCAATTGGCATCAAACCACAATCAAAATAGTTAGAAATATCAGCAAACCAGAGGGTATTATGGACATGATTTACCTTCAATATGTGTTCATCTAGAAATGTCTCCTGAATGGGTATAAGTGGAGAATTCCTTCTTGCAGCTCCAATCTGGACAACTGGTTTGCTAATTGGTTTTATACTCCCTTTCGATCGTGAATTTCTAGATCGAACTCTTGAAGTGGAAGTACCCATCGGATCAATCCCAGCTTAGCGTCTTTATTGGCATGTAAATACTTAATTATCGAGTGGTTCATATAAACAGTCACTTTGGCACCTACAAGATAAGATCAAAACTTGTCAAAAGCAAACACAATAGCAAGTAACTCTTTCTCTATTACCGTATACTTCAGTTGAGCTCCGATCAGAGTCTAACTTACGTAGTAGATGGGATGAAAAACTTTGTTGCTTCGCTGTCCCATGACAGCTCCTATCGTGAAGTCAGTTGCCACACATCAATTTAAATGGCAAATCCCAGTTTGGTGTGACGATTATGGGTGCTAAACTAACCAACTCTTCAAATCTTTGAAAGCTCTTAAGCATTCCTCATCACATTTGAATGTCGTGTCTTCTAATAATTTTATAAGGGTTTAGCAATTTTGGAGAAGCCATTGATAAATCTTCGATAGAAATCAGCGTGGCCCAAAAACCTCCTAACACTCATTATAGATGTTGGAGGTGGTAGTTTCTCAATAACATATACCTTTTCTTTATCTACCTCGATTCCATGTCTCGTTATTCGATGCCTTAGAACAATACCTTCTTGTACCATGAAATGGCACATTTTCCAGTTGAGTACGAGGTTTGTTTCTTCGTATCGCCTTAGTAACTTGACTAGATTGGATACACAATCATCATTTGTTTCTCTGAATACTGAAAAATCATCCATAAATACTTCCAAGTATTTCTCAACCATATCAAGAAAAATGGACATCATACATCTTTGAAATGTAGCAGGTACTGATGTGAGACGGCCCGGGTGATTCGTGTTGTTACACAAGATTACTCGATCGTCGATGAGGAGTTGTTGAGTTGTCAGAAAAAGGATAAATTTGGCTCAGGATGTGAAAGCTTTCAAATGGTTGTAAAGTTGGCTAAAGGTAGTGGTAGGTTCGGCTAAGAAAGGATTAAAGGAAATTTGGATATGAGGATGGCTCGATTTAACAAGAATAATAAGATAGGCAATTGGGATAAATTGGTGGGGATGGAAAGGCAAACTTAAACTTCAGAAATGATTCAACACTAAAAAGTGTCACCCTCATTTCTATATCGTTTAAAGTGGATTTGTGAAATAGTAGGATGGTTGAACGTCACACTTAGTTACGGTGATAAGTTCAGAAATAAGTCGAGACGCCACTAGCATACTAGATAAGTCAACGAGACTTATACGAAAATAGGAGAGGAGATTAACTCACTCAAGAACAAATTGTTCATTCAAAAATTTGGCAAAAGTCCTTTTATAATAAAAATAAAAAAGTATTTATAGTACTTACCTAGGTAGCTGAAGAGCCAAAGTAAAAGCTCAATGGCCAAGCAAAAATTAAGCTAGAATAGGCTAGAAAATTTTGGAAACAAAGGTTTAATTTGTAGTAGCTAAATTCAGTTGAATGGAGCACATTGGACGTCATTCTAGAAGGAAGATGATCAGCTTCCATGAATGTGGCAGCTGCATGGATGCATTGCACAAGTCTAGGTTTAGCCAAGGTGTGTTTGTGACCCATTTAATTTGCACCCTTTGGCTAAAAAATTACCAGCATTAAAAGTGAACTTGAACAACCATGAAGGTGTGAAAATGGAGCTTGAAGGACCTTTGAAGTGTGAACAAAGCCAGCAGAATGGACTCATGGTGTGAACATCAAATGTGAAAGGAATGAGGCTGCTATGGGGAGTGGATCAGCCAAGCCTTGGGGAGTTAATGGCTGGACATTCTTTGGCCGAATGGTTGCCTTGGGAAGCAAAAATTGATCAGCTTGAATGCCATGCTCCAGCCAAACATGCACCTTCCAAGTACATTGAATCTTACATGCATGCACCTCTTTTAATGGCTTCAAAAATTTGGTTGCACCTATTTAACAGCAAGAAACACTTTAAATTAAGCCATAATCAGCTGAACATAACTAAAACACAATCTAGACATATTAAATAACACTTAGACAAATTAAATAAAAACTAACTAGGACACATTAATAATCGGCTAAGACTTGGACACCATTAAGACATGTAATAATTCAAGACAAATTTAATTAACCTAATACACAATTAATTCAGCTAAGACAAAACATATTAAAAACATGTAATAACTTAAACATATTTATAAGCTATAGGAAATAATTAATTTATTTGAAAATTAAAGCAATGAGCTGAAAATGATTAATTGAGCTCAATGAGTTGTAATGAAATCATGTGAGCTGAACTGAGCTAAATTCAATTTACACCAAAGTGCACGGCTTGCTAAAGGTTGGACTCTGAACTTGTCCATCGTTTTCGAGTTGAAATTTGGTCAACAAATGACTCGTTAAAGTTGCCATGACCTCGTGCATTTTCTTAGCTCGAGCACGAATCATAGGGCCTTTAGGAAGCTCGAAAGCATCAGAATTCAAATCCTTGGTTGCCCCGGGTATGCTTACATCATCCCCTCTCTTCAAAGCGACTTGTCCTCAAGTCAAGCCGCTTGTTCGTTTGATAGCATTCTTTTGTAATCAGTGCAATTTGGATGAACGGAGTGAATGCATTCTCACATATCTGACGAAAGTCAACACTTGACAAGGGAAGAATTCAATAACGTCAAAGAACAAAGAATCGATAAAAGAACAAGTTGACGATGAACTTATCTTTGTGGGATCAGAAGTAGAGGGTGGGTGGCCAAGGGTCAAGTAAAATTGAAATCTTACCTTTTCGACTTGATTTTCCAAGTTCACCATTGATCGAAACATAGGAATTAGTTCAGAAAACTTTGGGCAATCTCTTAAAGTAACACATATTTCACAACTCACTCGATCACATGGATCCGAACACAGAAACGGCAAACAACCCAATAGAGTTGTTACAATTTCACCATGCAACGTCTCATTAAATGAGTGAATAACACAACCACAATTCAATAGGAAGTCACTCAAGTAGTTATGTGGAACAAGTATCATGCGGCCAAAATAAACAAAGTCATCTAATCGATTAGAGTTTTGCGTATTTAGACTTAACAATGGATAATGATCTTTCACTTGTTCATCAAATTCATCTTTATCACTGATTGCATCATGTTTAGAAGAAAACAACATTATTTTTAATTTTTTAGAAACCAAACCTTGTTTTCCTTTGGAATTATGAATCTTATGATTGATTTTCCCATCGTCCCACAACACGAATCTTCTTTCCTCGGGAATGTAATGCAATCGCATCTCCTTGGTGTAATCGACTTGAAAAGAAGAAGAAAACCATAAAAGCATCAGTTAATTAAAATACTTTTCATCTTCTCACTCAATTTTCTTTCACTTTCTTTTTCTTTTCTTTTTTTTTCTTCACTCGTATTTCCTTTTTCATTTTTGTTTTTCTCACTTTTCTTTTCGTTTTCATTTGTTGTTTTTGTTTCATTTTTCTCACTCAATTTTTCCTCTTTTCTCTCTTTTGAATTTTTACTATCCATGGATTGCCTTAGTCTTTTTTGATCTTCCAACACTTGTTGTAGAGATAAAGGTACCAAAATGACAATTTTTGCCTTTGTGCTTGAAAGAATACTGGTTGGCAAAACTATCGTGCTTGACTCACCAGTCAAATTGCCATGGCCTTCCGAGCAGTAGATGCTTCACGTGCATTGGCACCACATCACAAAGGACTTCATCTTGGTACTTTTCGATGGTAAACGGGATCAACGCTTGCTTCATCACTTTTAGTCTGACTCCCTCATTGAGCCATTGCAACTTATACTGTCTAGGGTGTTTAGTAGTTGGCCAGGATAATATCTCGACCATAAGTGTGCTTGCAACATTTGTTCAACTTCCGCCATCAATTACAACACTGTACACGTTTCCTAAAACAAGACAATAAGTATGAAACAAATTTTCTCATTGACGCTCACTTACAAAGTTTTGCGCATTAAGGCTTTGTTTTACAACAAGCATCTCGTCTTCAACAGCAAACTCTACTTCGTCTTCATTTTCAAATAGATTTTCGACATTATCTTCGCTCCAATTTGATCTTACTAGATTTGGCCACAGACTTGATGTACTTCACGGGCATCGCAATTTCTTTTACTTGGTTTACCGAGGCATTCTTGCTCGAGCCTTGGTTTCCACTTAGGTACACTCCAAGTGGAATAACAATGAACAACTCCTTTTTTAAGTTGCTTTTCGACTTTGATCGCCATATGCACCATGTCGACAATCTCCACATAGTGTTGCAACTCAACAAGGTTGGCTATCTCCCTGTTTAATCCGCCAAAATCATACCATGGTTGCCTCGTGGTCTTCTTGCACATCCACACGTATCATAGCAACTTCCATTTCCTTGTAGTAGTCCTCCACACTTCTCATCCCGTGGGTAAGATTTTGGAGTTTCTGATACAACTCTCAGTGGTAGTACGAAGGGATGAATCGTCATCACATTATGACCTTCATCTCGGCCCAAGTGTTGATTGGATGCTCGCCATTTCATTTTTGGTTTGTTGTAAGTTGGTCCCACCATATCATTGTGTAGTTAGAGAACTCGATAGCCACCAACTTAACTTTCTTTGCCTCAAAGTAGTTGTGGCATTTGAACACAAGTTTGATCTTTTTATCCCATTCGAGATAAGCCTCGGGATTCGATCGACCTTGGAACGGAGGAATTGATAACTTAATACTTTTCAAATCAGCATCGAACCTTTCTCAATCTCGTTGGCCTCAGTTGCGCGGGCCTCTCCTCCGTACGCTTACATTGGAGCCTTGATCGCTTTTAGGATCACTTTGCTCGGATAATTCAATGTCTTGATCTAGTCGTCTTCCTCGGTTCCTTGGGGGACTTAAAAGAGTCCTTTCCCGTTGGGCTCTTCCTTCCATATGATCGAGTCGTTTGTGGATCGGCTCAAACTTACGGTCGAATAGACACTTGACTTCATGTAGTAGAGCTTGTAGATTTAAATCTGAGATGTTCCAAACAGGTTGCCTTTCTACCATGTTTCTTTCAGGACTTCGGGACATAGATTTAAAACTTCACTACAAATCCTCACAAGTCACTCGAAAGAAAGAAATCACTCAATCTCGTGTTTCACTCTTTTTTTATGGCTTTTATGCAATCTAATAAACTCACACACTCTTTCCTTTTACTACTCTTCTCACTCTCATAAGTTCGTATTTTGTCTTGTTAAAACTTATTTGTGACTTTTGGGGTTGGCTTCAAATTGGTTGCAAGGGATGTGATGTTACGGGTGTAGGGTAGGCTGGAAACAAATAAAATAAAATCAGTTAAGTGTGGCATTGGGGTAGAAGAAATGGGGGTAGAAGAACAATCTTCGATTATAGGAAACATAAAGAAATGGAAAGAGAACAAACTTGCAAAAACTTTACTATCTTTTTTTTTTCAAAAATATACTCATATTTCTCTTCTTTTTCTTTTGAACTTTTGAATTTCTTTTTTTATAATTACAATATGCTAAATACAAGAAATTTTGAATACAACTTGTTATTTTTTTTAATTTCAATATTTTTTTACTAACCTATTCTGGGATTATCTCATACGTTGGTGCTCTTCATTTTTTTGCTCTGATACCAAATGATGTGAGACGACCCAAGTGATTCGAGTTGTTTCACAAGATTGCCCGATCGCGACAAGGAGTAGTTAAGTTGTCAAAAAGGATAAATTTGGCTAAGGATGCGAAAGCTTTCAAATGGTTATAAAGTTGGCTAAAGGTAGTCATAGGTTCAGCTATGAAAAGATTAAAGGAAGTTTGGCTATGAGGATGTCTTGGTTTAACAAGAATAATAAGATAGGCAATTGGGATAAATTGGTGGGGATGGAAAAGCAAACTTAAACTTTAGAAATAATTTAACACTAAAAAGTGTCACCCCGATTTCTATATCATTTAAGGTGGATTTTTGAAATAGTACGATGGTTGAACGACACACCGGGTTACAGTGATAAGTTCGAAAATAAGTCGGAAGACGCCACTAGCACGCTAGATAAGTCAACGAGACTTTTACGAAAATAAGAGAGGAAATTAACTCACTCAAGAACAAATTGTTCATTCAAAATTTGGGAAAAAGTCCTTTCACAATGAAAATAAGAAAGTATTTATAGTACTTAGCTAGGTAGCCGAATAGCCTAAGTAAAAGCTTAATAGCTAAGCAAAAATTAAGTTAGAATAGGATACAAAATTCTGGAAATAAAGCTTTAATTTGTTGTAGCTAAAT
Source organism: Gossypium rotundifolium (assembly GCA_025506655.1). Lineage (NCBI taxonomy): Eukaryota > Viridiplantae > Streptophyta > Magnoliopsida > Malvales > Malvaceae > Gossypium > Gossypium rotundifolium. The sequence continues at coordinate 68,158,914 of CP106725.1, forward strand.
TTAGTTGAATGGAGCTCATTGGACGACATTCTAGAAGGAAGGTGATCAGCTTGCATGAATGTGACAGTTGCATGGATGTATTGCACAAGTCTAGGTTCGACCAAGGAGTGTTTATAACCCATTTAATTTGCACTCTTTGGCTGAAAAATTTCTAGCATTAAAAGTGAACTTGAACAGCCAAGAAGGTGTGAAAATGGAGCTTGAAGGGTCTTTGAAGTGTGAACAAAGCCAGCCAAATGGACCCATGGTGTGAACACCAAACGTGAAAGGAATAGTGCTACTATGGGGAGTGGATCAGCCAAGCCTGGAGGAGTTAATGGCTGGACATTCTTTGGCCGAATGGTTTCCTTGGGGATCCAAAAATGATCACCTTTAATTCCATGCTCCAGCCAAACATGCACCTTCCAAGTGCATTGAATCTTACATGCATGCACCTCCTTTAATGGCTTCAAAAATTACGCTGCACCTATTTAACACCAATAAACACTTTAAATTAAGCCATAATCAACTAAACATAATTAAAACACAATCTAGACATATTAAATAACACTTAGACAAATTAAATAAAAACTAACTAGGACACATTAATAATCGGCTAAGACTAGGACACCATTAAGACATGTAATAATTCAAGACAAATTTAATTAACCTAAGACACAATTAATTCAGCTAAGATAAAACATATTAAAAACATGTAATAACTTAAGCATATTTATAAGTTGTAGGAAATAATTAAATTATTTTAAAATTAAAGCAATGAGCCGAAAATGATTAATTGAGCTCAATGAGCTAAAATGAGCTCATGTGACTTGAACCAAGCTAAATTCGATTTGCACCAAAGTGCACAGCTTGCTCAAGGTTGGACTCCGAACTTGTCCATCACTTTTGGGTTGAAATTTGGTCCACAAATGACTTATTAAAGCTGCCACGGCCTCGTCATTCTCTTAGCTTGAGAGCGAGTCATAGGGCCTTTAGGAAGCTCGAAAGCATCAGAATTCGAATCCTTGGTTGCTCCGGGTATGCTTACATCAGGTGCATTACATAATCCAAATGGCATGCATCTAAATGCGAATGTACTGAACGGGCAAGTGAATATTTTCTTGTGTTGATCTTCCGGTGCTACTGTAATCTGATGATACCCCGAGTATCCATCCAGAAAATAGTAATAGTCTTGCCCCGTGAGTCTATCCAACATCTGGTCCAAAAATGGCAAAGAGAAGTGATCTTTCCTAATCATCTTCTTCAGCTTTCAGTAATCAATGCAAATTCTCCATCCCGTAGCTATTTTAGTCAGTATGAACTCGTTATTCTCATTCTCAATTATCGTAATACCTCATTTTTTGGCACGCACTGGACCAAACTTAACCATGAACTTTTTGAGATATGGTAAATTATACCCGCATCTAACCACTTGATGATTTCTTTCTTTACCACGTCCTTCTTGATGGGGTTCAATCTTCATTGCCCATCAATCGTCCCTTTCTCGCCAATTTTCAAGATGATCTTGTGCATGCATATAGACGGACTAATGCCGCGAATATCGGCTATGGTCCATCCGATAGCCTCTTGAATTGTTTTAATACTAGGATGAGTTTCTCTTCTTGCTCAACGATTAGTTCCACTGAAACAATCATAGGAAAAGTAGAAGAATTACCTAAATAAACATATTTTAAATGTGAGGGAAGTACCTTCAGTTCTAATTTAGGTGGCTCTTCGATTGGCGCTTTTCGTTGGGCATAATCCCTATTCTCTAACACTAAATATTCAAAACAAAATTACGGAATTGAATCCCCTTTGATTAGCTTCTAGCAAAGCTATGTATTCATCCTCCTCTTCATCATTTAGAGGATCTTGTAACAACCCTTACCCGTATTCAACGCTGGAACAAGGCTCGAGGCATTATCGGACTTATAACACAAGCAAACATTCATTTATGAGTCATAAAATTCGCGTCCAAATTAAAACCATCCATATTCGATCATAGAGTCCCTTATACAGGCCTACAAGGCCCAAAACATGCTTTGGAGGTGGTTCAGGACTAAACCGAGAACTTAGAAAATTTTACAAAACATAGAAAATTTTTCATGTTACAGGGCCCACACACCCATGTGGTCCAAAGGACATGCCCGTGTGACCTTGGGACACGCCCGTGCTTCAGACAATGTTCGATTTAGAGAGCTCTCTGACTTGTGCCACATGGCTGTGCCACACGTCCATGTGCTAGGCGGTGTAGCACACACGATTGAGACACACCCCCATGTCTCTGCCCGTGTGCTCAATTCTGGACATTCTATTTTGTAAAGTTAAGGTGCAGGGGACACACGGTCAGATCACACGCCCTTGGGGCAGACCGTGTGTCACACACGACCTAGACACATAACTGTGTGGACAAAAATAAAGCTATTTACCAAGCCATATTTTTTGCCACCCTCACTTGTACACATCAACACAACATCACATGGCACAAATTCAAGCATATAAGGGTAACCAAACAACCACAATCAAGACAATAACATGTCATCTTCATGCCATTATTTATCATACTTATAACATCATACTTAGCCCGTTAAAAACATACTAATTTCACATTCAAAAGAGGGCATTAGCATATGATTAAACTTATGATCAACATAAGCCATCATTCATGGCTATATATATAAGATGGGGCATTAGCAATTACAAGCTAACACATATGGCCAAATTAATAATGACACACATAACAAATTGACATAGTCCTTATACATGCCATAGACTTAAAATATTTGAATTCACTTATACCCAAAATGATAGCTTGATAGCGTGATAGGATCTCCGGCGATCTCCAACCCAAGCTAGCTTAATAACCCCATAAGACATAGGAAAGGAAGGGGGATAAGCTATGGATATAGCTTAGTAAGTTCATCTGTAAATAATAACCAACCTCAACCATACATATATCATACTATAAACATAATGCAAATCTATACGAATGTCATTTAAGTCTCATAAGTATAACTTACTCAATCACATCTTACCAAGTGTTTATCATGTTCAACAATATGAACACAAATTTTATAATCTACCATAATCTCATGGTTATAATTTTGTTCTGTCACGATGTTTGCTCTATCAACTTATAAACATAATTTGACATATTATGGCATTAGCCCAACAACTGTAATCTTTCTGTTGTAACATATTACAACAATTAACAAATCATTTCAAACCACATAATAAACATGCATATTAATTATGAGTATTTACATTTCAAGCATATACTTTAACATCACTCAATTTCCTAAACTCTTATCTTCACATACTTTCGTAACCATTTTAATTGGCAATTATGCCAATCTTTCCTTTTTCACATATCTTAACAAATCACAATTTGCATGAATATAGCATGCTATATCTTAACTCAATTTGGCCCAAAAGCTAATCATATAATCATCACTAGAATTTATCATGTATTTAATACATCACAAGTATAGACCAATAATCACAATGTTTTCATAAAATCATTCTCATGGAAATCATGAGCTCACAATTTCAGGAAGTCAATGTATATAAACTTTACGTACACACCTGTACCAATTCGTAATATTTACATACTATTTCTCTTCTTTGACATAACCATCGAATCCCATTGAACCACTCAGAATACTAAAGGATACTCAGAAATCCCATACACATAGTACCATACCAATGCCATATCCCAAATATGGTCTTACATGTAATCTCGTATCAATGCCAATAGCCCAACTATGGTCTTACACGAATTTATTATATTGATTCCATATCCCAGATATGGTCTTACACATAATCTCAGTAACCATAATGTCATGACATTTATATCCCATCTATTCCTGAGGTTCAACCGGGACTTTTGCTATACAGAAACTATGTCGGTCATTTTCATAGTATCATATTCAACATTCACATTTCGTTTCAATAATATAACATTTACCATAATTATATCAATTAAGAATTTATACACATATAATTTAATGTTTATTGAACATACGAACTTACCTCGACATAGAAATGGTAAAAAGGACTAAATCGTCAAATACTCATTTTTCCCTCGTTCTAACTTTGAACATAATTTTTCTTGATATATAATATCACATTTAACTCATTTATTATTCACATTATCCAATTCAATCCAAAAATCTAATTATGGAAAAATTACATTTTGGCCCCTAAACTTTTAACATTTTATAATTTAGTCCCTAGGCTTGTAAAATGAATTTCATTCAATTTCTTCAAAGCCCAAACTTAGCTGAACCTATTTCATGCTCATAACAGCCCACATTTTTCATTTAATCACACTTTTACTACTCATTTTATAACTTTTACAAATTAGTCCTTTTAGGCATTTTCACCGAAAATCACTTAGCAAAAGTCATTTAATAAATCATAAACATGCATTTTCTACCATCAAACATCAAAGTACACAAATATTCATCATGGGTAAAATTCTAGACTTTGATTATGTCTTAAATTAGTGGTAGAAATAGATAGATCATGTTACAAGAATTTCAAAAACGTAAAAATCATTAAAAATAGGGCTAGAATGGACTTACAATCGAGCTTGAAATCTTGAAAATCCCTAGCCATGGTTTATCCATGTAAGTTTCAGCCATGGGGTAGAATATGGACAAATTTTGGCTTGATTTTTGCTTTTTAATTCATTTTAATTACCAAATTACTAAAATGCCCTTAATGAAAAACTTTGGAAACATGCCTAACCATGTCCATTTTTGTCCACCAACTTAACCAATAGTCTAATTACCATTTAATGACCTCCAATTTAAAATATCATAGTAATTGGACACCTCCAACATATAGAATTCAACTTTTGTACTTTTTACAATTTAGTCCTTTTGACTAAATTGAGTTCCCAAATGTCAAAATTTTTTAATGAAATTTTCGTGAAATCATTCCATAAATCTGTAGACTTTAAAAATATAATAAAAATAAATTTTTCTTCGTCAGATTTGTGGTCCCGAAACCACTATTCTAACTAGACTCAAAATTCGGCTATTACAGATCTGATGTCAAAAAAGTTTCCAATGGGTCCTTAGCACAATTGAGTTCCTTTTCCATGATAAATTCCTCTAAATCAGACTCTGCAGAACAATCATCAATTGTGTCAAAAATCGCATATACTTAAAAACATTAAATGTTAGCTGGTCGTCCTGAACACGCATAGTAAGCTCGCCCTTCTACACATCAATAAAGGTCCTTCTAATTGTTAGGAAAGGCCTTCCTACTGGTAGGCTATGTGTGATACTACCTTATTATTTAATTATGGTGGACTGAAAGTAAAACCACCAAGTAATTTAGCTGTGTGGATGTCTTAGTGTGATAAAATGATGTGTTTACTTTTGAGTAAATATGGTATTGAGTGCAGGGGTGCATGTCGATGATTATGAGCATGTGACTCATGATGTGTTGGAAATATGGTAAGGAATAGAAAGAGTAAACATAGTTGTGGATGTCAATTTATTTGGTAGTATAATGCTAATTGTTGTTTAGCTTAAACTAGAATGCTTAAATTATTTATGTGTAAACTTACTAAGCTCAAAGCTTACTTCTTTTCTTTTCATTGTTTTATAGAGTAAAAGAGTTGAATTGAGATACGTGAATCAATTTGAGGATCGCCCATACTATCCGTACACTTTGGTACATGAGACTCAATGTTTTGTATATAGCATGTATAGAGGCTAGACAAGTTAGTGAATTTTTTTGTAAATGGCTAAGATGTGTTGGCCTTTAAATGGATAATCTATTTTGTATAATGCCATAGTTGTTGGCTATTTTATTATATGAAAAGATGTAGTTATCCATGTGATATAGTACTTCAATATGAGTTGATTATAGATGGAGTGGATGAGAGCATATTGTGTATGAATGAGGAGTGAAAAGAACTTGGCAAATAGCTTAGTTCTTATTCATGTGGATACACACACGGGCATGTGTCTTGGCCATGCACACACGGCCAGTCCACGGGCATGTGCCTTGGCCGTGTCACGTTGGAAGAATTAAATAGTGTAGGCCACGGGCGTGTGCCTAAACTCAAGGCCGTCTAAAGTAGTTAGTGTTCACCACGGGTGGTGAGCACGGGCGTGTGCTCTAGCCGTGGGGCATTGGCAGAACACTTAAGTTTTCATGCATGGTTGGTGGTCATAGGCGTGTGTGTCTACACACGGGCATGTGCCATCTAACACGAGCGTGTAGTCCCTATTTATATGGAGAAAATTTTAAGATTCAAAAAAGTTATGATATAGTCTAGAGAGCTTTTATGTATGAGTGAGGCCTCGTAAGTCGAGAATGAGGTTGATGAGGTGACTTAAGAGAGAGTAGTCACAATGAGCCTAAGTGGCGATCATGTGGTTTTTATCCAGTAATGCCTTAAGCCCGGTTCCAGCGAGAATTACGGTAAGGGGTGTAACATTTAGTGGTATTAGAGCTATGGTTTAGTCTATTCTAGGACTACCGTAGTGGATGTAAGAGGCTAGCTGTATATTCCATAAGTGTACAAGGATAGTGTGGTGGTTTCTAATGATTTTAAATTTCGTTTGATATAGTATATGGATTTCGATCCAACGACTGCTGGTGAAACAACTAGTAATGTGTTGGCTCCTGCGCACAAAGGACCGCACCTGTGCAGAGTGGACCCAAGACTACGGGTCAAGAAGAAGAGGCTCGCAAGCCTTTCTCTAGATGATGAGTAATTGGTACTCGAATTATGTTCGAGTGAACCCTAATGCTCAACCTCATCTACCTCCTTCTATACCTCAGCCAATTCTAGTGACTCCTCAAGGTATTGATGTAGTGAGGATATTGAAACCCTGGTGGATAAGATTAGGAAACACGAGACTGAGGGGTTTAGAGCTAAGGTATATGATGACCTTGAGATATCAGAGTTCTGGTTGGAGAACTCAATGAGAGTATTCGATAAACTCTCATGTACACCCGAAAAGAACTTGAAGTGTGTCGTATCTTTGATAAGGGATTCGGCATACCATTGGTGGAAGACATTGACGTTAGTGGTCCTGAAAGAGAAGGTGATGGGACTTCTTTCTGGAAAAGTTCCAGAAGAAGTATATATAAGCCAGCGATATACTGATCGGAAAAGGAAAGAATTCCTTGAGTTAAAACAATGAAGAATGCCAGTAGCAGAATATGTGTGCGAGTTTGTTAGGCTTAACAAATGTGGTTGTGGAGGCCCTGAGTAGGAAATCCTTGTGTGCTCCAAGAGTTATGATCACGAGTTTAGCATTATCTAATGATTGTGCTATTTTGGCAGAGCTGAGAGCTAAGCCACTATTTGTTCAACACTTATGTGAGGCTCAGAGAAATGATAGTGAAATGCAAGCTAAGAGAGTTAAGTGCGGATCAGAAAGTGATTTTGACTTTCGAGTGGGCTCGAATGATTGTTTGTTGTACCATGACAGAATTTGTGTACCAAGAGATGAAGAGTTAATCTGATAGGTTTTGCTTGAGGCACATAGTGGTTATTTGTTTGTACACCCGGGCAGTACGGAATGTATAATGACTTGAGAAAGTTTTATTGGTGGCTGGGTATGAAAAGAGATGTTTCAGAATCTGTGGCAAAATATCTGATTTATCATCAGGTGAAAGCTGAGCATCAATTACCTTCGGATTACTTCAGCCAGTGATGGTACCCAAATGGAAATGGATCGAGTTACAATGGGTTTTGTAACGAGTTTACCTTTGACTCTGAAAAAGAAAGATGTTGTGTGGGTTGTTGTGGACAGATTGATGAAGTCAGCTCATTCTATTCCAGTACGTGTTGATTACTCACTAGATAAGATAGCCGAATTGATAGTGGCGGATAGTGAGATTACATGGTATGCTTGTGTCTATAATATTAGATAGAGATTCGAGGTTTACTTTGAGGTTTTGGAAGAAGTTGGAAGAAGCCATGGGTATGAGATTAGATTTCAGTACTGCGTTCCATCCGCAAACTGATGGTCAGTCTGAAAGAGTGATTCAAGTTCTTGAAGATATGCTTTGATGCTTTGTGTTAGAATTCGAAGGTAGTTGGCAGAGATATCTACCTTTGGTTGAGATTGCCTACAACAACAGTTATCACTCGAGCATACAGATGGCTCCGTATGAGGCTTGTATGGTCATAAGTGTCAGACTTCTTTGTATGGATCGAGCTTGGTAAGAAGAAAATCATGGGGTCGATCTAGTGAAAGAAACTGAAGAGAAAGTGATCCGTGATGGTTTGAAAGCTGTTTCGGATCGATAGAAGTCATACACATATTTGAAAAGAAAAGAAATGAGTTTAAGGTGGGTAACAAAGTGTTTTTGAAAGTATCCCTGTGGAAGAAGATCATGAGATGTGGACGAAAAGGGGAAATTGAGTCCAAGATTCATAGGACCGTATAAGATTACAAATAGAGTTGGGCTAGTAGCTTACCGGTTGGCTTTGTCGGTAAAGTTGGAAAAGATACATAATGTGTTCCATGTGTCGATGTTGCAATGGTATCGCTCCGATCCTTCACATGTGATTCCTTAGGAAGAAATTGAAATAAAACCGGACATGTCTTATGAAGAAGAGCCGATTAAGATCTTGGCTCGAGAAGTGAAATAGTTTAGGAATAAGAACACAGCCCTAGTGAAAGTGTTGTGGCAAAAACATGTTGTGGAAGAGGTTACATAGGAACCGGAAGAAGCTATGAGAGAGCAACATCCAAACTTCTTTTCTGGTAAGATTTTCGGGGGCAAAAATCTCTAAAGGGGGGAGAGTTATAACATCTCGATTTAGGGCCTAGTCAAAATAGTGCTGCGAGACCACAAATCTAAACTATATGTATGATTTTTTGAGGTTTATGCCATGTTTGCATGTTAATGTGAAAGTTTCATAAAGCAATTTTGTGAAATCGTGGTTGAATTGTCCAAAAGAACTAAATTGCAAAAGTTGCAAAATTTGAGATTCTAGAAGTTATTTGTATGAAATAGATTTAGAATATCAATTAGAAGTCTTTAAAGAGAAATTTTCCCAATTTCTAATTTTTGGAAAAAATTGGGCATGGATGAGTTAAAATAGAAAGTTTGTCAAAAAGGGCATTTTGGTCATTTGGCAATTAAATGATTAAAATAGGAAAAGATGATAGAGTTTTATTCATCTTCTTCTCCAAGGCTGCCAAAATTTTCAAGAAGCCATTGTTAGGGCTCTCCAACTTTTCAAGCTTCCTAATCAAGAAAGACGAAGCCCAGATCGAAATCGAGGCAAGAGCAAGGTGGTGGACTAAATTGCATGTCTCTATACTTTTGAGTGCCGAGGTAATTTTATGCATAATCAATGCGATTATACTTATAATGCTAGCTAGTGTGTAGTATGAATGAGAATGAATGACAATGATTGAAAATGATTGAGAACCTATGTGGCTCAAGTGGAATGAATGTGGTAGATATCATGAATGAATGAAATGAGTAAGTAGATATGTGGATATGTAGTGATAATATTTGATGGTGGGATAAGTGCGATACCACTTTAATACTTAACAATGATGGGCTGTGTACGATACCATGTTAAGTATATTATTTAGTGGGCTATGTTCGAAACCACTAAGATTTCCTCTTGGAAGGCTATGTCCGATACTACTTTATTATCTGATTGTGGTGGGCTAAATACAAAACCACCAAGTAATGTAGCTGTGTGGATGTATTAGTGTGATAAAATGATGTGTTGTACTTTTGAGTAAATGTGATAAAAGCTTACTCCTTTTCTTTTCCCTTGTTTTATAGGGCAAAGGAGTTGAACTAAGATACGTAAATCAATTGGAGGATCACCCACACTATCAGCACACTCTGGTACATGAGACTCAATGTTTTGTATATGGGATGTATAGAGGCTAGACAAGTTAGTGAATTTTGCTATAAATGGCTAAGATGTGTTGGCCTTTAGATGGACAATCTATTTTGTATAAAGCCATAGTTGTTGGCTATTTTATTATATGAAAAGATGTAGTTATCCATGTGATATTATACTTCAATGTAAGTTGATTATCGATGGATTGGATGAGTGCATGTTGTATATGAATGAGGAGTGAAAAGAACTGGGCATATAGCTTAGTTCTTGTTCATGTGGATAGACACACGGCATGTGTCTAGTCCATGTGTGACACACGGCCAATCCACAGGCATGTGCCTTGGCCGTGTCACTTTGGCAAAATTATAATATCCTAAAATAGGGCCTAAACGGAACTGTGGTTGCTAAACCATGAATCCGAGATGGAAAAGTTTATTACGATTAATTATTATGATTTATTGAGTGATTAGATGCATGTGTTAGAATACCGATAGAAAATTTCATGAATTGCATGTCTAATTTGCCTATTAGGACTTAATTGCAAAAGTTCATAAATATGAGTTTTAGGTATTAAATGATTTAATTGAAGAGCATAATTGAAGTAGAGGTCCTTAAATGGTAATTATTCCATTAGGCTTTCATGGACAAAAATGGACATATATAGGTAGAAAGAACCAAAGATTTAATGAAGGGTAATTTAGTCATTTGGTAATAAAAAGAAATCCAAAGGGAAAAAGATGGTAAAATGTGCTCATCTTCTACATTAGGCCGAATTTTCAAGGGTTCACCATAGCTAGGGTTTGTTTCAAGCTTCCAAGCTCCATAGTAAGTGATTCCAAGCCCTGTTTTTAATGTTCTTTACATTTTTGAAGCCCCGGAGCTTATTCTATCAATAATTCATGCTAGGGTTCATGATTGGAAAAATACCCATAGTTGAAATGTGTTTATTTTGATGTTTTATGATAGAATATGAGGTTTGAAATTATTTTAAACAACTTTTGCTAAGTGATTTTAAGTGAAAACGAGAAAAACGGCTTAATCGGTAAAAATACCTAATATTCATAAGTACATGTTAGAGCGAGAATTTGATGTTGTCATAGAAGGGAAAAATGATCAACATCTCATAAAACATAATAATAAGGAATAAAGTTTAATTTCTAAACTTTGGGGCAAATGTGTAAATATGTAAAAGTTTAAGTCAAAATTATAATTTTGCCAAAGTAGAGTTAAGGGTTGTTTTAATAAATGTGAGTATTAAATAAGCTAAATTTGCTAGTATAGATCAAGAGGAATGAAATCCGGAGCTAGATCGGGGAAAGAAAAAGATAGTGGAGTAAATCGATATTGTTTATTGTATTTTATTTCGAGGTAAGTTTGCGGTAAATAAATGCAATATTCTATTATTTTACATTTGATACTATTAAATTCTAGCATTTACATATTTATAAGGCAAAGGTCCCATGTAAGGCCATGCTAAGGCATGGCATTGGTGAGTTCATAAGGCAAGGATACCACATAAGACCATGTCAAGACATGGCAATGGTTACGTTTCATAAGGAAAGTTACCCACGTATCCTTAGTATTCCAAGTGGTTCAACGGGAAAATTCAAAGAGTATGCCAAAGGAAAGGTAAGACAAGTTCAAGCTAAAAAGGTACAGGTAAGAATTTAAGACTTACGTATATTAAATTAAAGGCTTAAATAATCTTGGTAAGAAAAGATTAAGATAATTCATTAAGAATGTTGTTATTTATTTACATGTAAATTTACTAAGCTTTATGCTTACTCCCATTCCTTTCTTTTTTTTAGTATTACAAGCCAACTTAGGGATCGCAAGGACGTCGGAGTTCGTTACACACTGTCAAAGGATCATATTGGTATTTTGTGACTCGAACGTTTTAAGTTATGGCATGTATAGGGACTTAGTCATTTTGTGTGTATGTCTTTATGATACGGCTTAATATTGGCATGTAAATACTTGATAATAATTAGCCATTAAAATGGTTAATTAAGAACATGTTTTGGATGTTATGTATGCTTAGGTGATAGTTATTACAAAGAAATTCTAAAAGAGTAAAAAAAAATGTGCAGGGGAACAGTTTTGAACAGCATCTGTGACGTGAATTTGAAAAGTCACCAAAAATAGAATAAATGAAATTAGGGTGTTAATGAGATATAGAATTAAATCTTATTGAGTCTATTTTTATATTAAAGAAACGATGTAGGTAAAATAATTGTATATTATGAGATAATTGATTTTTAGTGTTGAGGAGTTAGAACTATCGAACTGTGTAATAGGGGAGAATTTAACTAATAAACTATACTAATTGGCCACATAAAAATTTTGGAAAATTATAATAAGAAGATATATGAGTCTAGTTTCAGGAAAAATTTACGGATCTAAATTTTGAGTTTTGTAACTCGAGTTATCGTTAATTTAGTGAACATGACGCAGATGGATAGTTTCAATTTTTATGCCCCGAACTAGTAAGTTAAGTCTAGTAATGTCTCGTGCTCTTCTCCGGCAACGGTCTCAGGTAAGGAGTATTACATTTATTGGTATCAGAGCAAGAGCCTAGTCAGTTCTCAAAATATTCGGTATGAGTAAAAGTCTAACTATACATGCTATACTTATATTTTGATAGTGTGACGACTCCTGACGATTTTAAAATGTTTTTCTTTTATTGTTATGGATCCCGAACGAGCTGGTGCAGATGATGTAGAGAGTAATGCACTCGCCCATGCTAAATGGACGGTGTCACCAGATAGTAGTGAAAGGCCCGTTACAATTAGTCAGTGAGGGGGCTCAAGAAGCCTTCTTCCAAGCTATGAATGAATGGTTTGCTGAGTTCATTCGTATGAACCCAACTATTAGACCTCCACCCCCTCATGATCCTCAGACTACCCATGTAGCTTCTCCAATCATAGATACAGTAAGAAGAGAAAAGCCACCCGTTAACAAGATTAGAAAACAAGGGGCCGAGGAGTTTCGGGCTGCCAATGATGATGATGCAGAGAAAGCTAAAGTTTGGCTCAAGAACAGTATCAGAGTCTTTGATGAGTTATCCTGCACACCGGAAGAGTGTATTAAATATGTAGTGTCACTTCTTAGAGATTCAGCCTACCAGTGGTGGAAGACACTTGTGTCAGTAGTACCGAAAGAAGTAGTTACTTGGGATTTCTTTCAAGAGGAGTTCCATAAGAAGTACATCAGTCAGAGGTTTATTGACCAGAAAAGAAAAGAGTTCCTTGAATTAAAATAGGGTAAGATGACTGTGACTGAGTATGAACGTGAATTTTTCTGACTCAATAATTATGCTCAAGAGTGTGTGTCTATAGAGGCTATCATGTGCAAAAGATTTGAGGATGGGCTCAACGATGATATCCAATTGTTAGTTGGTGTTCTAGAGATAAAGGAGTTTGTTATTTTAGTTGGCCAAGCCTGTAAGGCAGAGGAGTTGTTAAAAAGAAAGGGTAAAGCTGAAATTGAGATGCAAGATATGAATAAAAGACAGATGAGCAAGTCGTTTCAGTCTACATCCAAGAGGCCTAAAGAGTTTTCTACGAGATCTATTATTTCAACCGGGTATTCTAGCCGAAACAGAGGTAGAAGATTTATGGATCCAAAAGCTCAAACCACTTTGATTGCAAGTGTTGGTAGTATTTAGCCTGATAGACCTGAGTGTCCTCAATGTGGTCGACGTCATCCAGGTCAATGTCAAGCAACTAAGATTGGCTATTTCTGATGTGGTGCACCGGATCATTTTATTCGGGAGTGTCTCGGAATGATTATAAGAGAAGCAATTCTGAGTGCAAGATAAGGTAATGCCCTCGTTAGAGGCAGATCTTAGAGAAATCCTGGAGTAGTGGTAGGTAGAAGTACATTTAGAGATACAGCAACGAGTTTGGATGTTAGAGCACCCACAAGGACTTATGCTATCCGTGCTCATGAAGAGGGATCCTCCCCCGACGTAATTACGGGTACATTTTCTCTTCATTATGTTAATGTTATTGCTTTGATTGATCCAGGTTCAACCCATTCCTATGTTTATATGAAATTGATGCCTATTATGAACATGCCCATAGAGTTTACGAAATTTGTGATTAAAGTATCGAATCCATTAGGCCAGTATGTGTTAGTAAACAAAGTATGTAAAAATTGCCCTTTAATGATTAAAGGTTACTATTTTTCGGCTAATCTCATGTTAGTGATTCTTGGTATGGATTGATTAACAACATATGATGTGGTAGTGAATTGTGGGAAGAATTTCAGTGAGTTGAAATGCAAAAATGGTGAAATCCTTTGAGTTAATTCAGATGAGTCAGGTAGTTCAATTTCCATGATTTTTATTATGTTTGCTCAAAAATGTTTGAGGAAAGGATATGAAGCTTATCTTGCTTTTGTGTTGAATACTAAAGATCCAGAGTTGAATATTGAATCAGTGCATGTGGAAAATAAGTTTCCTGATGTGTTCTCCGTAGAACTACCAGGTTTGCCTCCTATCAGAGAAGTTAAGTTTGGTATTGAATTGATTCCAGGTACCACACCTATTTTTATTGCTCCTTATAGAATGGATTCTATAGAATCGAAAGCTTAGCTATAGGAATTAACTGATAAAGGCTTTGTAAGACCTAGTTATTCACCAACGGGCGCGCCAATGTTATTTGTGAAAAAGAAAGACGGTTCCATGAGATTGTGCATAGACTATCGGCAGCTTAACAAGGTAACCATCAAGAAAAAATATCCATTGTTTAGAATAGATGATTTGTTTGATCAATTGAAAGGAGTCATTGTGTTCTCTAACATATATTTGAGATCCGGATACTATCAGCTGTGAGTTAAAGAGTCAGATGTTCCGAAAATTACTTTTTGAACTAGGTATGGTCACTATGAGTTTCTTATGATGCCATTTGGATTAACCAATGCTCCTGCCATTTTTATGGATTTAATGAACCGAATTTTTAGACTTTATTTGGACAAGTTTGTAGTTGTGTTCATTGATGACATCTTGATTTATTCTCATGATGAGACTAAGCATGCAGAGCATTTGAGAATAGTTTTATAGATTTTGAGAGATAATCAACTTTATGCCAAGTTTAGTAAAAGTGAGTTCTGGTTATGAGAAGTTTGTTTTCTTGGACAGATTGTCTCAGGTGAAGGTATTAAAGTTGATCCGAGTAAGATTTCAGCCATTGTTGGTTGGAAGCCTCCCAGGAATGTATCAGAGGTCAGAAGTTTTCTTGGTCTTGCCAATTATTATAGACGATTTGTAGAGGGATTTTCCATGATAGCTACTCCATTGAAAAGATTGCTACAGAAATATGTCAAGTTTCAATGGACTGAGAAGTGTCATCGAAGTTTCGACAAGTTAAAGGCATTGTTGACTGAAGCTCCTATCTTAGTACAACTAGAACAGGGTAAAGAGTTTGTGATTTACAGTGATGCATCCTTGAATGGACTAGGCTGTGTACTTATGCAGGAAGTAAGGGCAATTGCTTATGCCTCTAGACAATTAAAGCCATATGAGAAAATTTATCCGACACATGATTAAGAGCTAGCTGCTATTGTATTTGTATTGAAAATATGGAGACATAACTTATATGGAGAGAAATGTCAAATATTCACTGATCATAAAAGTTTGAAATACTTGATGACTTAGAAAGATCTAAACTTGAGGCAAAGAAGATGGCTAGGGTTGATTAAAGATTATGAGCTAGTGATCAATTATCACCCGGGTAATGCAAACGTTGTTGCTGATGCTTTGAGTAGAAAATCGTTAGTTGCATTGAGAGTTTTGCACACTAGTTTTTCCTTATCAAATGATGGTTCTATTTTAGTTGAGTTGAGAGCTAAACCGATGTTTCTTGAAGAAATTTGTGAAGGTGAGAAGGATGACAGTGAGTTGCAAGCCAAAAGAGTTCAGTGCGAGTCAGGTGTAGAGTCTGATTTTCAGATTGGTTTTGACGGTTTTTTGATGTTCAGGGATAGAGTATGTGTGCCCAAGAATGATGAAAGAATGATGAACTTATTCGGAAAGTCTTACAGGAAGCACATAGTAGTTCTTTGTCTATTCACCCAGGTAGTACAAAGATGTATAATGATTTGAAGAAAATGTATTGGTGGACAGGAATGAATGTAACATCCTAAATTAGGGGTTGTTTGTAATTTAATTATTTTTCTCATGCGTGTGCTTGAAGAAGTGAATCCTATGATTGCTAGGCATGTTTAGGGTCTAGAAATAACCCCAAGCTAGGCCTGACTTAGGGCTAAATATTTCTTTTTAAGTGTGAAAAAGGAGGGAGTTAGGAGATAGGGGTTAAATAAAATTTAGGGAGAAGCATGACACAAAGAAATAAGTGGCAGAGTGGCTTGCATACGCCACTTAAGAGTTTGGAGGTGGCGATGGGCAGGTCTTGGGTTCGATTCTTGGGAGTTACAAGGGGAATGTGTTTTATTTTTTTGGGCTTTTTAGCGTTAAAGGAAAGGGGGCCAGGTATGAAGGTTTTAAAAATTAAATAGAGAGGTTTAAGAGCATGAAAGTCAAGGTGGTAGAGTGGTATGGGGCGTTGCAAGGGGGGCTGCGGCAGTGAGGTCCTGGGTGCGAACCAAAGAAGCAGCAGTTGGCATTTTATTTTTTTTTCAAACTGGCATGCATGGAAAGGGAGTTGATGGCTGCATGTTGGACTCTTAAATTGATAAGGATGAAGCTTAATTTTTGCTCTAGGATTCGGCTGGAAGAGTTGTGATGTTATACTATATTTCTTTTTATTTGTTGAAGAGGTGGATAGGAGATAAATAGAAGATAAATATTATTCTTATTGGGTGATAATTAAGCTGGAAGTTATCACCAAAAAGAGAGGTGATGGCCGGTTATAGGACTCCTTGGGGGGCTGTCCACAATTGGTTTATCATTAAGGAGGTGCCAAAAGTTCATCCAAATATTTTCTTTTTCTTTCTCTCCAAACTACTGCTGGCCGAAATCTCCCTAGGCAATTGCCAAATTCTTCAAATCTCTTTTTTTCCTCTTGTTTCTTCTTAGCCGAACCTACCCCTTCTTCTTCTCAAAATTTCAGCCCTTCCATCTTATGTTGGCCGAATCCCCCTTAAAGAAAGGTGTTGTTCTTTTCTCCTCCTCAAAGGTAGCCGAACCCCCTCACAACACCAAGTGGTGCTGACTTGTGGTGTTTAAGGGCCCATATAATTATCAAGGTAAGGGGCGATACCCTCTTTTAGGTTCAAAGATTATGGCCGAATGGCCTATGACTCTTATTAATGTGATTAAACCGATTGTAGGGAAGCCATAGCCGATTGAAGGAAGCTTTTGGGATATGTTTTCCTAAGATAGGGTGGTAAGTAACATTTGGCCATAGGCCTTGATTATGTGTGATTGTGCAAGACAATTTTAGCATGTGTTTTGGTAGGGATCTCGAAGACTCAAGTGACAAATTTGAGATTTCGGTAAGTTTGGTAGTGGTTAAGCACATTCGGCCAAAGGCCATATTTCAAGTACAACGTATCTTTTGGGATTTTTGGTTTGGCCGAATAGGCCTAAGTCCCTAACCCTGTTGTTGGCCGATTATAGGGTCAAGAATCTAGCATCGTAGATCGAATCTTCGAGATCTAGGAATTTCGGTGGTAATAGGTGTGTAAAAACTCACTACACACTTTATTAGGTAACATAACTTTATTGTTGCCTTTTTATCATTTTGGTAGTGGTTTGCTTGTGGGAATAAGCATGGTTCTGGGTAAGTCCCCTTATTACTTTGTCTATGATATGTGATTGAGTTTGCCATCATATGCTGTTAAATGATATGCTGTACATAATGCATGATATATGGGATTATGATATTGTTATGTAAGCATGATGATGGTGGGATTGATGAGTGGAGGGGGATGATCTTATGGACTGTCACCAGTGGTTTTGACCACAAGATGGGTTGGCCCCATCAGATTAATTGTGACTTCGGTCACCAGTGGTTTTGACCACACTGTTGTTAAATTGTGACTAAGTCCCAGTGGTTTGGTACCACCAGTGGTTTTGAAACACCCCACACTCGGCCCACGAGAATGGACCGGATCTGGTATGTTCCTAAAGTAAATCGATTTCAAAATCATTTTCGTTACTTAGAGAAAATTTGTAAATTTTTAGAAAAACTATTGTTGTGAGTTGGGCTTAGATTGGAAACCCATTTATTTAATCTTGTAAGCCCATTTAATTAAACGCATCCAATAAAGTTCTTAGCATGAAACTTAACAATAAGCAAACATAAAGTATAATCCACTGGGCCTTAAGGCCTTATTACATCAAGTGAAACCCAAAATAGAATAAAAGTAACTAAAAATAAAATTAAGTCCAAAATAACTAAAATTTTCGCATGTAGCATGGCCTCCTCATGGTCCACCGGCCCGATCCGTCACTGCTCATCACTTGAAAAATAATTCCCACAATGGGGTGAGTCAATAGACTCAATGTGCACACAATACTATCATTCGATAAATCAGGCATTCATGTTCAAATCATCAAGTCCATATAATAATGAAATTATGATGCAACCCAAACCCAATCCTAATTAGCCATCCACTACTCTCCCCCGTACAAACCTGTACACCGTGGGGACTACTAAGTCAACCCTCCATCCGCTACTCTCCATCAAAGGCATTCGCCCATATACGTTGTGTCATTTAGACACTATAATCAAATTTATACGCCAGTCATTAGACACCGTTGTAAACCGGTTACCAAAGTTTCAGAATGTGACCGTAGTCAACATATTTCGCAGGTGAGACCAAGTCAAGACCTTCAAGGTGAGACCAAGTCAACACCGTTCTCCCCTTTCACATAAATCCTAATGCCCCAAAAACATATATATTGCATAACTTAATTTCATGTTCATATTCATATATTCGCATGTTATTATAATAACATTTTCACAATCCTATCGAAGTAGGAAACGCACTGGTACTTTTGCCACATTTGTGGTACATAGCCACATTCACATTAATACTCATATCGATATTAAAATATTTAGCCATAATATATCAAAGGATAGTAAGGGTACACACTGCTTCGCTTAATTGATTCCTTGAGATCTCGAGAATCCCGATCTAATTTTAGATCTATTAATTCCTATATTCGCCTACCAATTAAAACACATTAATAAACCCTTTTGGCTTAAACAAAACCAAATCCTAGTAGGATTTGTAAAAGAAACTCACCTCCGCCGATTTGGTGTTTATACAAATCCAAAAGTTTGGTTTTTTCTCAACCTGATATTCGGCCAACCTTGTAGTTCAATATGGTTAGTTTTTCGGCTTTTCAAAAATTAAGGAATTGATTTAAATACTCTCACAACCTTTGGCGATTATTTTAGAGGCTTACCTTATAGATTCCGAATCCCGAAAGTTCCCTTTTTGTCTTGAATATCTGTCGAAATCCCTAAAGATCATAGGTTAGATCTGATCTAACTTTAATAAGTTGTAGTTGGCCTTTAGCCGAATGTGTCTTACCTTAATTTTCCTCGAATCTGAAATCCCGAAACTCCTCCTCTAACATTCGGCCATAGACATAAGAGAGGTTATTTTCTTAAGCCTTGATTTAAACGATTTAAAAGAACAAGAATCAATTGTTCTTACCTTAGATCCTTGATCTTTATGTTCAACGATTGTGGAAACTTGAGATCCCTTGTATATTCGGCCATGATCAAAAGAATGGGGATTAGGCCTTTTACTTTCGGCAACTAGAAAAAGAAAGAAAGAAAATTGAGTGGCTAATCCTTACCTTGATGCCTTTAATCACTTGTTTCCTTGACTTGAGTTACTGAGATTCGGCTATGGAGATTTAACCGAGATTGAAAGAGAAAGGTTTTGACTAAGCAATGGCAAAGGGAAGGAAAAGAAAAGATGGAGTCCTTGCTTAGGGAAATTTCAAAAAGAGAGGGGAAGAGAGAGCAAAATTTCTACAAGTAGAAAGAATGAGAGAAAAGTCTCACTTTTCCTCTTTAACTGAAATTGCTAGACCAAGAGTCCAAAACTTGGCCACTACTCTCCCAAAGTGATAATTTAATCTCCATTAATTATCACCTAATTAAATTAAAAGCATTTAATCCATCTTTTAATTCCTCATTTATTTTAGTAGAGAAAATCCTTTATTTATCACTTTAATTTGACAAGTTTTAATAAAATAAAACTCTCTCCTTTTTAGCAACCAAGTGTCCGTCCACCCCTAGCCTTGGGAAGCAAAATTAAACCTTCAATAATTGCTTTCAAGTGACTCAACTCAAGCCATTCCCATAAACCCTAAGTGACACTTCGCACCACTTTTCCAAGCTCGATTGTATGTCAAAATTCACCAACTTTTTCTTTTAAGGCCCTCTTGCCCTTATTTCCTATTTTGGGCTTTAAAATTTGTCATTCCTACTTATTTCTAAGTTTCCTAAAATTTTCGCATGCTCAGAATCTTGCCATTTTCCTTACATCTTCGTGTTTCCAAAATGTTCGTGTTTCCAAAATGTTTAGGTTTCCAAAATGTTTAGGTTTCCAAAATGTCTTAGTTTCCAAAATGTCTAAGTTTCCAAAATGTCTAAGTTTCCAAAATGTCTAAGTTTCCAAAATGTCTAGGTTTCCAAAATGTCTAAGTTTCCAAAATGTCCATTTCCATTTCCATTTCTATTTTCATTTCCATCTCCATTTTCATTTCCATTTTCATGCATTTCTAGGTTTCCAAAAGTATCAAAAATTTATTCATAGAACTTGAAACTTGTCATTTCATACAATTGAACTGAAATGCATAGGCCCTATTCAGATGTTACGCTTACCCTCTTAAAATAATTTCGTCCCGAAATTACTTACTATTGTTCATCCAGATAGTCTAACTCATCAAGACTACGCTATTGTCAAAGACTCGATCTCAAAGAACTATCATACTTTCTAGGCACATTCTCTAAGTTCATAATAAAGGTTCCATACACTTCACAAGAACGAACCGATCTTATAGCGGCAAAGTAATGGAGGATAATCCGAAATGAGAAACTTACCCGTTGTCTCATCCGGCGATCACTATCCTCACGACACCGATCGCATAAACCAACCTTGGCTGCCTTTACATCTCGAACCTTCAAAGACTCCGCTTGGTGCTCCACGTCCCCTCGATCGAAACCATTACCTCAAGTATTCGAATCACGACCTCGTTGAGGTCATTGTCCTCCTCTACCAACCCGATTAACATTCGAACTACCGGTTGGTTCGCCTCGATTGTTTGGGACAGTCCTTAAACATATGGTCCTTTGGACCCACACCTAAGACATGCTCCTATCTTTTCCAACACTCCCTAGATGCCTCTTTCCAAAATACTCACAAGGACGAATCGCACTGCATCAAATTTTGTTGATTTTGTGGCCCGTCAACCCTAGGCCTCTTGTAACCCTTTCCGATGACCCAAACCCTCTTTGGCCTTATTCTTATCCACTATGCCGCTTAGTAGCATCCTTAATCCCTCGCCACCTTGGCCTTTTCTACC
Organism: Gossypium rotundifolium; assembly: GCA_025506655.1. Lineage (NCBI taxonomy): Eukaryota > Viridiplantae > Streptophyta > Magnoliopsida > Malvales > Malvaceae > Gossypium > Gossypium rotundifolium. Next base: position 68,180,261 of record CP106725.1, read on the forward strand.
AAAATAGAGAATTCCGCCTCGATGCGGTGCTATTAATGATCTTAAATCATCTCTCACTCGTCCTCAAAATGGACATAGCGTTCATGCTCGCTTGCCACTACCCCTCGAGCATAGCGGCTCAACCTCGTAAATTCGCCTCATATTCGTGGACGGACTTACTCCCTTGTACTAACCCTAGAAAAGCCTTCCTCTGCTTCATCCGAATACCGTTCCCACATACTTCTTCCGAAAGGCCTCTTTAACAAACTCCTGTGTCAAATTTTCACCATGGTACCATCCCTAACAACAACCACCATCGATACGCTTCATCACAGAATAACGCCACCATCCCTTTCAACTTTTCCTCCGAGTCAAATCAAGCTCATCCATGATACGCCCGCCGCTTCTAACCAAGATCACCAGATCTCGGTGACACATTGATACTCCTCAAACATTTCGCTCCATTAGCTCGAGCCGTTCAGTCACCGACTTTTGATTTCTCCATTTCCTCCTGCACCGCCACCAATTCCAAAACTCAGAGAACGACTGCGACATGCCTCTTCCCCGTCTCGAGCCTCGCCGCCAACATTAACAAATGGGGTGGTGGTGGCGATGGCATCTCATTGTCGGACCCTTGACCCGACTTAACAAGTTCCGACACGGTCATCCTTCCTCTTCCTCGACCACGACGACCACGCCCTCTAGAGCTTATTTCCTAGCGTGGGATCTGATTAAGAAATTTTATGGATTAGTTATTTGTTCCACTTATTTATCAAACAAGGAGTTTTATGAAAAGGGATTTAAGAGTGGTTCTTCAGATTCATACAAACACAGCCTTTTCCATTCATTCATCCATCAAACAAGTATGAACTTCCGCTCATTCGTAGAGATGTTGTAGTTTTTGTTGTTTGTTGTTGTTTTCCACTACCCGGGGTATTTTCGTAATTTTCTCCTACTGTGGGTATTTTTGTAATTTGTCAAAATAGGGTTCCTTGGTGATTTTGTCAAAATTATTTTTTGAAATTTCAAAATCTCGAGGTAATTTGGAAAAATTTTAAAGTTCGAGGTATTTCGATAATTTTGACCTCGTGGGTATTTTGGTAATTTTTCACAAATCGAGGTAAATTTGTAAAATTTAATAAATTTCGTATTTCAAAAGTTGTAAAACTTTGAGGGTTCTTTTAAAAAAATGGCTCCTTCAAAATGGGGATGTTGCAAAATTTTGGAAATCGTGGTCATTTTGGTAATTTTGTGTTAGGGGCAATTTGTAATTTTTTTCCAAAATCACTAGTATTTTGGTATTTTACAAATTAGGGTTTTTGAATGTTTATGAAATGTTGAAATTTTGGTAAAGTCGTTGAGTAGTTGTATATTTTATAAACCAAGTATTTTGGTAATTTCACCCCTAGGGCATTTTTGTAATTTTCGCAAATCGTGAGTTTTTCAAAGAATGTTGTAAAAATTAATTTTCTGATTTAAAAGAAAAGTTTTAAAGGTTTGAAAACTAGGGTTTGTTGTTTTGTTCTCTTCTCTTTCTTTTTTTTAAAAACATGGCTAGTTCCCTTTCGGGTTTTAGTCATTATGTTTAGCCTATGACCGAGCCCTCTTGGTCGTGGTGAACCAAAGCTACGCACAGTGCAGGATTCGTGTGGAGAGGAGGTGAGTCACGGATCGCTTAAATACCAAGCTCCCACCGAAACCATTCCTAGACATGCGCATGAGGTTGCCACACCACCGAGCCTCCGAGTTATGGTGAACTGCTACGCACTGTAGGATTCTCCAAGAGGAGGTGAGTCACTAGGACCTTAAATACCAAGCTCTTCCTGGATCCAACTCCTAGACATGCGCATAAGGGTTACCACACCACTAGCTCGTAGACTTAGCCATAGGTTGGTTTAGTACATTAAGTCTTATGTGTTTGTGTTTGAGTAGTCTAATCCTAGGGTTCAAGTTCCTATCATTCTATTCTACGCTCCATGCCTTTTCTACCCTTATATAAATCATGTAATCACACATATAGTTAGGGGTACTTACCGGTGGATCATGGGTCGGAGACTTAGGGCCATGCCAAAAGCCCCTTATTTTTCAAAGAAAATCATTTGGCTCGCTTTGAAAACGTTTTGGGCCTTAGCCCACAAAGTGAGAGTTTAAAACTGGGCTCGATACTAAGTCGAAGACCCCCACACCCTACCACGAGAATGGACCAGATCCGTATGTTCCTAAAGTAAACCGATTTCAAAATCATTTTCACACTTAGAGAAAATTTGTAAATTTTAGAAAAACTATTGTTGTGAGTTGGGCTTAGATTGAAACCCATTTATTTAATCTTGTAAGCCCATTTAATTAAACGCATCCAATAAAGTTCTTAGCATGAAACTTAACAATAAGCAAACATAAAGTATAATCCATCGGCCTTAAGGCCTTATTACATCAAGTGAAACCCAAAATAGAATAAAAGTAACTAAAAATAAAATTAAGTCCAAAATAACTGAAATTTTCAAGATGTAGCATGGCCTCCTCATGGTCCACCTACCGATCCGTCACCGCTCATCACCAAAAATAATTCCCACAATGGGGTGAGTCAACAGACTCAATGTGCACACAATACTATCATTCGATAAATCGCATTCATGTTCAAATCATCAAGTCCATATAATAATGAAATTATGATGCAACCCAAACCCAATCCTAATTAGCCATCCACTACTCTCCCCGCACCAACCTCGCATAACCGTGGGGACTACTAAGTCAACCCTCTATCCGCTTACTCTCCATCAAAGGCATTCGCCCATATACGCTGTGTCATTTAGACACTATAATCAAATTTATACGTTGTGTCATTAGACACCGTTGTAACCGGTTACCAAAGTTTCACAATGTGACAGAGTCAACATATTTCGTTGGTGAGACCAAGTCAAGACCTTCAAGGTGAGACCAAGTCAACACTGTTCTCCCCTTTCACATAAATCCAATGCCCCAAAAACATATATATTGCATAACTTAATTTCATGTTCATATTCATATATTCGATGTTATTATAATAACATTTTCACAATCCTATCGTAGTAGGAAACGTACCTGGGTACTTTTTGCCACATTTGTGGTACATAGCCACATTCACATTAATACTCATATCGTATATTAAAATATTTAGCCATAATATATCAAAGGATAGTAAGGGTACACACCTGTTTCGCTTAATTGATTCCTTGAGATCTCGAGAATCCCGATCTAATTTTAGATCTATTAATTCCTATATTCGGCCTACCAATTAAAACACATTAATAAACCCTTTTTGGCTTAAACAAAACCAAATCCTAGTAGGATTTGTAAAAAGAAACTCACCTCTGCCGATTTGGTGTTTATACTAATCCCGAAAGTTTGGTTTTTTCTCAACCTGATATTCGGCCAACCTTGTAGTTCAATATGGTTAGTTTTTCGGCTTTTCAAAAATTAAGGAATTGATTTAAATACTCTCACAACCTTTGGCCGATTATTTTAGAGGCTTACCTTATAGATTCCGAATCCCGAAAGTTCCCTTTTTGTCTTGAATATCTATCGAAATCCCTAAAGATCATAGGTTAGATCTGATCTAACTTTAATAAGTTGTAGTTGGCCTTTAGCCGAATGTGTCTTACCTTAATTTTCCTCGAATCTGAAATCCCGAAACTCCTCCTCTAACATTCGGCCATAGACATAAGAGAGGTTATTTTCTTAAGCCTTGATTTAAACGATTTAAAAGAACAAGAATCAATTGTTCTTACCTTAGATCCTTGATCTTTATGTTCAACGATTGTGGAAACTTGAGATCCCTTGTATATTCGGCCATGATCAAAAGAATGGGGATTAGGCCTTTTACTTTCGGCAACTAGAAAAGAAAGAAAGAAAATTGAATGGCTAATCCTTACCTTGATGCCTTTAATCACTTGTTTCCTTGACTTGAGTTACTGAGATTCGACTATGGAGATTTAACCGAGATTGAAAGAGAAATGTTTTGACTAAGCAATGGCAAAGGGAAGGAAAAGAAAAGATAGAGTCCTTGCTTAGGGGAAATTTCGGCAAAGAGAGGGGGAAGAGAGAGCAAAATTTCTACAAGTAGAAAGAATGAGAGAAAAGTCTCACTTTTCCTCTTTAACTGAAATTGCTAGACCAAGAGTCCAAAACTTGGCCACTTTCTCCCAAAGTGATAATTTAATCTCCATTAATTATCACCTAATTAAATTAAAAGCATTTAATCCATCTTTTAATTCCTCATTTATCTTAGTAGAGAAAATCCTTTATTTATCACTTTAATTTGACAAGTTTTAATAAAAATAAAACTCTCTCCTTTTTAGCAACCAAGTGCCGTCCACCCCTAGCCTTGGGAAGCAAAATTAAACCTTCAATAATTGCTTTCAAGTGACTCAAACTCGTGCCATTCCCATAAACCCTAAGTGACACTTCGTGCCACTTTTCCAAGCTCGATTGTATGTCAAAACTCACCAACTTTTTCTTTTAAGGCCCTCTTGCCCTTATTTCCTATTTTGGGCTTTAAAATTTGTCATTCGCCTTATTTCTAAGTTTCCTAAAATTTTCACATGGCTTTGTAACTTGCCATTTTCCTTACATATTCGTGTTTCCAAAATGTTCGTGTTTCCAAAATGTTTAGGTTTCCAAAATGTTTAGGTTTCCAAAATGTCTTAGTTTCCAAAATGTCTAAGTTTCCAAAATGTCTAAGTTTCCAAAATGTCTAAATTTCCAACCACATTATGATATTTGTGACCTATGGTCATCTGTGGTTTTGACCACACAATGGGTTGGCCCCATCATTTGATTTGTGACTCTAGTCACCAATGGTTTTGACCACCAAAGGTTTTGACCACACGGGTAGTAAATGAGTATGGATGGTTAGTTGGGTTGCATGTTGCATGTTTATTAATAAATTGTGTATGAGATACATTTTTCGGGTGGGGGATTTACACACCGAGTCTTGGTGACTCACCCTTCCCAAACTATTTTGCGATGAGTAGATCATGGAGATGGATCCGGAGAGGACTCGAGGCCCATGCTTGTTCCTTGGATTGGATTTATTTCATACGCTTTAAAGTTTGTTTATTAATTTAATTCTTATTTTGGGTTGTAATAAGGCCGCTAATTATTATTTGGATGTTTTAATTAGTTGTTTTATTTTACTTATGTTATATTACAAATGAAATTTATAAATGTTAAGTGAACCGATTAAAAGTAACTTTTTCAAACTTAACAACTTCTACGGGTTTTCAAAGATGTTACCATCGGGTAACAAAATACTCCAAGTCAACTAAAACCTTGACAAAATTTTAAATTTTACATGATCAAACATTTTCAAAGGGTTTATCAACCCAACCATGTTTATGAAAACAATCCCAACTGAGTTTTATCAAACCCCGTTTTAATACCTTAGCCATATCTTAACAAAGTTTTCACCAGACACTCAAAATATTTTAAATCATCTTACTCCGTGACATACTAGATCTAGTCGAGACTCATGGGCCGGGGTTGGGGTGTTACAATGAAAAGAGATATTTCAGAGTTTGTTTCTAGATGTTTGATCTGTCAGTAGGTAAAAGCTGAACATCAAGTACCTTTGTGTTTATTGCAGCCTATATTAGTTCCCGAGTGGAAATGGGACCGAGTTACTATATATTTTGTGACAGGATTACCTTTGACACCAAGAAAGAAAGATGAAGTATGGGTTGTGATTGATAAGATAACAAAGTTGGCTCATTTTATTCTAGTTCGTATGGATTATTCACTTGACAAGTTAGCCGAGTTATATATTTTAGATATAGTTAGACTACATGGAGTACCGTCATCAATTATCTTAGATAGAGATCCGAGTTTTACTTCACGATTTTAGAAGAAATTGCAGGAAGCTTTAGGTACAAAGTTGAGTTTTAGTACAGCTTTCCATCCTCAGACTGATGGTCATTCAGAGAGAGTTGTTTAGGTTTTTGAAGATATTCTTAGATGTTGTGTATTGGAATTTCAAGGTTGTTGGGAGAAATATTTACTGTTAATAGAGTTTGCCTACAATAACAGTTATCAATTGAGTCTAAAGATGGCACCTTATGAAGCTTTGTATGGATGTAAATGTCGCACACCTTTGTATTGGATAGAGCTTAAGGAAAATCATATTTACAGGGTTGATCTAGTTTAAGAAAGAAAAGAGAAAGTAAAAGTCATCAGAGATTGCTTGAAAGTAGCTTCAGATAGGCAAAAATCCTATGCAGATTTGAAAAGAAAAGAAATTGAATTTCAAGTTGGTGATAGGGTATACTTGAAAGTATCCCCGTGGAAGAAAGTTCTCAGATTTGGCAAGAAAGGCAAATTAAGTCCTCGTTTTATTGGACCGTTTGAGGTGATCGAAAAAGTTGAGCCATTAGCATATCGTTTAGCTTTTCTGACTAAGTTAGAGAAGATTCATAATGTGTTTCATGTGTCTATGTTACGTCGTTATTGTTCAGATCCATCACATGTAATTTCGCAGACAGAGGTTGAGATTCAGCCAAATATGACTTACAGTGAGGAATAGGTAAAAATTCTAGCTCAAGAGGTTAGGCAATTAAGGAACAAAAGTATTGCACCTGTGAAAGTATTATTGAATAGGCATGGGATAGACGAGGCTACATGGAAGCCCGAAAACTATGCGAAAACTGTACCCAAATCTCTTCACGGGTAAGATTTTTAGGAACGAATATCCTAAAGAGGGGGGAGAAATGTAATATCTCGAAATAAGGCCTAAACAGAACTGTGGTTGCGAAACCATGAATCCAAGGAAGAAAAGTTTATTACGATTAATTATTATGATTTATTAAGTGATTAGATGCATGTGTTAGAATACCGATAGAAAATTTCATGAATTGCATGTCTAATTTGCCTATTAGGACTTAATTGCAAAAGTTGATAAATATGAGTTTTAGGTGTTAAAGAATTTAATTGAAGAGCATAATTGTAGTAAAGGTCCTTAAATGGTAATTATACCATTAGGCTTTGATGGAAAAAAATGGACATATATAGGTAGAAAGAACCAAAGTTTTTAATGAAGGGTAATTTAGTCATTTGGTAACAAAAAGAAATTAAAAGGGAAAAAGATGGAAAAATGTGCTCATCTTCTTCATTAGGCCGAATTTTCAAGGGTTCACCATAGCTAGGGTTTGTTTCAAGCTTCCAAGCTCCATAGTAAGTGATTCCAAGCCACGTTTTTAATGTTTTTTACATTTTTAAAGCGTCGGTAGCTCGATTTAGCTTATTCTATCAATAATTCATGCTAGGGTTCCCATATGTGAAATGTGTTTATTTTGATGTTTTATGATAGAATATGAAGTCTGAAATCATGTTAAACAACTTTTGCTAAGTGATTTTAAGTGAAAACGAGTAAAACAACTTAATAGGTAAAAATACCTAATGTTCCTAAGTACATTTTAGAGTGAGAATTCGATGTTGTCATAGAAGGGAAAAATGATCAACATGTCAAAAAACATAACAATAAGGAATAAAGTTTAATTTCTGAACTTTGGGGCAAATGTGTAAATATGTAAAAGTTTAAGGGTAAAATTATAATTTTGCCAAAGTAGAGTTAAGGGTTGTTTTAATAAATGTGAGTATTAAATAAGCTAAATTTGCTAGTATAGATCATGAGGAATGAAATCTGAGCTAGATCGGGGAAAGAAAAAGATAGTGGACTAAATCGATATTGTTTATTGTATTTTATTTCGAGGTAAGTTTGTGGTAATTAAATGCAATATTCTATTATTTTACATTTGATACTATTAAATTCTAGCATTTATATATTTATTCTGTAAATTTATATTTTAAAGACTCAAGCATGAATTGACGAAGAAGCAATTTCAGAATGTCCCAGTCGAACCTTAGGAATGTGTAGGATACAAATGTCATGACATTAGGGTTTAAGGAAATCATGTAAGACCATGCCAAGGCATGGCATTGATAAGTTACTATAAGGCAAAAGTACCATGTAAGACTATGCCAAGGCATGGCATTGGTGATTTTATAAGGCAAAGGTCCCATGTAAGGCCATGCTAAGGCATGGCATTGGTGAGTTCATAAGGCAAGGATACCACATAAGACCATGTCAAGACATGGCAATGGTTACGTTTCATAAGGAAAGGTACCCGCGTATCCTTAGTATTCCATGTGGTTCAATGGGAAAATTCAATGAGTATACCAAAGGAAAGGTAAGACAAGTTCAAGCTAAAATGTACAGGTAAGAATTTAAGACTTAAGTATATTAAATTAAAGGCTTAAATAATCTTGGTAAGAAGAGATTAAGATAATTCATTAAGAATGTTGTTATTTATTTACATGTAAATTTACTAAGCTTTATGCTTACTGCCATTCCTTTCTTTTTTTTAGTATTACAAGCCAACTCATGGATCGCAAGGACTTCAGAGTTCGTTACACAATGTCAAAGGATTATATTGGTATTTTGTGACTCGATCGTTTTAAGTTATGGCATGTATAGGGACTTAGCCATTTTATGTGTATGTCTTTATGATATGGCTTAATATTAGCTTGTAAATGCTTGATAATGATTAGCCATTAAAATGGTTAGTTAACAACATGTTTTGGATGTTATGTATGCTTAGATGATAGTTATTACAAAGAAATTATGAAAGAGTAAAAAAAACTGCAGGGGAACAGTTTTGGACAGCAATTGTGACGTGATTTTGAAAAATCACTAAAAATAGAATAAATGGAATTAGGGTGTGAATCAGATACAGAATTAAATCATATTGAGATTATTTTTATATGAAAGAAACAATGTAGGTAAAATAATTTTATATTATGAGATAATTGATTTTTAGTGTAAAGGGGTCAGAACTAACGAACTGTGTAGTAGGGGAGACTTTAACTAATAAATTGTACTAATTGGCCACACCAAAAATTCTGGAAAAATTATAGTAATAATATATATGAGTCTAGTTTCAGGAAAAATTTACGGATCTAAATTTCAAGTTTTTTAACTCGAGTTATCGTCAATTTAGTGAACATGATGGAAATGGATAGTTTCAATTTTTATGCCTCGAACTAGTAAGTTAAGTCCAGTAATGCCTCGTGCTCGACTCCGACAACGATCTCAGGTAAGGAGTGTTATAAGAATTGAGTAGTGTAGGCCACGGGCGTGTGCCTAGACTCAAGGCCGTGTGAAGTAGTCAGTGTTCACCACGAGTGGTGGGCACGGGCGTGTGCTCTAGCCATGGGGCATTGGCAGAATGCTTGAGTTTTCATGCACGATTGGTGGTCATGGGCATGTGTGTCTACAGACGGGCGTGTAGTCCCTATTTAGATGGAGAAAATTTTAAGATTTGAAAAAGTTCCGATATAGTCTCGAGAGCCTAGTGTGTATGAGTGAGGCCTCGTAAGTCGAGAATGAGGTTGATGAGGTGACTTAAGAGAGAGTAGTCACAATGAGCCTAAGTGGCGATCATGTGTTTTTTATCCAGTAATTCCTCAGGCCTAGTTCCGGTGGGAATTATGGGTAAGAGGTGTTACAGGCATTGTGCGACTATTCTGAGCACTCTAAGTATCTTATTAGATTCTGAATGGTTCAACAGGCAAGTCTGAGAAATGAATGACTATGTGAGTTGTATATCCGTTTCAGGTACGTTGATATGTATGCTTTGTATAAACATGAAATGTGAGTAAGTATGTGCATTGATGCAAAGAACACTTGAGATGGATGTTTGTTTGAGATATGAGCAAATGAGATACTTGAGATATGATGTATTGTTAATCAATGGCAAACCAAGTGAGCCAAAGAGATTATTTATGTGTTTGAAATGAAGATATGGGAATGAATTCAAATAGCTATGCTCATGAATGATTATTTGTTAAGTTTATTGTATATGGCTTACTAAGCTTTTGAAAGATTACTTTGTGTGTGTTTGCTCTGTTTTATAGATCGTCAAAGCTACTAAAGGCTCGGGAATCATCGAGGATCGTCATCACACTATCAAACTCAATTTTGGTACTTTCGAATGTGTATATAGTTAAATATGGCATGTATAGGCTAGTCATTTTGGAATATGCTTGGGATGTAAATAGCCATGTGATGTGGCTAGATAAATGTCGGTAATATGCATGAGCGATTATGGTATATGATGCATGCTTTGGTATGGCTTGATGGCAATGAAATGGTCTTATGAATGGCTAGCTTATTAATGGATTGATGCCATAGTGAATTTGTGAAATTGTGGATGAATCATGCTTGGTTTACATGTGATTTAGTTGTACTAATTAGCATACAAGTTGGCATGTTTAGAAATGTAATTGAATGAAATGATAAGTTGAACTTTCGACATGATTTTGGTTGCCAATTGTGTATGGGATAATGCCTAATTGAGCTTGTATGGTTGACCCAAGTGTGGGTGGCAATTTGGCCTTGAAAATGGCCTATATTTTCCCATACGGTTGAGCACACGGGCGTGTGGCTCAATCGTGTCCCTTGTGGTTGCATTATAAAGGCAAGTCAGGCTCGACCACGGGTTGGACACAGGTGCGTGTGACTAGCTGTATGGTGCAAGTCAGGCTCGACCAAAGGTGAGGCGCACGGGCGTGTCCATGGCTGTTGGACAAGTCAGTATGTATGCGCTGTTTTGACATGGCTTAGGCACACGGGCCTGTCTACCCACATGGACGTGTGACCTTTATAACTTATAAAAATTTTAAAATTTCCAAGAATTTCTACATGTGTTCGGTTTAGTCCCGGCCATATTCTAAAGTATGTTTAAGGTCTCAATGACCTACTTTAGGGACACTTTGTTTGGATTTGATGAATTATATTATGAAATGTCCGTAAAAGGTTTTCGATTTTTCGATAATGTCTCTTAACCATAAATCGGTGATGGTTACGGGTTAGGGGTGTTACACCCACACTATCAGCACATCTTGGTATAGTTAGATTTAACATTTTGAGTATGGCATGCATAGTGACTAGACTTAGTTGAATGTCATATTGTTTTGGCCAAATGTGTTGGCTCATTCAAAGATGAATTCTTTTGTATAAGGCTATAGTTGATGGCTCTTTCTTATTAATATAAGAAATGATGGAGTTATACATGAATGTGCAAGTTGCATGGTTATTTTACTTGGTTTAATTTTGCATGAAAGAGTTGATGGTTTGATATGATTTATGTTTGTATGAGTTGGGGTGGTAGAAAGAGCTTGGCAAATAGACTTGTTCTTGTCTACACGGGTAGATACACGGGCATTTGTCTAGGCTGTGTGTGACAAACGGTTAGCCTCATGGGCATGTGGTTAGGCCTTGTGTCCCCTTGCATGCTAAGGTTGCAAGTTAGTATGCTTATTAATAACCACACAAGTGGAGACACGACCGTGTGTCTTAACCGTGTGGAAGAGATATCCATAGTACATGAGCGTGTGTCCAAGCCTTGAGAAGTCTGCACCTAAATTAGGAATTTAATTAGCCACATAGTTGAAGGACACGGGCATGTTGTAACAACACTAACCTGTATCCGTCGCTAAATTAGGGTTAAAAGCATTATCGGACATATCGAAAACTTTTACATACATTTCATACATCCATTCTTCAATCGCAAAACAAGTATCCCTTTTATAGGTCAACAAGATCTTAATCATGCTTTAGAATAGGGACGGACTAAACCGAACACATATAGAATTTCTCAGAAATTTAAAACTTCTCTAAGTTACAGAGGTCACTCACCCGTGTGGGCAGGCCGTGTGCCTCCCATGGCTACTAGACACACACATGTGTCCTGGTCGTGCCAAATTAGAATATGAATATTGACTTTTCCACACGGCTACCAGACACGCCTGTGGGTCTTGGCCGTGTAACATTAGGCTAGCTACTGACTTACTCACACGGCTACCAGGCACGCCCGTATGCCATGGCCATGTACACTTAGGCTAGTTACTAACTTATACCCACAGCCACTAGGCATGCCCATGTTCCACGACCGTGTAGGCAAAGTAGACCACTTGCAAGGTCAAAATGCCACCTACTATAGGGTCCATCCCTACAAGAAAATTACCAATTCATTTCATACACACTTTACATACAAAAACATGTCAAGAAACCAACATTACTTCATATTCAAACATGATTCATCCACATTTACCTTCAATATAACCATTTCTTTTCTCAAACATACATTCTCATAATGCATTCATATGCTTACCATTGCCTTGGCAATTCCATTTGCTATCAAGCCATACCAAACATACATCATGTATTACTCAAACATAATAGTAACATTTACCTAGCCACATCACATGGCTATTTACACATCTCAAGCATAACTCAAAGTGACTAGCCTATACATGCCATATCTAGCTATATACACATTTCAAAAGTACCAAAATGAGTTTGAGTAGTGTGATGATGATCCTCAACGGTTCCCGAGCCTTTAGTAGCTTTGATGATCTATAAAACAGAGCAAACACAAACAGAGTAAGCTTTCAAAAGCTTAGTAAGCCATATACAAATAAACTTAGCATAAAATGCATATAACAATATTGATACAATGACATTAATGGTTCTCATAACAAATTCATCACATGTATTTCTTTAGCTCATTTGCTTAGCCATATCTTGCCACATTCTTCAACTCAAATGTCACATACACACATAGCTCTTTTAAGCATCTCTTAACATAACATTCTATCATTTCATTTAACATATCCATCTTAGTAAGTTCATGTAGATACTTACCTTTCATACACATTTAGTGTACATAACAAGCATACCTCAAAACGAAATACCAATCGCATAGCCGTTCGTATCTCAGATGTTCCCGTTGAACCTTTCGAAATCTAATAGGATATGCAGAGTGTTCGAAATAGTCATACAATGCAATCATCCCAAATGTGGTCTTACGTGTAATCAGATATCGATGCCACTGTCACATACATGGTCTCACACGAATCAATACGATGCCAATGACCGGACATGGTCTTACACGTAACCAAATATTGATGCCACTATCCTAGACAGGGTCTTACATGAATCTCATATCGATGCCAACGTCCCAGACCTGGTCTTACACAAAATCTCATATCAATACCAATGTCCCAGACTTGGTCTTACATGATATCACATAACAGACACCTATGTCATGACATAGACTACCCTATCTATACCTATGTTCAAACTGGACTTCTCGGACATTGTTACTATGTCGATATCTCAAAATTCTTGTATACATCATCTCATATACATTCATCATTATCAATAGTCATAAGAACATACATAATTCAATACAAATACATTTATTTATATATTGGCTTACCTCGAATTTGGATATTCGTTCAGACTCGGTTATTCTACTACCTTTGCTTTCTCGCGATCTAATTTGTTTTCTTCGGTTCTTGATCTATGCATATTCAAATTTAATATATTCATTCATCAACTTATTCAATTCAATCCAAAAACATACATTTAGGGCAATTTGCAAATTATCCCTCACATTTACACATTTGGACAATTTAGTCCCTAATTCACAAAACATAAAATATTCAAAATCACTATATACCCATGCTTAGCCGAATACCCATGTATCTTATACAAGTCCAAACATTTCATTAAACTCACAATTTAATCCATCAAATAATCATTTTTCTCAATTGAGTCCAATATACTCAAATTCAACAAAACCCCAAAGACAAACTATGTAACATCCTAAAATTCAGAATTTTACTTGTTACATTATTTCTTGCGTTAGGTTAATTAAAAATATTAATTGTGTATGTTAAGGGGGTCTTAAAAAGGCTCAGGGTTGAATTGGGCCTTAGCAAAATTTTGTGTTTATGCATTTTAAGGAGAGAAAGTAAGTGGCATCAATGCTTATGGAAATAAGTGAGTAAATGTCTAGCAAAAATGAGCATATGGTAAAGGGATATGGCGCCACATGAAGGGCTATAGGGGGAGAGGTTCGAATCCTTCTTGGTACAAATTTTGACTATTTTTTTGTATTCCTTCCTTAAGTGTCAGCCATAGTGGTATTTAAGGCAAGGTGGACTTTTTAAATTATGGAAAGGTGGCTAAGGATTATAGTAAGGAGGAAGATAAGAAATAATGAAGGAGAGAATCAAAAGAAAAAGGCAAGATAAGGGAACATGATGGCCTTTTTCATGGGTGATGTTTTGGAAAGTTTTTATTGTCAATTTTTTGATACTTTTGGTTAGTATACATGGTTTTGGAGAAAGAAAAGCTTGGTAGCCAAATTTCTTTTTCTCTTTAGACCATTTTGTTAGTTTTGGTGCATGAGAGGTATACTTTTCTCTTTGACCATTTTGTGTTTTTTTCAATTCATCTCCCTCTTTGCTTTGGCCTAAACCTCATAGTCCATTGGTGCATGTTTCTTCTTTGTTTTACCGTAACACTCAACCTACAATTTTCCATTTTCCTTTGATAGCCGAACAATCTAGCACTCTTCTCTCCATCCATCCTTTTCTTTTTGACCATTTCATTAATCTTTCCTCACTGCTTAAATTGACGTCACCTTGTGACCACATTTTCTTTTTCGATTTTCTCTTCACTAGCCGAACCTATCAACATCTAATCTCCTCTTCTTCAACTCTTTTTCTTTGGTGTTGGGCACTCCTTTTAACTAAATTCGTAAGGGACTTCATTCCTCTCTTTTCATCTTTATTTTATTTTTCAACCTAGCTGAATATATGTGTCCATCACTAATCGCTATTTCACTTTGCTCTTTATCAAAATATATCTCTCCTACTCTCATATATTATGATCTTCTTCTAGTGTAGAGTTATAGTGGAAGGTCAAATCTTTAACTTATCCGTAGCCATTGTACAATAGTTGGAAATTGGAACTAATATCGATAAGGTAAGGAGTTCTTAATGGATTATTTGAAATCATTCGTTTAGTAGCTAGCGGAATAATAGTTTGGACTAATCGATTATATTTTTAGGGACTAAATCGCTCGATCTATCCACTAGTTAATCATACGATTCTAGTGGTAAGTCAAGTCTTTTCATTAGTCAATCATCTCATATCAACGTAATATCGTTCTGACTAAGATTTAAACCAATGGAGGCTTGTGGTGCCGATTTTAAATGGAAAGCGTTTGGAGATCACAAAAGAGCGAATTTGCAATTCCTACTCCTAAATTCAAAAAAAGGGCGGTATCGGCGGTTCGGGATTTTCCACCGAGTAGTGGTCCATCATCCGATGAAACTAGACAAATCGTGGTCGTTCACGATTCAAAGGGCAAACATTTTAGGTCGTTTATTTTAAAGTTAGATTAAGAAAAATCACGTATATCGATTAATCGAGTGTTATGATATCATAGGTGTCGACGATCAAGAAGGCCTAGTACTTACCGTAATCAGGTGTGTAATCTCACACCGTAATTTCATAGATCCATGATTCAGTACATTGGTTGATAATAGATTGTTATTACTACACGGCTAAAAATTATGAAGTTGGCATAAAATGAAAAATTGGCTTTCAATACATTATTTCATAGATTTGACAAAATCGGCATTAAAATTGATAAAATTATCGAAATACCCCTATGGGTTGAATTATCGAAATGCCCCTATCGGCCGATGTGTTAAAATGCCTTAGTGGGCCAAATTTATGATATTGTTTAAATGGGTTGATTCACCGTAATAAATTACTAAACTAACGGTTGTTATACATGAGGATATTTTATGTTGCATCATTACATTTTGCATGGGATGGAAAAATTAAATGAAGAGAAGTGTAGACAGGTGGCATTGCTACAAATTATGATAATGGCTATGTGCCAATTTAAATATGCCTTTGTGCCATCGTAATTAAGGTTGTATGCCAATTACATTACCGTATATGATTCTGGTAGCTCAGCCACTAATATTATAAATGGCAGCTTGACTGCAAAGTGGAGAGACTGGCGGGGTGGGTTGACTTGATCCCCACAAGAGAGATTGGTTGGATGGGATAGGCTGCATTCATATCATTTATTTATTACATGTAATTAGGCTTTAGCCCAAGATTATGTTATAAGGGCTCAGGCCCAAGAGGTTGTTATATGGGCTTAGGCCAAGATGATGCTAAATGGGTTCAGGTCTAGTGGACAACGGTAAGGGATTATACACTGAGTTCTAGTAACTCACCCTGTTTTCTCAACCTTGAAGGTAATATTCAGTAACGTGGGACCTGGGCCATGGATGACTCGGTGGAGGCCATACTTCAGAAATAGTTTTTATTGAACTTTAGATTTCTATTTTTGTTTACTTTACTATTTTGGGTTTTTATATTGTAATAAGGCCTCTAGAATATTTTTCTTTTATTTTATGTTTGACGTATTTATTATTTTACTTAAATTGTTTTAAATGGGAAATTTTCCAAAAACTAAAATAAAGGATTTCTAAAATAGACTAACAAATGGATTTCATAACAAACTTATACAAATATTTTAAGTCAGACATTTTCTCTCAAATTATTAACAATATTTTCAAAGGTCATGATTTTATAAGATCATTAATTCAATTTTTGATTTGTCAATCAATTTTCGAGGTTAGTAGTATTTTATCAAATATTTCAAATCAAACTTGTTTTTTTATTATATTGTAATAATACCTATTTTATCCCGAATAAAAAGGATTTAACATGTCTTTCTCATGTGACATGTCAGATCCGGTCATAACGCATGGGTCGGGTTTGAGGTGTTACATTTTATGGTATCAGAGCCAATTTTAAAACTCGGCTGTGGTTTGGGTTTGAAAACTTTTTCAAAGCCATTTAAAATTTTAATTTATACATATATGTTCTAAAGGAAGTATGACACCAAGGGTATCTGGCACCAAGTTAGTAAGTATTTGTTCTCATTTATGATTATTGTGTTAGTACTATTGTAAGAAATTCCATAAAATAGAAACACACTAGAACTTTTAGCTTTAGGAGCTGAAACCTTAGAGATTGAGACTTTAGGATGTGGAAATGACTTTACTTCCTATACTTTATAAAATATTATTTAATAAACACTGAAATAGTATACTGATTCATAAGACTCTTAATCAGATTAAATCGAATTAGCAACTATGAGTGCTAGAGGACACGAACGCGGTAGACGTGGTCGTGGCGCTAGAGTTGTATCTGAGGCATCGGGACATATGCCAAAAATGGACACACCTGCGTCATCGATGACTAAAACTGGGTCACACGATCGTACGAGAGAGGACGACGCACTGTCCCAAGTAATGTTTCGAGTTTTGGAAAGGGTTGTTGGGGCAAGAACTGGGTCGGTAGCTCGTGGGTCGATATCGGAGTGACTCAGATTGAATGGAGCTGAGGTTTTTATGGGTATCTCGGGTGTAGCCCCAAATGTAGCAGAGTACTGGCTTGAGGCGGTGGAGCGAATCATGGACGATTTGGATTGCACCGCCAAGCAGAAACTGAAAGGAGTGGTGTCTTTGCTAAGAGAGAAGGCGTATTAGTAGTGGCTCACTATTTGGAAAGGCACTCAGGCCGATCGCATTACCTGGGAATTCTTCAAGACCAGATTTTAAGGAAAGTATGTTGGATCTAGCTACGTGGATGCTTGAAGGAAGGATTTCCTGAATCTGGTCGAAGGAGGTAAATCTGTGGCAGCATATGAGGTGAAATTTTTGCGACTGAGTCGGTATGCCCGAGAATAGTACCGACTGATTATGAACGCTGTGTGCGTTTTGAGGACGGGTTGCGTGATGAGTTGCGGGTACTGATAGCCCCACAGAAGGAGAGGAATTTTGCCACATTGGTGGAGAAAGCCAAGATAATTGAGGAGGTTAAACACTCGGAGAGGCAAAATTGAGACAAAGATTGGGGCAGAAACAAGAAAGACTCTGGGTACTCAGGTTCTACTAGAGGTTTTCAAAAAAGGGCCAGAAATGAGGGACCAGTTCGAGCGGGTGCTCCAGCTACTACTAATCAGTTACAGCCTTGTACTAATTGTGGGAGGCTTCACTCGGGTGAATGTTGGAAGAGAACTGGTGGTTTTTTCTGATGTGATTCCAAGGAACATCAATTTAGGGATTGCCCTCGACAGCCTGCTAATACTCAGGGTGTTCATAAGGAAATTACGCAGCCAGTTAGAGGCGCTCAATAGCCACCGAGAGGTCGTAGACCAGGCCGAGGTGGTAATGGTGTTGGATGAGGGCAGGGTGCACCGGGTAGAGGTACCGATAATAAGGGTAACGCGGAGGTGAGACAGCCAGGTTTGGTTTACGTCGTTAGACGTCGAGAGGATGGTGATGCACCAGATGTCATAACCGGTATGTTTCTCATAGCTGATGTACCTGTTACTACTTTGATAGATATTGGATCCACCCATTCGTATGTTGCATATGCTATGTTTGGAACTTTGAACATTAGATATGAGAATGCTGCTAGAGAAACAACTGTAATTAGCCCTTTAGGATAGTCGATGATAGTAAATAAGTTATTTAGGAGGTGCCCTTAGAAATTCAGAGGGAAGTTTTTCTGGCGGATTTGATGGAACTGCCATTCAGCGAGTTCGACCTTATTTTGGGCATGGACTGGTTGGTAAAATACAGTGCTAACTTGGACTATGCTGTAAAGCAGATGATACTAAGAACTTTGGATGATAAGGAAGTAATGATTATTGGTGAAAGAAGAAGCTATTTGTCTAATGTGGTATCTGCTTTAAAGGCAGAAAAGTTGGTGCGAAAGGGGTGTGGAGCGTTCTTAGCTTTCATTAGTGCCTTGGATGCCAAAGAGTTGTCGATAAATAGCATTAGAACGATGAAAGAGTTTTCAGACGTCTTTCCCGAGGAGCTTCTAGGATTGCCGCTAGATCGGGAGGTAGAGTTTGGCATTGAGCTGTTGCCAGGAATGACTCCGGTGTCCATTGCTCCTTATAGAATGGAGCCGAATGAGTTAGTGGAGCTTAAAGCTCAAATTTAGGAGTTGCTGGATCGTGGATTCATTCGACCGAGTGTGTCACTGTGGGGAGCACCGGTCTTGTTCGTTAAGAAGAAGGATGGGTCGATGCGTATGTGTATCGATTATAGGCAATTGAATAAGTTAACAATCAAGAACAATTATCCGTTGTCAAGAATCAACGATCTGTTTGATCAATTATGAGGAGCTTCAATTTTCTCGAAGATAGATTTGAGATCGGGTTATCACCAGCTTAAGGTCAAAGAGGTGAATATTCATAAGATTGCATTTCGAACTCGTTATGGGCATTACGAGTTCTTGGTGATGCCGTTTGGGTTGACTAATGCACCAACTGCATTTATGGACATGATGAACCGGGTCTTCCAACCCTATTTAGATCGGTTTGTGGTGGTGTTCATAGATGACATCTTGGTGTACTCGAAGAATGATGAAGAACATGATTCACATCTGCATGTAGTATTGCAGATATTGAGGGAGAAGCAACTGTTTGCCAAATTCAGGAAATGTGAATTTTGGCTGAGGGAAGTGACCTTTTTGGGGCATGTTATATCTGCCGAAGGAATTAGAGTTGATCTCCAGAAGGTCGAGGCTGTCCTGGATTGGAAGCCACTGAAGTCAGTGGCAGAAATTCAGAGTTTTCTAGGTTTTGCTGGGTATTATAGGCAATTCATTGAAGGGTTTTCGTTCATTGCTACACCCTTAACTAAGCTGTTGCATAAGGGAGTCCCGTTTGTGAGGTCAGATAAGTAGCAAGAGAGCTCTGAGAAATTGAAGAAGATTCTGACAGAAGCGCCCGTATTGATTCATCCTGAGGCTGAAAAAGAGTTTATTGTTTATTGTGATGCGTCACACACGGGTTTGGGATGTGTGTTGATGCAAGGAGGAAAAGTGGTGGCTTATGCATCTCGTCAATTAAGGCTACACGAGGTGAACTATCCCATGCATGACTTGGAGTTAGCTGTAGTGGTGTTTGCTCTGAAGATTTGGATACACTATTTGTATGGTGAGAAGTCGATTATTTATACAGATCATAAGAGTCTGAAGTCCCTCCTTACCCAGAAGGAGATGAACTTAAGATAGCCAAGGTGGATAGAATTGTTGAAAGATTATGACTTCTCAATCGAGTATCATCTTGGAAAGGCTAACGTAGTGGCAGATGCATTGAGTTATAAGGTGATATCAGACTTGAAAGTAATGTTCTCTCATCTCAGCATTTATGAGGATGGTAGTCTGTTAGCCGAACTTCAGGTGAAGCCTATTTAGGTAAGCCAGATTAAGGAAAAGCAGTTGATAGATGAAGTGTTGGGTTCTCGACTTCAGCAAGTGGAAGGTGGTGAGATAGGGGATTTTGAATTGAATAGTGATGGAGTATTGTGTTTCCATGGAAGGGTTTGTATTCCCAAGGATTCAGAATTGAGACAAATGATTCGGGTGAAGCGCATAATAGCCCATATGCTATGCACCCCGAGCGAAATAAGATGTACCGAGATCTCCGAAGCAGTTTTGGTGGCCAGGGTTAAAATGAAAGGTTACTAATTTTGTGAGTAAGTTCTTGACATGTCAACAGGTGAAGGCGAAACACCAATTGCCGTCAGGGTTGCTACAATCGGTAAAAATTCCATTATGGGAATGGAAGAGGATAACGATGGACTTTGTTAGTGGGTTACCCTTAACGCCTACTAAGAAAGATTCTATTTGGGTAATAGTGGATCGATTGACGAAGATTGCTCATTTCCTACTTGTTTGTACGAATTATTCATTATAGAAGTTGGCCAAGTTGTATGTAGCAAAAGTCGTGAGGTTGCATGGGGTACCAGTTTCAATTATATTAGACAGGGATCCTAGGTTTACATCACGGTTTTGAAAGGTTTTACATGAAGCTCTGGTTACAAAGATAAATTTCAGCACGACATTTTACCTGCAGACAGATGGTCAGTCGGAGAGGGTTATTCAGATTTTGGAATGCATGTTAAGAGGCTGTGTGATTGACTTTAGGGGTAGTTAGGAAGATTTCCTACCTTTGGCAGAGTTTGTATACAACAACAGCTATCAATCCAGCATCCAGATGGTACCCTATGAGGCATTGTATGGTTGAAGGTGTCGTACTCCTACTTGCTGGACTAAGTTGGGTGAACGTCAGCTTTTAGGTCCTGAGTTGATTTCGGAGACAGAGGAGAAAGTTAAGGTAATTCGGGCTCAGTTAAAAGAAGCTTTGGATAGACAAAAATTGTACACGGATCTAAAGCGTAAGGATATCAAGTTTGCGATGGGAGATCACGTCTTTCTAAAGGTCTCACCTTAGAAGAAGATCTTTAGATTTGGATCGAAGGGCAAGTTGAGCCTTAGGTTCATCGGAGCATACCGTGTACTGAAACGTGTTGGGCCAGTGGCTTATCAGCTTGAGTTACCTCCAGAGTTAAGTCAGATAAATAGTGTATTCCATGTCTCTATGTTAAGGCATTATCATTCAGATCCGTCACATGTTGTACCAGTCGAGGAAGTTGAGTTAAGAC
The DNA here is from genome assembly GCA_025506655.1 of Gossypium rotundifolium. Taxonomy (NCBI): domain Eukaryota; kingdom Viridiplantae; phylum Streptophyta; class Magnoliopsida; order Malvales; family Malvaceae; genus Gossypium; species Gossypium rotundifolium. Next base: position 68,201,681 of record CP106725.1, read on the forward strand.
CTGACTTGTCTTTTGAAGAGAAGCCAGTACAGATTTTAGATCGGGACGTTAAGGTGCTGAGAAGGAAGTCAGTATCTTTAGTTAAAGTTCTATGGCATAATCACGAATCGGAGGAAGCTACATGGGAGCCAAAGGATGCAATTCGGCAACAATATCCTCATCTCTTTTAATCAGGTAAATTTCAAGTCCGAAATTTTCTTTAAGGGGGTAGAATTGTAACCTCCTGAAATTTAGAATTTTACGTGTTACATTATTTCTTACATTAGGTTAGTTAAAAATATTAATTGTGTATGTTAAGGGGGTCCTAAGAAGGCTCGGGGTTGAATTGGGCCTTAGTAAAATTTTTGTGTTTATGCACTTTAAGGAGAGATAGTAAGTGGCATCAATTCTTATGGAAATAAGTGAGTAAATTGCTAGCATAAATGAGCATATGGTAAAGGGGATATGGCGTCACATAAAGGCTATGGAGGGAGAGGTTCGAATCCTTCTTGGTACAAATTTTAACTATTTTTTTGTATTCCTTCCCTAAGTTTCAGCCATTGGGGTATTTAAGGCAAGGTGGACTTTTTAAATTATGGAAAGGTGGCTAAGGATTATGGTAAGGAGGAAGATAAGGATAATGAAGGAAAGAATCAAAAGAAAAAGGCAAGACAAGGGAACATGTTGGCCTTTTTCATGGGTGACATTTTGGAAAGTTTTTATGGTCATTTTTTTTGTTCCTTTTGGTTAGTATACACGGTTTTGGAGAAAGAAAAGCTTGGTAACCGAATTTCTTTTTTCTCTTTAGACCATTTTGTTAGTTTTGGCGCATGAGAGGTATACTTTTCTCTTTGACCATTTTGTGTTTTTTTCAATCCATCTCCCTCTTTGCTTTGGCCGAAACCTCCTAGTCCATCGGTGCATGTTTTTTCTTTGTTTTGCCGCAACACTCAACCCACAATTGTCTGTTTTCCTTTAACAGCCAAACAATCTAGCACTCTTCTCTCCACCCATCCTTTTCTTTTTGACCATTTCATCAATCTTTCCTCTCTTCTTAAATCGACATCACCTTGTGACCACATTTTCTTATTCGATTTTCTCTTCACTAGTCAAACCTATCAACATCTAATCTCCTCTTCTTCAACTCTATTTTTTTTTTTTTTTTTGGTGTTGGGCACTCCTTTTGACCGAATTGGTAAGGGACTTCATTCCCCTGTTTTCATCTTTATTTTCTTTTTCAACCTAGCCGAATATGTGTGTCCATCACTAATCGATATTTCACTTTGCTCTTTATCAAAATATATCTCTCTTACTCTCATATATTATGATCTTCTTCTAGTGTAGAGTTATAGTGGAAGGCCGAATCTTTGACTTATTCGTAGCCATTGTACAATAATTGGAAATCGAAACTAATATCGATAAGGTAAGGTGTTCTTAATGGATTGTTTAAACTAATCGATTATATTTTTAGGGACTAAATTTCTCGATCTATCCACTTGTTGATCATACGATTCTAGTGGTAAGCCGAATCTTTTCCTTAGTCAATCATCTCATATCAACGTACTATCGTTCTGACTAAGATTTAAACCAATGGAGGCTTGTGGTACCGATTTGAAAGGGAAAGCGTTTGGAGATTGCAAAAGGAGCGAATTTGTGATTCCTACTCCTAAATTCAAACGAAGGGCGGTATCGGCAGTTCGGGATTTTCCACCGAGTTGTAGACCATCATCCGGTGAAAGTAAACAAATCATGGTTGTTCACAATTCAAAGGGTAAACATTTTAGATCGTTTATTTTAGAGTTAGATTAAGAAAAATTGCATATATTGATTAATCGAGTGTTATGATATCATAGGTGTTGATGATCAAGAAGGCCTAGTACTTACCGTAATCAGGTGTGTAATCTCACACTGCAATTTTGTAGATCCATGATTCGGTATATTGGTTGATAATAAATTGTTATTACTATACGACAAAAAATTGTAAAGTTGGCATAAAACGAGAAATTGGCTTTTAGTATATTATTTCTATAGATTTGACAAAATCGACATTAAAATTGATAAAATTATCGAAATGGCCCTATGGGCTAAATTACCGAAATGCCCCTATGGGCCATGTGTTAAAATGCCTTAGTGGGCCGAATTTATGATGTTGTTTAAATGGGCCGATTCACCGTAATAAATTACTAAACTAATTATACATGAGGATATTTTATGTTGCATCATTACATTTTGCATGGGATAGGAAAATTAAATGAAGAGAAGTGTAGACCGGTGGCATTGCCACAAATTATGATAATAGCTATGTGCCAATTAATATGGCTTTGTGCCATCGTAATTAAGGTTGTATGCCAATTACATTACCGTATATGATTCTGGTGGCTCAGCCACTAATATTATAAATGGCAGCTTGATTGCAAAGTGGAGAGACTGCCGAGGTGGGTTAACTTGCTCCCCACAGGAGAGATTGGTTGGTACGGGTGGAGAGATTGTTGGATGGGATGGGTTGCATTCATATCATTTATTTATTACATGTATTTGGGCTTCGGCCCAAGATTATGCTATAAGGGCTCAGGCCCAAGAGGTTGTTATATGGGCTTAGGCCATGATGATGCTAAATGGGTTCAGGTCCAGTGGACAACGGTAAGGGGATTATACACTGAGTTCTAGTAACTCACCCCGTTTTCTTAACCTTGTAGGTAATATTTAGTAACGTGGGACTTGGACCATGGATGACTCGGTGGAGGCCATACTTAAGAAATGGTTTTCATTGAACATTAGATTTCTATTTCCATTTACTTTACTATTTTGGGTTTTTATATTGTAACAAGGCCTCTGGAATATTTTGCTTTTATTTTATGTTTGACGTATTTATTATTTTGCTTAAATTGTTTTAAATGGAAAATTTTCCAAAAACTAAAATAAAGGTTTTCTAAAATAGACTAACAAATGGATTTCATAACAAACTTATACAAATATTTTAATTTGGAGATTTTCTCTCAAATTATTAACAATATTTTCAAAGGTCATGGTTTTAGAAGATCATTAATTCAATTTTTGATTTGTAAGATCCCGAAATTGGGCCTAGTAGGATTGGGCCCATTGGGCCTTGAGCACGGAAGAATTTAAAATTTTTGGAGATAAGAGAATGGTTTTATTTCAAGTTGAACTTATTAGTAAGGTGATTTTGGAAAGTTACGGGGTTTCTAGGAAGTTCCGAGTTCTAGTTAGGCCATAGGAAAATTTTAGTGTTGAAGCACTTTAAGGAAAGAAGGTGGACTTTATAATTATGGAATGGTGGCTAAGGTTTATGGTAAGGAGGAAGATAAGGGATAATGAAGGAAAGAATCATAAGAAAAAGGCAAGATAAGAGAACATGTTGGCCATTTTCGTGGGTGATGTTTTGGAAAGATTTTTGTTGGTCAACATCCACCCTTTTGGCTAGAGCACACACGGCTTTGTTAGGGGGAAGGGAGATCTGAATTTCTTTTTTCTCTTGAGATCATTTTGTTAGTTTTGGTGAATGAGAGGTACACTTTTCTCTTTGACCAATTGTGTCTTCTTTTCAAATTCATCTCCCTCTTTGCTTTGGCCGAAACTATCAAGGCACTTTTCCTCCATCCATTCTTTTCTTTTGATCATTTCATGAACATTTTCTCTTTTCTTAAAATTGACATTATCTTATGATTAAACTTTCTTGTTCAATTCTCTCCACAGCCGAACTTATTACCACCCCACTTCTTCACCATTTCTTTTCCTTTCGTGTTGGACAATCCCTTCTTAATCAAATTGGTAAGTGATCATATATCCCTCTTTTCATTACATTTTCTTTTTCTTCCAAGCCGAATATAGGTGAAGGGGGTGTATTATTTTGGTGATTTTTACTCAAGCCAAATAAGTGTGGCTAACATTTGTTCTTGTGTTAATCACTTCTAAGGACTCAAGTACATTAACAGAGGGCTAATGGAACACCTATTCTTCGTAATAAGAGACTCGGATTGTTGGTAAGTGATATAGATTGTTAATCAATCGCAATATTTGGTTGAAGTTTTAAATTGGGCTTTGGACTAATTGTTGGTGATTGTATCTTTAGGTGCCGCAGAGAGTACATTAACGGATTTCGAATAATAAGGTGGCTAACATTTTTCTTGTGTGAAAACCCCTGAGGTTCAAATTGAGAAATAAATCCACACGGATATGAAACACGAGCATGTGATATGCCACACGGACGTGTGGACTTTTTGATGAAAATTTTTCTAAGTTTTTCTAGAGATATTTAAAAGAGTTTGATTTGGTCCCTAACCGTTCCCAAAGTGTGATTTAAGCCTCGTAGACTTGCTTAAGAGATGTTACAAAAAGTTTTAAGTTTGAATGGAAAGTCATGTCTCGGTATTGCATAATTGTTTGTGTATAAGTCTGGTAACGCCTCGTACCCCATTTCAGCATCGAATATGGGTAAGGGGTTTTACATTTAGTGGTATCAGAGCTATGGTTTAGTCAGTTCTTAGACTACCGTAGCATGTGTGAGAGTCTAGCTATACATGCCATGAATATATATTGATAATATGGTGACTCCTGACAAGTTTAAATTGTGTTTTCATAGTAAATAGATCCCGATCGAGTTGCTACTGATGACGCTGCTAGTAATTTGTCGACTCCGTGTAAGGGATCACGCCTGTAAAAAGTAGTCCTGAGACTTTAGGTCAAGGAAAAGAGGCTCAAAGCCTTTCTCCATATGATGAGTAACGGGTACACTGAGTTTGTACGAGCAAACCCTAATACTCAACCTTCTCCACCGCCACCTATACCTCAGCCAGTCCCCGTGGCTCCTCAAGGTATAGATTTGGTAAGAATGACCAAACCTCCGGTCAATAAGATTCAAAAACAAAAGGCTAAGGAATTTAGAGCCAACATAGATTATGACCCTAAGAAAGCATAATTCTGGCTCGAATATTCTATGAAGGTGTTTGATGAACTTTCTTGCACACCCGAGGAAAGCTTAAAATGTACTTTGTCGTTACTAAGGGATTTGGCATATCGATGGTGGAAAACACTAATATTCGTAGTTCAAAGGGAGAGAGTGACATGGGACTCCTTCTTAGAAGAGTTACAAAAGAAATACATAAGTCAGCAATTTATTGATCAGAAATGAAAATAGTTTCTTGAATTGAGGTAAGGCAAGATGACTGTGGCAGAGTATGAGCGTGAATTTGTTAGGCTCAGTAAGTATGCTCAAGAGTGTGTGTCTACGGAAGCTATTATGTGCAAGAGGTTCGAAGATGGGCTGAATGAGGATATCAGATTGCTAGTTGGAATCCTGGAATTGAAAGAATTCGTGGTGTTGTTTGATAGAGCTTGCAAAGCTGAAGAGCTGAATAAAGAAAAGAGAAAAGCTATGATTGAGGTCCGAGATGCAAGGAAGAGGTCGATGAGTAAGTCGTTCCAAACCCAATCAAAGAGGTCTAAAGAAATAAACCCTCAGACGATTGCTTCAGCTGGGTATTCACACCGAGATCATGGTAATACATATTCAAGCTCGAGAGTTCAAGCCACCTCGATGGCAAGCGTGGGCAATGAAAAGCTAAATAAATCGGAGTGTCCAAATTGTGGTAGACAACATATTGAGGAGTGCTGGGAAAATAATCAAACTTGTTACAAGTGTGGTTCACCAGACCACTTCATTCAAAATTGTCCTAAAAAATACAAAAAATAAGAAGTAAGAGCGAGTAATATACCTTCGAGGGGTAGACCACAGAAGAACTCGGGAAGCGAGACTAGTAGTAGAGGTGCGCCTAGAGAGTCTGCTATGAGATTAGAGGGTAGAGCACCTACAAGGACTTATTCTATTCATGCTCGCGAAGAGGCATCATCTCCAAATGTGATAACGGGTAATTTTTCTCTTTATGATATCTCTTTTGTTGCTTTGATTGATCCGGGGCCTACCCATTCCTATACTTGCATGAAATTATTACCTAGCATGAATATGATTGTTGAGTCTACAGAATTTGTGATAAAAGTGTCAAACCCGTTAGGCAAGTATGTGCTAGTTGATAAAGTGTATAGAAATTGTCCCTTGACAATTAGAGGTCATTATTTTTCGCTAATCTCATGTTGTTGCCGTTTGATGAATTTGACATAATTCTTGGCATGAATTGGCTGACTACTCATAATGTTTTTAGTAAATTATGGTAGTAAGTTTATTCAACTGAGATGTGTAAATGGAGATATCATTCGGGTTGAATCAGGTAAATCGGATAGTTTGCCCATAGTGATTTCGTCTCTAGTAGCTGAGAAATATATGAGAAAAGGGTATGAGTCGTATCTCACATTTGTGTTGAATGCTCAAGAGTCAGAAGTAAAGATTGAATCAGTACCTATGGTGTGCGAGTATCCGGACATGTTTCCAGAAGAGTTACCCGATTAACTCAAGTTAGAGAAGTCGAATTTGGTATTGAGTTGGTTTCGGGTATGGTACCTATTTTGGTTGCCCCGTGTAGGATGGCACAATTAGAATTAAAAAAGTTGAAGGCTCAGCTACAAGAGTTAATGGATAATGGTTTTGCAAAACTGATCTATTCACCGTTGGGTGCTCTGGTACTTTTTGTAAAGAAGAAAGAAAGGTCGATGAGATTGTGTATAGACTACATACAGCTCAACAAGGTGACAGTAAAGAATTAGTATCCTTTTCGAAGGATCAATGATTTGTTCGACTAATTAAAGAGAGCTACTGTTTTTTCTAAGATAGACCTGAGATCTAACTATTCCCAACTGAGAGTTAAGGAGCACAATGTGCCGAAAATTGCATTTTGGACGAGGTAGGGTCATTACGAGTTCCTCGTCATGCCCTTTGGCTTAACGAATACTCCTGCGGTATTTATGGATTTAATGAACCGTATCTTTCGGCTGTACTTGGATAAATTTATAGTCATTTTTATTGATGACATACTAATTTATTCTCGAGATGAGAGTGAGCATGCAGAGCACTTGAGAACTATTTTGCAGACTCTAAGAGACAAGCAATTGTATGCTAAGTTTAGCAAGAGTAAGTTTTGGCTCCGAGAGGTTGGATTCTTGGGACATATTGTGTCGGGTGATGGAATTAGAGTTGATCTGAGTAAGATCTTGACTATTGTTGAGTGGAAACCGTCGAGGAATGTGTTAGAGATTAGGAGCTTTTTGGGCTTAGTAGGTTACTACAGACAGTTCGTCAAAGGGTTCTCCATGATTGCTACACCAATGCCAAAACTGTTGCATAAAGATGTTAAGTTTGAATGGACCGAGAGGTGCCAGCAGAGTTTCAAGAAACTAAAAGCCTTGTTAACTAAAGCACCGATTTTAATACAACTGGAGTCGAGAAAGGTGTTTGTAATTTACAGTGATGCATCAATGAATGGTCTTGGTTGTATGCTAATGCACGAGGGAAAAGTAGTAGCTTATGCCTCAAGACAGCTAAAACCGCATGAAAAGAATTATCCAACTCACGATTTAGGGTTGGTTGCTATCGTTTTTGCTTTGAAGATTTAGCGTCATTATATGTATGGTGAGAAATGTCAAATCTTCACCGATCACAAGAGTTTGAAATACTTAATGAAATAAAAAGATTTGAATTTGTGACAAGATGGTGGCTCGAATTATTGAAGGATTATGAGTTAGTAATCTATTACCATCCGGGGAAAGCGAATGTGGTTGCGAATGCATTGAGCAGAAAATCCCTGTATGCTTTGAGAGCCATGTGTACGAGCTTATCATTGTCTGATGATGGTTCTGTATTAGCCTAGTTGAGGGCTAGACCATTATTTCTTTAGCAGATATGTGAAGCTCAAAAGAATAATAGTGAAATACAAGTTAAGAGAGCTTAGTGTGAATCGGGAAATAACTCTAATTTTCAGATTGGTTTAGATGATTGTTTGATGTTTCATGATAGAGTTTGTGTACCTAAAGATGATGAGTTGATTCAGAAAATTTTACATGAGGCACACAATGGTTGCTTGTCAGTATATCCAGGCATCACAAAAATGTATAATGATTTGAAGAAGTTGTACTAGTGGTCGAGTATGAAAAGAGATATCTCCAAGTTTGTTACAAAGTGTTTGATCTGTAAACAAGTGAAAGCCGAGCATCAAGTACCTTCTGAATTACTTCAGCCAGTGATGGTTCCCGAGTGGAAGTGGGACCGAATCACGATGGATTTTGTAATGGGGTTACGTGCGACTCCGAAAAAGAAAGATGTTGTGTGGGTCATCGTTGATAGATTAACAAAATCGGCTCACTTTATACCGGTGCATGTTGATTACTCACTTGACAAGTTGGCTGAGCTGTATATTGCTGAAGTTGTGAGATTACATGGGGTGCCTATATCCATTATCTCTGATAGAGATCCAAAGTTTACTTCGAGGTTTTGGAAAAATTTGCAAGAAGCCTTGGGTACAAAATTGAATTTTAGTACCGCGTTCCATCCACAAACCGATGGCCAATCTGAAAGAGTGAATCAAGTTCTTGAGGATATGCTCTGATGCTGTGTTTTAAAGTTTGAAGGTAGTTGGGAAAGATATCTACCTTTGGTTGAATTTGCCTACAACAACAGTTATCAGTCGAGTATACGGATGGTACCGTATGAAGCATTATATGGTTGTAGGTGTCGGACTCTTTTGTATTGGACCGAGCTTAGTAAGAAACAAATACATAGGGTTGATTTGTTTAAAGAAACCGAAAAGAAAGTGAAAATGATCCGGGATAGTCTGAAAGCTGCTTCAGATTGACAAAAGTCATGCGCGAATTTGAAAAGGAAAGAAATTGAGTTTCAAGTGGGCAATAATGTATTCCTAAAAGTATCCCCGTGAAAGAAAATATTGAGATTTGGTCGAAAGGGCAAATTGAGTCTGCTATTCATAGGACCGTGTGAGGTTATTCAAAGGATTGGACCAGTAGCTTACAGGTTAGCTTTACCGACGAAGTTACAGAGAATACATAACGTGTTTCATGTGTCGCTATTGCGACGATATCATTCTGATCCTTCACATGTGATTCCTCTGACCCAAATTGAGATACGACCGGATATGACTTATGATGAAATCAATTAAGATTTTGGCTCGAGAGGTTAAACAGTTGAGGAACAAAAGTATAGCATTAGTGAAAGTGTTGTGGCAAAAACATGGTGTAGAAGAGGCTACATGGGAACCGAAAGAAGCCATGAGAGAATAGTACCCAAACCTCTTTACCGGTAAGATTTTCGGGACGGAAATCTGTAAAGGGGAAAGTTGTAACAGCCTGATTTTTGGGCTAGTCAGAATAGTGGTTTTGGAACCACTAATTTGATACTAGAGAAATTATTTTTAATATTATTATATGGGTTATGGCATAATTATATAAGTGTATGAAAATTTTGGTGGATTAATTTTAGTGATTGTATGCTAAATTGTGAAAAAAGACTAAATCGCATAAAGTGCAAAAGTTTCATTTTACAAGCTAGAGGTGTCATATAGCTATAGAATTTTAATTGGAGGTTTTAAATGTGCAATTAGGCCTTTTTAAAGGCAATAGTCGGCCATAGGGGGGACAAGAAGCTTAATTTAGTCCAAGTTTGGTAGTGTTAGGTGATTGATGAATAAAATAAGAGAAAAATAAAGAAAGAAAATATATCATTTTTTTCTCATTCTCCCTACCACCAAAAATTTCAATAAGAGAACGGGTTTAGAAGCTTAAAAATTTTTAGCCACTTCAATCTTTACAAGTAAGTGATCTTGGTGGTTTTTATTGATAATTTTTGTACTTTTGGAACCCCTAAAGCTTAAGCTAGCTAAAGAGGGGACTATTTTGCAAAATGGTTGAAATTTTAGGGTGTTTACATGAGAGTGCTTATGTTTTTTGCTGAGTATTTATGAAATAAAATGAATCTTGGGTGTTAAATACACAATTTTTGTGAAAGGTGTTTCCATGAAAACACCTAAATAGACCTTTTTGTAAAGGTTATAAAATAGATGATAAATGTGTGAAATAAATGAAATCTTGAGTTGCTATAAGAGGGAATATGAAATGACTAGGCTTGAGTGTGTGGAAAAATGAACACATTTCATTTTACGAGCCTAGGGGTAAAATCATAATTTTGTAAAAGTCTAGGGGAAAAATGGTAATTTTTTCCAAAATAAGAATTTTGGAGTAATTTGATTAATGTGATTATTTAATGATCTAAAGATGTCATTATAGATTAAGAAGAACGTGGAATCAACCTTGATTGGGGAAAATGCAAGGTTTTGGAGAAAACCGCGAACTGACATATTTTGTATCGAGGTAAGTTTATGTGTAAATGATACATCCTTATTATCTATGTTTTTATCTATTAATACATTGTTAAGATGTAAATGCTTATTGGTGACATTTATTGAGAATTTTAGAAAATAGGAAATTCTCGGTTGAACCTTCAAAATAGAAATATGGATACTGATAAATATCCGTAAGTGCGTAATCATTATTGTTGGTGGTGTAACAATCTGAATTTGACCCTAATTGGAACGGTGGTTTCGGAACCATGAATCCGAGTTCGAGAGATATTTAAATATTATATTCAGTGCTTATTAAGTTTGAAATATTGTGTGTGAAAGTTCCGTAGAAAAATTTTTTCGTTTAAGTGTTTAATTTGACAAAAAAGACTTAATCGCGTAAAGCGTAAAAGTTGCATACTAAAGTGAAAAGTACTTGAATGGTGATGGCTTTTTAATTTGTGGTGTTAAAAGGGAAATTAGCCTATTTCTCATGTTAGTGGACAGTTAAAGACCATTTTTGCCATTATGTTATGTTAATGAATATTATTATTATAAGGTTAAATTAGTAAATTATCAAATACCGTATTATATGTCAAATAAAACATAAAATAAAATGACCGAAATAAGAGAGAAAGAAAATAAAAGTGAGAGCTCATACATTCAACCATCCTTCAAGCTTAAATCGGGTATGTAATTTTAGTCGGGCTTTGATAATTTTAACGTTTTTGAGATCGTTGCTTCGAACCGTAGCTGACCCATGTTAGAATTTTCAAATCTAACCATGTTTGATATTCGGCTATTGTAGTGTTCATGTGATTTTTGGTGTTTGATGCTTTTAAATTAAAGATATGCTAAAGATTAGTATATTTAGTATTGGAAGTTTTGGTGAAATTGAGTAATTAGGGCTAATTTGCAAAAATAGAATTTTAGAGGGGCTTATTTTCAAAATAAATGAAAGAAGTGGGCTTGTAGGGTCCTTATAGATATTCGACCCTTGAGTAGTATTGAGAAATTTTGTGTATTTCGTGTTTTATGCAAATAGGACTAAATTGTAAAAATATGAAACATTAGGGGTAAAATGGTAATTTTCCAATTTATGTGTTTTGGGATTAAATTGAGGTGAAAAGTGTTTGAATGAGCTAAATTTTAATGTGTTTAGATCAAGAACAAAGAAAAACGGATCTGGATCGGGGAAAGACGAAGGTTATTGAATAGCCGGTCTTCGTCGTTCGTTGATAGTCGAGGTAAGTTCTTAAGTTTAAGTACAATAAAGAGATAATTATGAATATGTTCAATGATATCATTGGATTAATTTGAGTAAGAATATATGTGATAGCCGAATGTAAATGTTCTATATTGGATTAGATATGTTTTGAAATGCAATATGAATTAGTACATTTGATATGATAGGTGAATGTGGTTTGTGTATATGAATTGATAGTGATGTAAGTGTTAATAAATGTAAGTTGATGAATTGATTAGGTAAATAGTTTGGGCTTCGAGCCTAGCAAGCCACGTGCCGGTGAAATAATTCGGGCTTATTGCCTAGCAGGCCTTGTGCCGGTGTGTTATTCGGGCTTCGAGCCTAGCAGGCCACGTGCCGGTGAAATAATTCGGGCTTATTGCCTAGCAGGCTTAATGCCGGTGTTTAACTTCGACCTTGAGTCCAGCAGGCCTAGTGCCGGTGTATGTGATTCGAGCTCAGAGTATGCAAGAATCAAGTTATGAAACAAGTCAAGAAATTTACAGCTTTAAAAATGAATTGTGTTAATTCGAAATGGAGGTAAGTATTTTCTTACTCATGTTACTCATGGTACATGAGAAAGTGAATATCTTATATGTTAATTGGAGGTACATATTTATATACATGTTATATCGTGTGGTGATTGATTTTTCGTGTAACACCCTAAAATCGAGTATTTAAATTGGCATGATTTTGGTGTTTAGATGTTAAAGGAAAATTTTTTTTATTTCTTTTATTTTAGTGTTTATTAAAGTCCTAGAGAGGGTAAAGCATAAATTGGAGAAGAATAAAATTTATTATTGGGAATTTATTGAAGTGAAACAAAGGTGATTAAGACTTAAGCTAAATTATGTGCTTACAAGTGTCATAAAATGAGCATATGGCATGGTGGAGAATGGCGCATGGGTTCAAGTAAGAGGGAAGAGGTTCAATCCCTTGTATAGCACCTAGATAAAATTTTGTTTTAATTTTCTGCTCATGGCTATGAAGTGTCGGCAAGGGACATATAAGGAAGGTGTTGACCATGTATTTTTGGTTAGTGTATCAAGAGATTAAGGTAACAACTAACATATGGTATGGAATCAAAAGTTTAAGGAAAGATAGGGGGACATAAGGCACTTATCTAGGGAAAATTTGGAAAGAAATAATGGCCAATTGACCATAGGCTGGACGGCAATATTGGTAGGGGAGGAGAGCCAAAATTTTGTTAGTTGGCAAAATCTCATTCTTTTCTCTTTGGTTAACCTTTGCACTTTGTGCAGAAATTTTATTCCTCTCCTTTCAATATCCCTATTTGGTAGAATTTTTGCACTTGGTTAAGCCAAAGTTTTGTGACCATTTGGTCATTCCTTTTCTTATCTTGATAACCAATTCTTGTGCCTCTTTCTTCTTGTGCGAAATCACCTATACCAAAATCAATTTCTTTTCTTTTTTCTTTGCCATGGCCGAATATACCAGCACCTAAAGTTCTTATTTTTCTTTTCTTTTCTTCTAATCTCCTTGAAATCAAAACATCATCACCATCATCCTTTCGTTCTTATACTATTTCTTTTCAATCGAAAATTCTCTCCATCTTCACTCTCTTGGCAATGTTATTGTGCCTATAAGCCAAAAATTATTTTTCCATTCTTAATCATTTATAGCCAATCTTCCATCAATTAAACATCATTCTTAATCTTGCTTTTCGTCAAGTGGAAGTAGGTAAGGGTTTCTCTCCATTTTTGATTTATTGATTAGTGATATTATGGCGAATATCATAGGATTTTTGAGAGTCTTTTGGATTGATATAGCATTCATACTAATAACGCTTATTTCGTTATTATTTAGTGCAATAACGGAGATTGGAATTCAAGTGATCGGAGAATCGTGGAAACGTTGGAAGCGTTTCATTTTAGTAAGGAAATCCTACTTTTAAATCTCTAGTATTATTGATATTATTTTAGAACTAACTAAATTCTTTTGGATCTTGAAGATCCAAGATAGGGAAGAAAAGGCGGTGTTTAGTTATCGTAAGAGGGTGGATCTGTAAATCCCCATTCAAACGAAGAGCGGTTTCTGATCAAGGGATTTTCCACCGGGTTGTGGGCCATCTTCCGAAAGAAGTCCATTATTTGAAGTAGTACGAACCTCGGAGCCGTTATACGTTGGTGGATTCTCGTCGGCTAGTGAATCGATAAACGAAGGAAAACCGAAAATCGAAGTGATTCAAAATCAAGAGGGTAAGATTTTGGATCCATTAACAAATAAGATTATTTTTGCGAATTAGTTGTCTAACGAATCGAAATATATTTTAGGTGCCGAGGAGCGAGAAGGGATAATACTCACGGTATCGAGGTGTGTAATTTCACCCTCATTATTTTAGGGTTGTATGTCAAATTTCGGTATGGTAGAAAATCGTAAAAGCGACTAGATCGGTAAAAGCACAAAATTGATATTTTGACGAAATACGTAAAAGCGACTAAATCGTGAAAATTTCGAAAACGCCCCCAAGAAATTAATTGATATTATGAAAATTTGATGTTTCGTGAAAATGGGCCGTAAATACTCTAGTTCGATAAATTGGGCCATAAATACTCTAGTTCGTGAAAATGGGCCGTAAATACTCTAGTTCGTGAAAATGGTAGTAAATACTCTAGTTCGTGAAAATGGGCCGTAAATACTCTAGTTCGTGAAAATGGGCCGTAAATACTCTAGTTCGTGAAAATGGGCCGTAAATACTCTAGTTCGATAAATTGGGCCATAAATACTCTAGTTCGTTAAAATTTAGCCAAAACGCTCTAGTTTGGTAAATGGGCCAAAGCCCACTAAATTGCTAAATGGATAAATTGCTATAATTATGGGCCAAATGAAATGTCATTGATAAAACCCACCATGTTATGTATTGATAATAAATTTTATATTTTAAAGTACATGTATAATTGCATGGGTGGGATTTATGAAGAGAAGAATGGCCGATTGCCACAATATCGGCTTATTGCCTCTAGTTCGTGGCTTCACACAATATCGCTTATTGCCTCTAGTTCGGTGGTTTCGCCACAATATCGACTTATTGCCTCTAGTTCGGTGGCTTCACACAATATCGCTTATTGCTCTAGTTCGGTGGCTATGCCACAATTATAAAAGGCTTAATGCCTACGATTGGTGTGATGGCGGGGGGTTGACTTGATCCCCACAGGTGTGATGGTTGGTACGGGGGTGTTAGCGGATGGTTATTAGGTTTGGGTTGGGAATTTCATTTTTCATGCATTATTAATTATTTTAAATTCATGTTATATTGTTGAATTCTGGATTGGGCTCAAGCCCAACATAATATCTTGACAATCTGGCCCAATAATGGTGGTAAGTGAGTTACACACTGAGTTCTAAGTAACTCACCCCTTTAATTTCTTTCCATCTCAGGTAATGGAAACTGATGTGGACTTGAATGAGGATGACTTCGTGGAGGCCATCTTGCTAAATAAGGGTTATTTAAATTCGAACTTTTAATTATCATTTTTACTATTTTGGGATGTTGTAATAAATGGCCTCTATAAATAACTTATGGATTTTATGTGTGTTGGAATTTAAACTTTATTTGGGCTTTTAAATCATGGGTGTGATTTATGATGCTTTACTAAAATGAACTTGGGTTTTCAAAGTATAAGGAATTCTTTTATAAATAATTCTTTTCTTGCTAACTCTTTAACAAATTTCCTAACGGTTTTAGATAATACAATGATTTTCAACTAATGTTTTAAATATTTATCAAAATCTAATACTCTACAAATTTTAAACTCAGTAAACAATATTGTAGTTTTTCAACTCATTAAGGATTTAAGAATAGTTCGAATCATGTAACAAACCAAATCTAGTCTCAACGCATAGACCGGGTTTGGGGTGTTACATTTAGTATCGAGCCAGTTTCAAAAACTTCGGTGTGGTTTGGGTTCAAAAATAATTTTTGTATGAAAATGCTCAATGGTATTTTAAAGATCAAGATGGCACCACAAGCATCCCAACAAGTCAAGTAAGTATATCTTTGCTTAAATGATTACTATGATATGATCATAGGAATACTCTAGAACTTCTAGTTTTAGATGTGAAAAGCGTAGAGATTGAGACTATAGGACACGTTGCGAAACAACTTTATATCTCAAATCTCATAAAATATCGTTAATAAACACCGAAACAAAATTCTGATTCATAAAACTTGTAATCAGATAAACGAACAAGCAATCATGAGTACAAGAGGACGTGGTCGTGGACGCGGTAGACGTGGCCGTGGTAGAGGCCGAGGTGCTACTACCAAGCACCAAATCATATGCCAGAAGTGGACGCACCTGCGTCAATAGAAAGTGAGACCGGATCACGCGATCACATGGAAGAAGATCATGCATTGACTCAAGCAATGCTACGAGTCTTGGAAAGGGTCGCTGGAACTAGAATTGGGCCAACAACTCGTGGGTCAATTTCAGAGCGACTTAAAGCGAATAATGCGAAGTTTTCGAGGAGTCTCGTGTAGCTCCAAATGTGGCGAATCTTGGCTCAAGCCGTGGAACGGATTATGGATGATATGGAATGCACGGTGAGCAAAACCGAGAGGGCTGTATCCTTATTGAGAGATGAGGCGATCGGTGGTGGCTCACTGCTCGAGAGGGCACTGAAGCATGGCGATTAATCGGGAATTCTTTAAAGCCGCCTTCCAAGGAAAATACGTCGGAACGAGCTATGTAGATGCCCAAGGAAGGAATTTCAATCTTGTCCAAGGAAGTAAGACCGTGGCGACATATGAAGCCGAGTTTTACGCTCGAGCCGTTATGCCCGGACAATTGTAGCAACAGATCATGAACGTTGTACGCGTTTGAGGATGGACTTAATGATGAGTGAGGTTACGATTGCTCCGCGACAAGTTAGAAATTTTTCGACTCTTGTGGAGAAGGCCAAAATAGCCAAGAGGCTAAGAACTCGAATCGCGTAACCGAGAAAGATCCCAAACAAGAGAGAGACACAAGTGATCTGGTTCTTCCAAGAGATTCCAAGAAACCCGAAATGAGGAATCGAGTTCAAGCGAACCCGGTAGCAAATAATCGAAGTCGAGATTGCACGAGTGTGGGAAAAGGCATTTTGGGAATGCCGGAGGAAAACGGTGCATGCTACAAATGCGGTTCAATGGAACATCGATACAAAAGTTGTCCTCGACGAATGGATACGACTCAAGAAGTCCGTAATAATGATGCACAAATAGGCGGTAATCGCAGACCACCGAGAGGTCGTGGACCGGTCGTGGTGGTAATGGGGCTGGTCGTGGTCAAGGTGCACCGGTCGAGGCAATGGTAATAGAGAAATGCAGATGCAAGACGACTGATCTCGGTCTATGCAGTTAGACGCCATGAGATGAAACAATGCACTGATGTGATAACTGTACGTTCTTC
The DNA here is from genome assembly GCA_025506655.1 of Gossypium rotundifolium. Taxonomy (NCBI): domain Eukaryota; kingdom Viridiplantae; phylum Streptophyta; class Magnoliopsida; order Malvales; family Malvaceae; genus Gossypium; species Gossypium rotundifolium. The sequence goes on from CP106725.1 coordinate 68,218,570, forward strand.
ATTTTTGATGTACTGTTATTGCCTTAATAGATATTGGCTCTACTCATTCATATGTATCTAGTGCCATATCTGGAAATCAATTTAGAATCTGAAATTATCGAAAATGAGATGACGATGTCAGGTCCTTTAGACGATCGATGAATATTAATAAAATATTTAAAGACGTACCCTTAAAATCCAAGAGGAAGTATTCTTAGCAAATTTGATGGAACTACCTTTGGTGAGTTCGATCTCATTCAGGCATGGATCGGTTGGTTAACCATCGGCATAATTGGATTTATCTTTGAAAAACGAATGACATGAAGGACCGGATGATAAGGAAATCATAATGATTGGTGAACGAAAGAACTATCGGCAAATGTGGTATCGCATTAAAAGCGGAGAAGTTGGTGCGGAAAGGTGCGAGCATTCCTAGCCTTTATCGTGCTTTGGATGCCAAGGAATTATCCGTGAATGATGTGAGGACGGTGAAGGAATTTCCGATGTATTTCGAAGAACTTCTGGCATACCTCCAGATCGGAAGTAGAATTTGGCATTGAGCTTTTGCAGGGGCGGCTCCAAAGTCCATTGCTCCCTATAGAATGGCACCGAAGGAGTTGGTGAGCTCAAAGCTCAAATTCAAGAATTGCTGGATCGGGATTCATTCGACCAAGTGTGTCTCCGTGGGAGCACCGGTTTTGTTCGCAAGAAGAAGGATGGATCGATGCGTATGTGCATTGACTACGAGCGTTGAATAAATTGACGATCAAGAATCGGTATCCTCTGCCGAGAATTGACGACACTGTTCGATCAATTGGAGGAGCTTCAGCTTTCTCAAAATTGATTTAAGGTCGGGTTATCACCACTTTAAGGTGAAAGAAGCGGACATCTATAAGACAACATTTCGGACACGCTTCGGACACTATGAGTTTGTAGTGATGCCGTTTGGATTAACCAATGCACCAAAATGCATTTATGGACATGATGAACCGAGTCTTCCAACCATATTTAGACCGGTTTGTGGTAGTGTTCATAGATGATATATTGGTTTATTCGAGAAATGAGGAGGAACATGACCAGACATTTGCGGATAGTATTACAACTACTTACGTGATAAGCAATTGTATGCCAAATTTGGTAAATGCGAATTTTGGCTAAAGGAGGTGACTTTCCTTGGTCATGTAGTATCACCAAGGAATAAGGGTGGATCCTCGGAAAATTGAGGCTATTCGGATTGGAAACCACCAACATCAATAGCTGAAATTGAGTTTCTTAGGCTTGGTGGATACTATAGACGCTTTGTAGAGGGTTTTCGTTGATTGTGCACCCTAACTAAATTGTTGCGTAAAGGAGTTCCGTATATCCGGACCGAAAAGCAGCAAGAGAGTTTCGAGAAATTGAAGAAGATCCCGACAGTAAGCTCCGCTTTTGATTCATGGGAGGCCGAAAAAGAATTCATGCTTATTGTGATGCGTCTCACACGTGTCAGGTTGTGTGTTGATGCAAAATGGAAAGGTGGTGGCTTATGCTTCTCGTCAATTGAGGCCACACGAAGTAAACTACCCTACTCATGATTTGGAGTTAGTGCCGTTGTCTTTGCTCTAAAGATTTGGAGGCACTATCTCTATGGTGAGAAGTCCATAATCTACACGGATCACAAGAGTCTTAAATACCTCCTTACCCGTAAGGAGTTGAATTTAAGACAAAGAAGATGGGTAGAATTGTTAAAAGATTATGATTTCTCCATCGAATACCATCCCGGAAAGGCTAACGTGGTAGCCGACGCGTTAAGTCGGAAGCGGTATCTGAATTAAGAGCTCTATTTGCCCATTTGAGTCTCAGACGAGGATGGCGGTTTGTTAGCGAACTCTGCGTGAAGCCTCCGTGGTGGAACAAATCAAGGAAAAACAGACATCGATGAGAAGTTGGGACCCTTACTTGCAAGTTGAAAATGGTGAAATTGAAGATTTTGGAATAAACACCGAGGGTGTGTTGTGCTTTCGAGGAGAGTATGCATGCCTAAGGATCTAGATTTGAGGCAATCTGATTCTACGGAGGCGATAGTAGCCCATATGCTATGCATCCGGAGGAAATAAGATGTATCGAGATCTCCGTGAATGTATTGGTGGCCGTGGTTGAGCGTGAGATTACAGAGTTTGTGGGAAAATGTTTGACTTGTCAGCAAGTGAAGGCAGAACACCAATTACCGTCTGGATTGTTACAACCGATAAAGATTCCTCTTTGGAAATGGGAGAGGATAACTATGGATTTTGTTAGTGGGTTACCGTTAACACCTACTAAGAAAAATTCCGTTTGGGTAATTGTTGATCGGTTGACGAAGACCGCCATTTCTTGCCGTTAGACGGATTATTCTTTGCAGAAGTTGGCGAAACTTTACGTATCCGAAATTGTGAGGTTACATGGGGTACCAGTATCTATTATATCGGATAGGGACCCTAGGTTTACATCACGATTCTGGAAAGCTCTGCATGAAGCCTTGGGAACAAAGTTGAATTTCAGTACGGCTTTTCATCCTCGACCGATGGTCGACGGAAAGAGTAATTCGAGATATTGGAAGATATGTTAAGAGGATGTGTAATCGACTTGAGGGTAGTTGGGAGGATTATCTACCACCGGCGTAATTTATGATAACAACAGCTATCGATCTAGCATTGAGATGGCACCTTACGAGGCATTGTATGGTCGTAAGTGTCGCTCTCCTATTTGTTGGACCGAGTTGGGCGAAAAGATGATGTTAGGTCCCTGAGATGATATCCGAGACCGAGGATAAGGTAAAAGTTATTCGAGCACGGTTGAAAGAAGCCTCGATAGATGTAAGTCGACGCAGATCCGAAGCGGAGGACATCGAGTATAGTGTGGGAGATCGGGTTTTCTTGAAGGTATCTCCTTGGAAAAGATCTTCTGATTCGGAAGGAAGGGCAAGCTAAGTCCTAGATATATTGGACCTTATCGTGTCTTTGAAGCGTGTTGGTCCAATGGCATATCGATTGAGTTACCTCGGAGTTAAATCAAATTCACAATGTCTTTCATGTTTCCATGTTGAGGCGTTATAGGTCGGATCCTTTGCACATTATACCCAGTAGAAGAATTGAGCTGAATTGATTTGTCCTTTGAAGAAGAACCGGTGGAAATCCTAGACCGAGATGTCAAGGTACTAAGGAAGAAAACCGTGCGTTAGTTAAAGTTCTATGGCGAACCACGAGTGGAAGAAGCTACGTGGGAGCCAGAGGATGCAATTCGGCAACAATACCTCACCTTTTTCAACCGGGTAAATTTCGAGGACGAAATTTTCTTTAAGGAGGGTAGAGTTGTAACACCCTAAAAATCGAGTATTTAAATTGGCATGATTTTGGTGTTTAGATGTTAAAGGAAAATTTTTTTTATTTCTTTTATTTTAGTGTTTATTAAAGTCCTAGAGAGGTAAAGCATAAATTGGAGAAGAATAAAATTTATTATTGGGAATTTATTGAAGTGAAACAAAGGTGATTAAGACTTAAGCTAAATTATGTGCTTAAAGTGTCATAAAATGAGCATATGGCATGGTGGAGAATGGCGCATGGGTTCAAGTAAGAGGAAGAGGTTCAATCCCTTGTATAGCACCTAGATAAAATTTTGTTTTAATTTTCTGCTCATGGCTATGAAGTGTCGGCAAGGGACATATAAGGAAGGTGTTGACCATGTATTTTTGGTTAGTGTATCAAGAGATTAAGGTAACAACTAACATATGGTATGGAATCAAAAGTTTAAGGAAAGATAGGGGACATAAGGCACTTATCTAGGGAAAATTTGGAAAGAAATAATGGCCAATTGACCATAGGCTGGACGGCAATATTGGTAGGGGAGGAGAGCCAAAATTTTGTTAGTTGGCAAAAATCTCATTCTTTTCTCTTTGGTTAACCTTTGCACTTTGTGCGTAAATTTTATTCCTCTCCTTTCAATATCCCTATTTGGTCAATTTTGCACTTGGTTAAGCCAAAGTTTTGTGACCATTTGGTCATTCCTTTTCTTATCTTGATAACCAATTCTTGTGCCTCTTTCTTCTTGTGCCGAAATCACCTATACCAAAATCAATTTCTTTTCTTTTTTCTTTGCCATGGCGAATATACCAGCACCTAAAGTTCTTATTTTTCTTTTCTTTTCTTCTAATCTCCTTGAAATCAAAACATCATCACCATCATCCTTTCGTTCTTATACTATTTCTTTTCAATCGAAAATTCTCTCCATCTTCACTCTCTTGGCGAATGTTATTGTGCCTATAAGCCAAAAATTATTTTTCCATTCTTAATCATTTATAGCCTAATCTTCCATCAATTAAACATCATTCTTAATCTTGCTTTTCGTCCGTGGGAAGTAGGTAAGGTTTCTCTCCATTTTTTGATTTATTGATTAGTGATATTATGGCCGAATATCATAGGATTTTGAGAGTCTTTTGGATTGATATAGCATTCATACTAATAACGTTTATTTCGTTATTATTTAGTGCAATAACGGAGATTGGAATTCAAGTGATCGGAGAATCGTGGAAACGTTGGAAACGTTTCATTTTGGTAAGGAAATCCTACTTTTAAATCTCTAGTATTATTGATATTATTTTAGAACTAACTAAATTCTTTTGGATCTTGAAGATCACAAGATAGGGAAGAAAAGGCGGTGTTTAGTTATCGTAAGAGGGTGGATCTGTAAATCCCCCATTCAAACGAAGAGCGGTTTCTGCAGTCCGGGATTTTCCACCGGGTTGTGGGCCATCTTCCGAAAGAAGTCCATTATTTGAAGTAGTACGAACCTCGGAGCCGTTATACGTTGGTGGATTCTCGGCGGCTAGTGAATCGATAAACGAAGGAAAACCGAAAATCGAAGTGATTCAAAATCAAGAGGGTAAGATTTTGGATCCATTAACAAATAAGATTATTTTTGCGAATTAGTTGTCTAACGAATCAAATATATTTTAGGTCTTAGGAGCGAGAAGGGATAATACTCACGGTATCGAGGTGTGTAATTTCACCTCATTATTTTAGGGTTGTATGTCAAATTTCGGTATGGTAGAAAAATCGTAAAAACGACTAGATCGGTAAAAGCACAAAATTGATATTTTGACGAAATACGTAAAAGCGACTAAATCGTGAAAATTTCAAAACGCCTCAAGAAATTAATTGATATTATGAAAATTTGATGTTTCGTGAAATGGGCCAGTAAATACTCTAGTTCGATAAATTGGGCCATAAATACTCTAGTTCGTGAAAATGGGCCGTAAATACTCTAGTTCGTGAAAATGGTAGTAAATACTCTAGTTCGTGAAAATGGGCCGTAAATACTCTAGTTCGTGAAAATGGGCCGTAAATACTCTAGTTCGTGAAAATGGGCCGTAAATACTCTAGTTCGATAAATTGGGCCATAAATACTCTAGTTCGTTAAAATTTAGCCAAAAGCGCTCTAGTTTGGTAAATGGGCCAAAGCCCACTAAATTGCTAAATGGATAAATTGCTATAATTATGGGCCAAATGAAATGTCATTGATAAAACCCACCATGTTATGTATTGATAATAAATTTTATATTTTTAAAGTACATGTATAATTGCATGGGTGGGATTTATGAAGAGAAGAATGGCCATTGCCACAATATCGGCTTATTGCCTCTAGTTCGGTGGTTTCGCACAATATCGGCTTATTGCCTCTAGTTCGGTGGCTCTCACACAATATCGACTTATTGCCTCTAGTTCGGTGGCTTCGCCACAATATCGGCTTATTGCCTCTAGTTCGGTGGCTATGCCACAATTATAAAAGGCTTAATGCCTACGATTGGTGTGATGGCGGGTGGGTTGACTTGATCCCCACAGTGTGATGGTTGGTACAGGGGTGTTAGCGGATGGTTATTAGGTTTGGGTTGGGAATTTCATTTTCATGCATTATTAATTATTTTAAATTCATGTTATATTGTTGAATTACGATTGGGCTCAAGCCCAACATAATATCTTGACAATCTGCCCAATAATGGTGGTAAGTGAGTTACACACTGAGTTCTAAGTAACTCACCCCTTTAATTTCTTTCCATCTCAGGTAATGGAAACTGATGTGGACTTGGGCTGAGGATGACTTCGTGGAGGCCATACTTGCTAAATAAGGGTTATTTAAATTCGAACTTTTAATTATCATTTTTACTATTTTGGGATGTTGTAATAAATGGCCTCTATAAATAACTTATGGATTTTATGTGTGTTGGAATTTAAACTTTATTTGGGCTTTTAAATCATGGGTGTGATTTATGATGCTTTACTAAAATGAACTTGGGTTTTCAAAGTATAAGGAATTCTTTTATAAATAATTCTTTTTCTTGCTAACTCTTTAACAAATTTCCTAACGGTTTTAGATAATACAATGATTTTCAACTAATGTTTTTAAATATTTATCAAAATCTAATACTCTACAAATTTTAAACTCAGTAAACAATATTGTAGTTTTTCAACTCATTAAGGATTTAAGAATAGTTCGAATCATGTAACAAACCAAATCTAGTCTCAACGCATAGGCAGGGTTTGGGGTGTTACATTTCGAAAATATGGATGGGGTGAAATTATTTAGGTAAGCATATATATATATATATATATATCTTTGATGTACTCGGTGATTGGTGTGTATGAGTAAGAAAGGTAAAGCTATTGAGTTGAATGCATTAATGGTATTCGGCTACCTTGGCTTTGTAAGTTAAGCTATGTATTACTTATGTTTTGAGTTGATGATAAAGAAATTTGACTTGAATGGTTGGATTTATGGTATATAATTTCTTAAGACTTACTAAGCTAATAAGCTTACTTTGAGTGTGCTATTGTTCGTTTTATAGATTCTATTCAAGCTACGAGCTCTGGGGATCGACACTGAAGTCAACCACACTATCAACTCATTTTGGGTACAATTAGAAGTTGAAGTTTCAATTATTAAGGCATGTATAGGCTAGTTAACATTTTGGATTGGTACTTGTTAATGGTATGCCATGGGAAAATGGCTCATCTTTTATTAAATAGTCTAAAGACATGTAAATATTGATTATAAATGTGCTTTCGTTCATGCTAAGTAAAAATGTTGTAATAGATGTGCATGTTATGTGGCTAGTTAGATATGAATCTATAATAGATCCTTTCAAACGTGAATTTACATGTGGTCTAATGGGCTTGAACTGGTTTATGTGTGTATATTATGCTTGAATGGTGACTATAGTTTATTGCTTGTTTACTTTATCATAACAATATGGTTTGGTTTGCAATAAGTAAAATGGTTATAATAATTTAGGTGGAATTTTTGAAGTGTCGTAGTTAAAACCGAATTTAGAGTGGTGGTTTATGAGTAGTACATTCACTTTTCAAATTGGTTACATGTATTACATGATTTTGGTATGATATTAAATGATTCTTGTGTCTATAAATCTTTGTTGTGGATGCCATGCAATGAGCATGTAATTGGTGATAATTTTTGTTTAAAGCCTGATGTGGGTATAGAGATATGCTTACTAATGAAAAGCATAGAAATAAGCATGCCTACTATATTGGTAAGATGAGCATGTTTGATAATGATACTAGGAACTATTATTTCATATGTGATTGGATATATCACAAGGTGTTATAAGTGTATATGTTTTAAATATGCAAGTGTGCGTATGAGATTTGTAATGAATTTTACGAATGTATGAAATGTGATAAATGACTGTAATGTTCTGTGTTTGGTTCGGTAACGCCTCAAAACCCTAATCTGGTGACGGGTACGGGTAAGGGGTGTTACAGGTGGGCTATGTTTGATACCACCTTATTATTTATTAACGATGGGCTGTGTACGATACCATTATATTTATTATCATTTTGGTGGGTTGTGTGCGATACCACCCTATTATTGATTAATGGTGGGTTGTGTGCGAAACTACCAGGTATCTTGTATCATTCTGAAGTATTCATCGAGAAACTTATCTAAGTGAAATTACCTGTTGCTTTGTGGTGATAAGTGCAGGGTATAAGTGCAAGTAAATGTGAGCAATGTTATATGATATATGTATGGGATATGGTGAAGTTTAAAATGAGTAAGTATGGTTATGAGGACTTGAATTGTTCTTATTTAGCATGTAATGTTCTTGATTGATAAAGATGTGTTATGATGTATATTGTTTGCATATAGACTTATCAAGCTTAAAGCTTACTCCCTTCTCATTTTCCTTGTTTTATAGTGTCGAAGAGCTAGCTCAGGATACAAAGATAATCAGAGGACCACCCATACTATCAGCACATCTTGGTATAGTTAGACTTAATATTTTGAGTATGGCGTGTATAGGGACTAGACTTAGTTGATTGTCATATTGTTTTGGCCAAATGTGTTGGCTCATTCAATGATGAATTCTTTTGTATAAGGCCATAGTTGATGGCTCTTTCTTATTAATCTATGAAATGATGAAGTTATTCATGAATGTACAAGTCGCATGGTTGTTTTACTTGGTTTAATTTTGCATGAAAGAGTTGATGGCTTGATATGATTTATGTTTGTATGAGTTGGGGTGGTAGAAAGAGCTTGGAAAATAGCCTTTTTCTTGTCCACACCGTGAAACACCCCACACCCGGCCCACGAGCCTGAACCGGATCTGGTATGTTCCTAAAGTAAACCGGTTTCAAACACATTCGATACTTAGAGAAAATTTGTAAATTTTTTTAGAAAAATGTTGTTTGGATTGGGCTTAGATTGAAACCCATTTATTAAATCTTGTAAATCCAACTTGATGTAACATGTCCAAAATAGTTCTTAGCAAAATATCAAAAGCAATGTAAAACAAAGAATAATCCATGGGCCTTATGGCCTTATTACATCAAATAAACCCAAAATAAAAAAAATATTAAAATTAAATAAAGTCCAAATTCGAATAAATTCTTCAAGTGAAGCATGGCCTCCTCATGGTCTACCGGCCGGTCAAATCAACTCATCACCGAAAAATAATTCCCACAATGGGGTGAGTCAATGCAGACTCAATGTGCACACAATACTATCATTCAATAAATCGGCATTCATGTTCAAATCATCAAGTCCATATAATAACGAAATTGTGATGCAACCCAAACCCAAAACCTATAAGCCATCCGCTACTCTCCACCCGTACCAACCTGCACACCGTGGGGACTACTAAGTCGACCCTCCATCCGCTACTCTCCACGTTGTGTCATTAGACACTATTGTAACCGAAGTTACCAAAATTTCGCAATGTGACCGTAGTCGACATATTTCGTTGGTGAGACCGAAGTCAACACCTGTTCTCCCCCTTTAACATAAATCCCGAATGCCCCAAAACATGTATATATATATAGCATAATTTAATTTCATGTTCATTTTCATATATTCGCATGTTATTAAAATAACATTTTAATCACAATCCTATCAGAAGTAGGAAACGTACCTTGGTACTTTTTGTCACATGTGTGGTACATAGCCACATTCATATTATTATTCATATCATATATTAAAATATTTAACCATAATATATCGAAGAATAGTAAGGGTACACACCTTTTTCGCTAATAGTTTCCTTGATATCTTGAGAATCCGATCTAATTTTTAGATCTATTAATCCCTATATTCGCCCACCAATTAAAACACATTAATAACCCCTTTTAGTCAAAACCAAATCCTAGTAGGATTTGTAAGGAAAACTCACCTTTGCCGATTTGGTGATTACACAAATCCGGAAGTTTGGGTTTTCCTCTACTTGATATTCGCCAACCCTTGTAGTTCAATATGGTTAGTTTTTCGCTTTTCAAAATTAAGGAATGGATTTAGATACTCACACAACCCTTAGCCGAATATTTTAGAGGCTTACCTTAGAGATTCCAAATCCCAAAGTTCCTTTTGTCTTGAATATCCGTCGAAATCCCTAAAGATCATAGGTTAGATTTGATCTAACTTTAATAGTTAGTAGATGGCCTTTAGCCGAATGTGTCTTACCTTAATTTTCCTCGGATCTGAAATCCCGAAACTCCTCCTCTAACATTCGACCATAGACAAAAAGAGAGGTTATTTTCTTAAGCCTTGTTTAAATTGATTTAAAAGAACAAGAATCAATTGTTCTTACCTTAGATCCTTGATCTTTATGTTCAACGATGGTGGAAACCCGAGATCCCTTGTATATTCAGCCATGATCAAAGAGAATAGGAATTAAGCCTTTTACTTTCGCAACTAGAAAGAAAGAAAATTGAATGGCTTACTTACCTTGAAACCTTCAATCACTTGTTTCCTTGTCTTGGAGTTCTTCAAATCCGGCTATGGAGATCTAACCGAGATTGGAAGAGAAAAGTTTTGACTAGGCAATGGCAAAAGGAAGGAAAAGAAAAGATGGAGTCCTTTCTTAGGGAAGTTTCGAAATGAGAGGGAGAAGGGAGAGCAAAATTTCCAGCAGGTGGAGTGAATGAGAAAAAGTCTCTCTTTTCCTCTTTTAATCGAATCACTAGACCAAGAGTCCAAAACTTGGCACTATTCTCCCAAGTGATAATTTAATCTTCATTAATTATCACTTTATTAAATTAAAATAACCTTTAATCCATCCTTTAATTCCTTATTTATCTTAGTAAAATAAATCCTCTATTTATCACTTTAATTTGACAAGTTTTAATAAAATAAAACTCTTCCTTTCAATCAAACATGTGCCGTCCATCCCTAGCCTTGGGAAACAAAATTAAACCTTCAATAATTGCTTTCCATGTGACTCGAACTCAGGCCATTATCCATAAGCCTTAAGTGACACTTCGTGCCACTTTTCCAAGCTCGATTGTATGTCAAAATTCACCAACTTTTTCTTTTAAGGCCCTCTTGCCTTTATCTCCTATTTTGGGCTTTAAATTTTGTCATTCCTACCTTATTTCTAAGTTTCCTAAAATTTTCATGCTCTATAACTTGCCATTTTTCCTTACATCTTCGTGTTTCCAAAATGTTTAGGTTTCCAAAATGTTCGAGTTTCCAAAATGTTCGAGTTTCCAAAATGTTTAGGTTTCCAAAATGTTCAGTTTCCAAAATGTTTAGGTTTCCAAAATGTTCGTGTTTCCAAAATGTTTAGGTTTCCAAAATGTTTAGGTTTCCAAAACGTCTAAGTTTCCAAAAATGTCTAAGTTTCCAAAATGTCTAAGTTTCCAAAAATGTCCAAGTTTCCAAAAATGTCCATTTCCATTTCCATTTTCATTTCCATTTCCATTTTCATTTCCATTTCCATTTCCATTTTCATTTCCATCTCCATTTTCATTTCCATTTTCATGCATTTCTAGGTTTCCAAAAGTATCAAAAATTTATTCATAGTACTTGTAACTTGCCATTTCATACAATTAAACTGGAAATGCATAGGCCCTATTCAGGATGTTACACACCGGTAGACACACGAGCATGTTTCTAGGCCATGTGTGACACACGGTCAGCACCATGGGTGTGTGGTTAGGCCGTGTGTCCCCCTACATGCTAGGGTTGCAAGTCAGTATGCTCAGTAGTAACCACACGAGTGGAGACACGGCCGTGTGTCTTAACCGTGTGGAAGACACGGCCATAGTACATGTGCGTGTGCCCAGGCCGTGTGAAGTCTGCACCTAAATTAGGAATTTAATTTTCCACACGGTCGAAGGACACGGGCGTGTGCCTTGGCCGTGTGACATTTATGGGGTGATGATGTTAGAAATAGAATGCCACGGTTTTTGCACATGGGCATGTCGTGGCCGTGTGAAGGACACGGCCATGGACACAGGCGTGTGTCCGGCTGTGTGAAAACCCCTGTAGGTTTGAATTGAGAAATAAATCCATACAGGTGTGGAACACGGGCATGTGATATGCCACACGGGCGTGTCCCTTCCTCCATACGGGTGTGTGGACTGTTTGATTAAAATTTTTCTAAGTCTTTCTAGATATCTTTAAAAGAGTTCGATTTGGTCCCGAACCATTCTCAAAGTGTGATTTAGGCCTCGTAGGCTTGTTTAAGAGATGTTACGAAAAGTTTTAAGTTTGAATGGAAAGTCATGTCTCGTTATTGCATAATTGTTTGTGTATAAGTCCGGTAACACGCCGTACACTATCCCAACATCGAATACTGGTAAGGGGTGTTACAAACACTATGAAACACGTCTACAGGCAGCAATTCCAAACACTCACGATTCATGCTTTTGCCTAGTCGTCGAAAGCTTAAACTAGCCTTTCCTTGCCTTTCACTTTACTCATAAAAGGTCCTAACGGTTCTGAAACTTCACCAAAATAAATCACACCACAGTCATATTTAACGTCAAGCCAAAGACTTATCAAAATCAACTAAAAACATATTCCTAATCTAGTTCCTCATGAAACTAAAATTTTGACAAGCTTAATCGCAACATAAAATCTCAACACCTACTCGCTCTTAACACATAAAACTAATTCAATCTACTAATTAAACAACTAAGAACAACTCCGAACCTTCAAACTACTCAAAACTATATAGATTCATGGTTTTAAAATTTTGACATATTATGACAAATTTTCACTAAAATTCAATAAAACATTGGAATTGTTTAACGAAACTTTAAAGAATGTTTAGAAACTTTCTAATCACATCAAGACTAATTGAAATAATTTGAAATTTGTTTTTTATTCAAAATCCAGATATCCACCGTCATTACAGGAAAACAGACTATTTGCGGTATTTTTTTTTTGCCTTTAGCGGCGCTTTTACAAGCGCCTCAAAAAATGTCGCTATAAAAAACGAGGCTAAAATTTGCGGCGTTTATTTTAAAAAACACCGATAAAAGTCCTAGTCTTTAGCGGCACTTTTATAAAAAACGCCGCTAAAAATCTTGGTCTTTAGCGGCACTTTTATAAAAAATGCCGCTAAATATCACAACTTTTAGCGGCGCTTTTGTAAAAAACGCCGCTAAAAAACAAGACTTTTAGCGACACTTTCTTAAAAACGCCGCTAAAGGTCATAAAATATAAAAAAATTAAAATATTATTAAAACGCCACAAATCCATTCCCAAAAATTAAAATGGCTATTAGATGTCAATTTCGAATATACATGTCAATGCATAATACATACATAAACAAATATGAGCAATGCATATATATGTTATGTATATATTTCCTATGATAGTTTGCTTGATATTTAATCTTTGAGAATGATTAGCAAGTAGGCATGTGTGCATCCGAATGTGTTACCACTGGAACCATCTACGCAAATATCCTTGCTACAAAACTGTCATACATGTGCAAAATTACAGGTCAAGTCACAAACATATACACAATAGAGAACTGAGATGATGATGCGGGTTCAGAAGAGATAAGAAGGAACTAGATCTCACAAACCTTGGACTAGAGAGCTTAGTGGCTAAAGCTGATGGGGCATTCCGTGTTATTGCACATAATGTTTCTGCTACATTACCATGAACTCCGGGTGCGTACTAGACATTTTAAAAAACATGTTGTGAGACACTCGTTACAAAGTATGACATGTCATTACAAGGATAAAATAAAAAATTTGCACTTACTTATGGATTCAATTTATCCACAATCATTTCTAGCAAATTGCTATCAGCTAGCCATTGCATTACATCCAAAAAATTAGGATACACATGATCATCAGCACCTACTAACTGAACCAAAACTTTGGAAAAGGCACAAACTTATATCAAATTTCACCCAAAAGTATTTAATGAAAACCATATGAATGTAACAGTCTGAATTTGACCCTAATCAGAACGGTGGTTTAGGGACCATGAATCTGAGTCTGAATAAGAACTAAATATTATTTTCTATGTTAATTATATGTGAATTAGAATGTGTGAAAGTTTCGTATAAAAATTTGATTGTTTGTGTGTTTAATTTAAAAAAATGGATTAAATCGCATAAGTGGTAAAAGTAGCCATTTATTTAATCAAGTGGCTAAATTGAATTGTTTCCTTTTGCATGTGGATTTATGTGGAAAATAAGCCAAAAGTTTGTGTTAGTGGACGGTAACATGGATATTATGTGCTTATATGTAACACCCCAAACTCGGCCTATGCGTTAAGGCCAGTTTTGACATGCCACACAAAATAAATATACTTTGATTCCTTTTTAAGTAAAATCGATTTCAAAGTTTTGACGAAGTCTTTATCGAGTAAAAGATTTGAATAATAAATCGACAATTTGAGATGTAAGATCTTATAAATCGAAATTTGAAAATATCGTTTAACAGTTCGAGAAAAATTTTAAAAGAAATTAAAGAAATTAAACATCCTTAGTTAGGGGCTATTATGTTTGCATTAATTGCATGTGAATGGCTTGATTTTGCTGTTAATCAAGGTGTCTTGGGGTCTGGGTATGAGCCAAGGGTAGGCCCGAACTATAGGAAAAATTTAATTTTCAAGCATTGGTTCAGGGGAGCTAAAGGAGCTAGGGGTTAAGAATATTTTGTGGTAAACTGTAGCACAAGAAAGGCCTGGGATAGTGGCAAGGAGGCGCCACTTAGGGCCTTAGTCAGTGACGCCACAAGTAGAGGAAGGGAGCTGAGGTTCGATTCTGTAAATCCCTTGTCGCTAACTCTTTTGACGCCTTGAGAGGGAGGAGTTGTGCTCAGCTCAAACTCTAAGGGATAACTGTTGAACAAGTCAACAGATTTAAACGGATGGAGAAGATAGAATTTAAGAGTGTGATCAATTCAAACTTATTTGAATGGTTGGCCAGGAGAAGTTTGAGGAGTTTTCCGAAATTTGAACTCTAGTGTGAGGAAGAGTAATCGGTTGGAAGACTAGGGAAGGAGTGCTAAAATTCCTTAGTGGCATTTTCGGCTAGTCAAGCTTTGGCACATTCAGTTGAGAAGCAAAATTGAAACCTCTTTTGGCACTTGTCGAATCCCCTTTTGAAGCACCTAGCCGAATCCCAAGAAGGAACCATTTGAGTTTCTTTCTTTTCCTCCTTTGAAACCGAAAGCCGAAAGCACTTTAGGCTCTTTCCGATTTCTTTCTTTGGTATTGAGCCGAATCTCCATTTGAATCCCTCTCTTATTTCTTTGAAGCGAAACATTATTCCCCCTAAATCTCATCTCTTTTTACTCTCCATTCTTAAGGGTTGGCCGAACCTTCTTCTTGACAAGCCACTCTCTTTTCCATTGATTCTTTCATCTTCTTCTCACCATCATTCAACCCGAATATTCCCCTTTCATCCTCTCATTTAATGTTGGTCGAATCTCCTTTGATTTCTTTTCTTAAGCAATAGCTGAATTCACCTTAAGTATTCCATCACCATTGCCGAAATCCCTCTCTATTCTCCTCTTCTCGTTCTAACTTTTGGCCAAACATCAATCAAGCGTGGATCTCTCTTGTCTTCTTCTCTAATCGGTTTTGGTGTGGGTAAGTGTCCTTGGCCAAATCCCTTTTATTTTCTTCTTCTTTTCTCTGTTGATTTGCTTAAAACCAAAAGCTGAATTTCGGCATTTGTCTTGGTTCTCATTCATCTGTGAAAACGGTTTCTTCTAGGGTCTCCGAGATTTTGAAGTAGTGGATTGGGGTCATCTATTCTCTGTCAATTGGTCTTGGTAAGTCAGTGGTAAGGTTTCATGCCAACTTAATCTTTCTCTTAGTTATTTGAAAAGCTGAAGGCTATTAAGATTAGGTGTCCAGTGTTGATCGATTGTAGGGGAAGGCTCTATCTCGTAGATCTCAGGTTGTGACTGGTGATCAAAAAGCGTTAAGGAAAGGGGGGATCTAGTAAGTGAGATCTTGATCTTCGGGATTTAATAGTCACGTTGTTAGCCAGGTGTGTATCTTACACACTTCATAATACATGTAAATGTGCTAATAACCTAAACATGTTAAAAGCCGAAAATTGTGTAGATTTCAATATGGTACCTTTATGGGTATGAGCAAGGATTTCAGGTAAGTCCGTTTTGGTTGAGATTATGGCATATGGTTTCTGATGATATTATCTATGTATGATTGATATATGTTTAACGATTAAGCATGATGGCATGATTTGTATGTGTATGAGCATTAATGTGGGTGACATGAGAGGAGGGGGAAGAATGATATCTGTGACTTTGGGTCACCAGTGGTTTGGTACCACCAGTGGTTTGGTACCACAGTTGATATTCGTGACTTTGGGTCACCAGAGGTTTGGCACCTCATAGCGACTAGTCCTAGTGGCTTCGTACCACAGTGGGTTGGCCCCACATTTGAAAAAACGGGATTGTCGCCAGTGATTTGGTATCACAAAGTGGATTGGCCCCACATATGGATTATTCGTGACTTTGGGTCACCAGTGGTTTGGCACCACATTATTATTGATATAAGTGATTTTGGGTCACCGGTGGTTTGGCACCACCAGTGGTTTGGTACCACATGGGTAGAAAAGGAGTTGTGGATGGTTAGGTTTGGGTGCATGATATGTTGGCTTGATTATGACTGTGTAAGAATGTTGCTATAATCGGAGGGATTATGCATCGAGTCTTGGTGACTCACCTTCTCCTTATCTTTTCAGTTGACTCGTAGATCGCGGATGAGGAGCCGGTGGAGTCAAGGTGGCCATCTGACGCTTATTTTCGGTTTTACTTGGACTTTCAGTTTGGGTACCTTCATTTTAAATTCTGATTTTATTTGGGTTGTAATAAGGCTATAGTATTTTTACTTAGGGTTTTATTATATCTGCTTTAAGTTTTTAAATGTTGCTAAGTAAACTGTTTAACATGTTTTAAATAACCTGTTAACCAAAGTTTTCGAAAATTATACTACACAACAGGTTTTCTAAATCTTACCATCGTGTAACAATATTCACAAGAGGATAACAAAGTTAACTTAAATGATTTTCAAAATCTAAGTTTTCCATGCTCAAAATCAAACGATTTTAAATTAACCAAGTAAGAATTCACTCGGGTTTCAATGGACTTTAACATTTTTCTTAGGTAATGAATGATAACAAGTTTTTAAAAAAAAAGCCTCTCGGGATTTCAAAGCAACTTAACGATTTCACCTATACATGCACCGGGTTTCAGCAAACACAGAAACAAAGAGCTTTTCGCTGAAAATAACCGAAAACTTGTTTCCTTCAAAATGTTTTCAGTCTGTGACATGCCGAATTCGGTCGTGGTGTGTTGACCGGGATTAGGGTGTTACATTTTTGGTATCAGACCAAGTTCAAAAGCTCGGCTGTGGGCCCGAGGCCCAAAATGATTAAAAGTAGGGTTTTGAAAAAAAATTAGGAAATATATGGTTTGAGAAGCATGGCACCGAGTCTCCGGCACTAATCCGCCCAGGTAAGTACCCCTAATCATTGTGTGATTTGTATGTGGAAGATTGTAGATTAGTATATTAGGAGCTATTGAACCCTAGTATTAGCTTACTCCAACATAAAATTACATAAGACTTAAAGATCAATCAAACAAACCTGTGAGTAAGTCGTCGAGTTAAGGGTGTGGCAACAGCCAGTGCGCATGTCTAGGATTGGATTCAAGGAGCTTGGTATTTAAGCAGTCCTAGTGACTCACCTCCTCTTCGCTCGAATCCTACCTGGTGCGTAGTGACGGTTCACCCTAACCAAGAGGACTTATTCACAAGCTAATTTCAATAATTAAAAACACGAAAGGGACTAGCTACATGTTTTATAAAAACCCTAGTTTTGAAATCACCAAATTATCCCATTGCTTTGTAAAAACTACCTTAGATTTGAGAAATTACCAAAATACCCCGATTTTTGAAATTTCCAAAATACCTATGATTTGTAAAAATTTCTGAATTAACCCCGATGTATCACTAAAATACCTCGATAGGATAAAATTACGAAAATACCCCGGGTAGTGAAATGACGAGTGTACCCCTACAAGTGGTGAGTATGTGTGGTGGATGTTGTTGAGGAATGAATGTGACTCTCTGAATTAGGATAAAAGACTGGAAATGAAAACTTTGTAATGATCGAAAGAACTACTACTAAACTTCTTTACATAAAACTTGTTCATGGGTAATCAGTGGAACAAAAGTTAATGCATAAAATTTCTTAAAGCAGATTAGATCGCGGTCATAGACATGAGTTCTAGGGGATGTGATCGTAATGTGCGTGGGCATGGTAGAGGCAGAATGACCGTCTCGGAACCAGTTAGGTCTGGTCAAGGGTCAAAGAATGAGATGCCACCACCACCAGCTGCTGGTGTTGAGTATTAGGATCAGACGAGGGATGATGCAGTATCACAGGCGATGCTGCGAGTTCTTGAGAGGGTGGCTGGAGCAGGTAGAGGTATGGGAGCTCAGAAATCTATATCTGAGTGACTCCGAGCCAATGGAGCTGAGGTATTCCAAGGTGTTTCTGGTGTGGCGCCCAATACGGCTGAGTATTGGTTGGAGGCAACAGAGTGAATCATGGACGATTTGGATCTGACTGCTGAGGAGAAACTAAAAGGGGTAGTGTCGCTTCTCCAGGATGAGTCATACTAGTGGTGGCTCACGGTTCGGGATAGTGCTGCAGCGGATGATCTCACTTGGGATTATTTCAAGGCGTATCAGAAGAAGTATATTGGGTCTAGTTATATTGATGCGCAGAAGAAGGCGTTTCTGAGGCTAGTTTAGGGAAGTAAGTCCGTATCGGAGTACGAGGCAAAATTCTTAAGGTTGAGCCGGTATGCTCGAGGTATCGTGACTATGGAGCATGAGCGATGTGTCAGGTTCGAGGATGGACTGAGGGATGAGCTGAGATTGCTGATTGCTCCACAGCAGGAGCGAGAGTTTGCTGTGTTAGTAGAGAAGGCTAAGGTAGCCGAAGGGGTCAAGGAATCTGTGAGACAAAATTTGAATAGGAATAGACAAAAGAGAGGTTTTGGATCATCTAGATCAGCCAAAAATCCTCAGAAAAGGACTAGGCATGGTGGGCCAAATCAATCTGGGAGACCTGTTGCTGCTAAGCAAGGACCAGCGCAGTGTAATCGGTGTGGAAAATCTCATTAGGGAGAATGTTGGATCAAGGGTAAAAAATGCTTTGAGTGTGGGTCACTAGATCATCGTGTGAGAGACTGCCCACGGAAGTTAGCCAGGATTCAGTCTGAGGGTCAGGGCTGTGCTCAGTTCAGGAACGAGGGATCGCAATCGCAGAGGGGTCGTGGTTCTGGTAGAGGAGGTAATGGTTCGTCGTGGTCGCGAGCACCGGCAGAGGTGTAGGCAACACCGAAGCAAGACAACCTGGATTGGTCTATGTAGCGAGGTGTCAGAGGAGGGCAATGCACCAGACGTCATAACTGGTATGTTCTTAATCTTTGGATTACCATATACTGCTTTGATAGATGTGGGTTCGATGCATTCGTATGTTGCCAGTAGTATAGTGGAAACCATGAACCTAGACTTTGAAACTACTTCTAGAGGGGATGACAGTAATTAGCCCTCTAGGTCACTCTGTAGAAGTAAATAGGTTGTATAGGGATGTACCCCTAAAACTCCAAGGGGTAGTATTTGTGGCCGATCTGATGGAACAGCCATTTGGGGAGTTCGATCTGATTCTTGGGATAGACTGGCTGGTGAAGTACCAAGCAAGTTTGGATTGCGCGGCTAAGTGCATGGTGTTGAAAACAGTTGAAGGTAAAGAAGTGGTGATGATAGGTAATAGAAGAGATTATCTATCCAACGTGGTATCTGCTTTGAAAGCTGAGAAAATGGTCAGGAAGGGTTGTGAGGCGTTTATGGTTCGTGTGTGTGCCTTGGAGGCCAAAGAGTCAGCTGTAGAGAATGTCTGAATGGTGAAGGAATTTGTCGACGTATTTCCAGAAGAACTTCGGTCTGCCTCCGGATTGGGAAGTTGAATTCGGTTAGATCTATTACCCAAATCGCGCCAAAGGTTCATTGCCCGCATGTGATGGCGCCAAAGGAATTGGTGGAGCCAAGGCTCGATTCGTGAGTTGTTGGACCGAGGTTTTATCTGGACCAAGTGTTTCGCCTTGGGGAGTGCCAGTGCTCTTTGTTAAGAAGAAGGATGGTGCAATGCGGATGTGTATAGATTACCGCCAGTTGAATAAGCTGACGATCAAGAACAAGTATCCGTTGTCGAGGATAGATGACTTGTTTGATCAGCTTAAGGGGGCATCGGTCTTCTCGAAGATCGATCTAAGGTCGGGGTATCATCAGCTTAAGGTGAAAGAGGTTGATATCCACAAGACGGCATTTCACACTCGATATGGGCACTACGAGTTTCTAGTAATGCCGTTTGGATTGACTAACGCGCCGGTAGCATTCATTAATATGATGAATCGGGTGTTTCAGCAGTACTTGGACCAGTTTGTTGTGGTATTTATAGATGACATATTGGTGTATTCGAGGTCTAAAGAGGATCATGATATGCACTTGCGGGTAGTTTTGCAGATTCTGAGGGAGAAGCAGTTGTTTGCCAAGTTTAGTAAGTGCGAGTCCTGGCTTAGGGAGGTGATTTTCTTAGGTCACGTAGTGTCAGCTGAAGGGATTAGAGTGGACCCTTACAAGATTGAGGCAGTGTTGGACTGGAAACCGCCTAGGTCGGTTGCGGAGATTCAGAGTTTTCTAGGTCTAGCAGGGTATTACCGAAGATTTATAGAAGGATTTTCTCTGATCGCAGCACCGTTGACCAAGTTATTGAGGAAAGGAGTTCCATTTGTGTGGTCTGAGAAACAACAGGAAAGTTTCGACAAGTTGAGGAAGATTCTAACAGAAGCTCTGATTTTGATTCAGCCTGAGGCAGGAAAGGAATTCACGGTATACTGTGATGCATCACATACTGGCTTAGGATGTGTACTGATGCAGGAAGGGAAAGTAGTGGCATATGCGTCTCGACAGCTGAGACCGCATAAAGTTAACTATCCGATGCATGATCTGGAGTTAGCTGCAGTGGTTTTCACCCTGAAGATATGGAGACACTATTTGTACAGAGAGAAGTCGATAGTCTACACGGGCCACAAGAGTTTGAGTACCTTTTGACGCAGAAGGATTTAAATTTGAGACAGCGCAGATGGATTGAGCTATTGAAGGACTACGGCTGTTCAATTGAGTATCATCCGGGCAAGACTAACGTGGTTGTAGACGCGTTGAGCCGAAAGGTAGTGTCGAACCTGAGAGCGATGTTTGTTCATCTTAGCTTGTATGACAACGAGAGTCTTTTGGTAGAATTGCAGGTTAAGCCGACTTGGGTAGAGCAGATTAAAGAGAAACTGTTAGTGGATGAGGGTTTGAATGCTCCGAGGTTGCAAGTGCAGAGTGGTGGTTTGGAAGGTTACAGCTTGATTAGCAATGGAGTGTTGTGTTTTCAAGGGAGAGCTTGTATGCCGAAGGACATCGAGTTAAGGTAGAGGATACTTCAGAACGCACATAGCAGCCCATACACTATGCATCCTGGAGGTAGCAAGATGTACCGGGGTCTGCGAGAGCAGTTTTGGTGGCCAGGTATGAAGCGAGAAGTGACTGAGTTTATGGGTAAGTGACTGACGTGTCAGTAGGTCAAAGCTGAACATTAGTTGCCGTCGGGTTTACTCTAGCCGGTGAAGATTCCTCAGTGGAAGTGGGAAATGATCACTATGGACTTTCTCAGTGGGCTACCCCTTACACCTAGTAAGAAGGACTCAGTCTGGGTGATTGTGGATCGGTTGACAAAATCAGCTTATTTCATACCCGTAAGGGTTGATTACTCGCTTCAGAAGTTAGCTAAGCTGTATGTGGAAGAGATAGTGAGGTTGCACGGTGCGCCAGTATCAATCATCTCGGATAGGGATCTCAGATTCACGTTGAGGTTCTAGAAAACATTGCATTAGGTGTTGGGTACGCGGTTGGATTTTAGTACGGCATTTCATCCACGTATGATGATAAATGTAAAGGGTGATAAAAACCTTGGAAGATATGCTAAGGGGCTGTGTTTTGGACTTCAGAGACAGGTGGGAAGAATTTCTACTGTTAGATGAGTTTGCATACAACAATAGTTATCAGGCAAGCATTAAGATGGCACCATATGAGGCGTTGTATGGTAGGAAGTGTCGTACACCTACATGCTAGACAGAGTTGGGTGAGCGTCAGATGTTGGGACCAGAGTTGGTTGCTGAGACCGAGGATAAAGTTAAGTTGATTCAAGCTAGCCTGAAGGAAGCTTCGGACAAGCAGAAGTCATATGCCGATCTTAAGTTGAGAGATATTGAGTTTGAAGTGGGTGACTAGGTTTTTCTGAATGTCTCGCCATGGAAGAAAGTACTGAGGTTTGGAAGGAAAGGCAAGTTAAGCCCAAGGTTTATTGGCCCATATAAGGTATTGAGACGAGTGGGACCAGTACCTTATCAGCTCGAGTTGCCAGTAGAACTGAGTTAGATACATGATGTATTCCACGTCTCCATGCTGAGGTGCTACCGTTCAGATCCATTGCATGTTGTATCGATGGAGGAAATTAAGGTGAGCCCAGATTTGACCATGGAAGAGGAGCCAGTATAGATCCTAGATTGGGATGTGAAGGTTTTCCGCAGGAAGTCAGTTCTATTAGTGGTGGAACCATGGCATGGAAGAAGCTACGTGGGAACCAGAGCATGTGATGAGGCAGCAATACCCTTAACTCTTTTGACCAGGTAATTTCGAGGTCAAAATTATTTTTAAGGGGGTAGAACTGTAACATCCTTAGTTAGGGGCTGTTATTTTGCATTAATTGCATGTGAATGGCTTGATTTTGTTGCTAATCAAGGTGTCTTATGGTCTGGGCATGAGCCAAGGGTAGGCCCGAACTATAGGAAAATTTTTATTTTCAATCATTGATTCAGGGGAGCTGAAGGAGCTAGGGGTTAAGAATATTTTATGGTAAACTATAGCAAAAGAACAGCCTGGGTAAAGTGGCAAGGAGGCGCCACTTAGGGCCTTAGTCAGTGATGCCACAAGTAGAGGAAGGAAGCTGAGGTTCGAGCTGTAGAAATCCCTTGCTGCTAACTCTTTTTTGACGCCAGAGAGGGGAGGAGTTGTGCTCAGCTCAAACTCTGAGGGATAACTGTTGAACAAGTCAACAGATTTAAACGGATGAAGAAGTGAGAATTTAGGAGTGTGATCAATCCAAACTCATTTGAATCGTTGGCCAGGAGAAGTTTGAGGAGTTTGCCGAAATTTGAACTCTAGTGTGAGGAAGAGTAATCGTTGGAAGACTAGGGGAGGGAGTGTCGGAATTCCTTAGTGGTATTTTCGGCTAGTCAAGCTTTGACACATTCAGTTGAGAAGCAAAACCGAAACCTCTTTTGGAACTTGTCGAATCCCCTTTTGAAGCACCTAGCCAAATCCCAAGAAGGAACCATTTGAGTTTCTTTCTTTTCCTCCTTTGAAATCGAAAGCCGAAAGCACTTTAGGCTCTTGCCGATTTCTTTCTTTGGTATTGAGCCGAATCTCCATTTGAATCCCTCTCTTATTTCTTTGAAGCCGAAACACTATTCCTCCTAAATCTCATCTCTTTTGCTCTCCATTCTTAAGGGTTGGCTGAACCTTCTTCTTAACAAGCCACTCTCTTTTCCATTGATTCTTTCATCTTCTTCTAACCATCATTCAAACCGAATATTCCCCTTTCATCCTCTCATTTAATGTTGACCGAATCTCCTTTGATTTGTTTTCTTAAGCCATAGCCGAATTCACCTTGAGTATTCCATCACCATTGCCGAAATCCCTCTCTACTCTCCTCTTCTCGTTCTAACTTTTGGCCGAACATCAATCAAGCGTGGATCTCTCTTGTCTTCTTCTCTAATCAGTTTTGGTATGGGTAAGTGTCCTTGGCCGAATCCCTTCTATTTTCTTCTTCTTTTCTCTGTCGATTTGCTTAGAACCAAAAGCCAAATTTCGGCATTTGTCTTGGTTCTCATTCATCTGTGAAATCGGTTTCTTCTAGGGTCTCTGGGATTTTGAAACGATGGATCGGGGTCATCTATTCTTTGTCAATCGGTCTTGGTAAGTCAGTGGTAAGGTTTCATGCCGACTCAATCTTTCTCTTAGTTATTTGAAAAGCCGAAGGCTATTAAGATTAGGTGTCCAGTGTTGATCGATTATAGGGGAAGGCTCTATCTCGTAGATCTCAGGTTGTGATTGGTGATCAAAAAGCGTTAAGGAAAGGGGGATCTAGTGTGTGAGATCTTGATCTTCGGGATTCAATAGTCACGTTGGTAGCCAGATGTGTATCTTACACACTTCATAAATCCATGTAAATGTGCTAATAACCTAAATATGTTAAAAGCCAAAAACTGTGTAGATTTCAATATGGTACCTTTATGGGTATGAGCAAGGATTTCGGGTAAGTCCGTTTTGGTTGAGATTATGGCACATGATTTTTGATGATATTATCTATGTATGATCGATATATGTTTAATGATTAAGCATGATGGCATCATTTGTATGTGCATGAGCATTAATGTGGGTGACATGAGAGGAGGGGGAAGAATGATATCTGTGACTTTGGGTCACGAGTGGTTTGGTACCACCAGTGGTTTGGTACCATAGTTGATATTCGTGACTTTAGGTCACCAGAGGTTTGGCACCTCATAGTGACTCGTCCCAGTGGCTTCGCACCACAGTGGGTTGGCCCGACATTTGATAAAACAGGGTTGTCGCTAGTGATTTGGTATCACAATGTGGGTTGGCCCTACATATGGATTATTCGTGACTTTGGGTAACCAGTGGTTTGGCACCACTAGTGGTTTGGTACCACACGGGGTAGAAAAAGGAGTTGTGGATGGTTAGGTTTGGGTGCATGATGTGTTTGCTTGATTATGACCTATGTAAGAATGATGCTATAATCGGGAGGGGGATTATGCACTGAGTCTTGGTGACTCACCTTCTCCCTTATCTTTTCATGTGACTCGTAGATCGTGGATGAGGAGCCGGGTGGACTCGAGGTGGCCATGCGACAGTTATTTTCGGTTTTACTTGGACTTTCGGTTTGGGTACCTTCATTTTAAATTCGGATTTTATTTGGGTTGTAATAAGGCCATTAGTATTTTTATTTAGGGTTTTATTATATCTGCTTTAATTTTCTAAATGTTGCTAAGTAAATTGTTTAACATGTTTTAAATAACCTGATAACCAAAGTTTTCGAAAATTATACTACTCAACAGGTTTTCAAAATCTTACCATCGGGTAACAATATTCACAAGAGGATAACAAAGTTAACTTAAATGATTTTCAAAATCTAAGTTTTCCATGCTCAAAATCAAACGGTTTTAAATTAACCAAGTAAGAATTCACTCGGATTTCAATGGACTTTAACGTTTTTCTCAGGTAATGAATGATAACGAGTTTAAAAAAAAGCCTTTCGGGATTTCAAAGCAACTTAACGATTTCAACTATACATGCACTGGGTTTCAGCAAACACAGAAACAAAGAGCTTTTCGCTGAAAATAACCAGAAACTTATTTCCTTCGAAACGTTTTCACTCTGTGACATGCCAAATTTGGTTGTGGTGTGTTGACCGAGTTTGGGGTGTTACAAACATAGTGTGTAACCCACTTACCATTGTCCACTGGGCCAAAAATCCAATTAATCATTTATTGGGCTAAAGCCCATTTACAATTATAACATAATAACATGTATATAATATGCATGTGATATGCAATTCCCAAACCAAACCTAATTTCCATCCACTACACACCACACGTACCAACCAGCACACCTGTGGGGAGCTTTAGTCACCCACCCCACCAACACACCAAAATAGGCATTAAGCCGTTTATAACAATTTGTGGATAAGCCACCAGATTCACAGAGTTTACATGGCATTGCCCTTTTTCAGATTTGTGGCATAGCCACCAGAATTTTGTAGCAGAGCTACTAGAACTTCTCTTTGTCAATATCCCATCCCATGCAAATTCATGTATATAATATATATTCATTTACAACAATTCATTCAAATATTCATTACAATCAATTTGGACCATTATAACAATTCTCACAAGCTGGCCCATATCACAATTTGGCCCATATATCAAATATCACAATTGGGCCTATATAACCAATATCTCATTTGGCCCATATAGCAAATATCACAATTGGGCCCATATCACAATCTGGCCCATGTAACAAATATCACATTTTGGCCCATAAAATAAATATCACATTTTGGCCCGTATAATTGAGGGCAATTTCATAATTTTCACATTCTTAATACCGATTTCATAGTCTTTACCAACTTAGTGACAAATATGCCATTTTCCCGATTTCACTAACATGTTATTTAATCAAGTGGTTAACACGATATAATTATCTAACCCATGAAATACTGTGTGAGATTACACACCTAATTACGGTAAGCACTACCCTTTCCTGATCGTCGACACCTAAAATATTTTTAACGCTCGATTAGGTCATGTACACTTATAAGAAATCTACTCTAAGATAAATGGTCTAGATTTTTACCCTCGGAATCGCGAACAACTATTATTTGCCGTTTCTCCCCAGTTGACAGTCCACAACCCAGTGGAAAATCCCAAATTGCTGATGCGTCACAATTGCGAACAACTTCAAATAGTTGATTCTCACCGGATGAGGGTCCACAACCTGGTGGAAAGTCTCGGATCGTCGAAATAGCCCTTCGTTTAAATCTAGAAGGGATCGTAAATCTGCTCCTTTTTCGATCACCAATCACTACCCCTTTTGATTCGATCTTGTTTGCGTCAATTGAAAATAAATATTAGTCCAAACTAATATTACGTTGTTATAAACGATTGATCTTAGGGGTGAAGTCGGCTTACCACAAGAATCTGTATGATCTCAAGATGATAGATTGAGTGATAGAGTCCCTATAATAATATCGATTAATCAACACTATCTTAACGAATAAAAAGTGATTATAAAATCCTCAAAGAATCTTTACCTTAAGGATTTTGGACCGAATCCTAGCGATTAAACGATGACTTCAAAACTCCAAGTTTTGGCCTTCCACTAATTTTCTATAGCAAAGAAAAGTGATTTCGTATGAGAGATAGTATGGTGATGGTCTCGATCAATATGGCCATCCCACACCAGGGTATAGGTTCGGGACTAAGAGAAAGGGTAAAATTAAAATACAAAAAAAAAATTGAAATAGATCACTTATCGATTGATCAAAGTGTGAGTAGAAAAGTGGTTGAGAAGAAAATATGTATGAAGTGGAAGATTCGGCTATAGTGAAAAATATTGGAGGGGAAATGATGTTTGAAAGTTTTTACTAAAAGAAAAGAAGAAGAAAAAAAAGTAGAAGATATGGTGTTTAAGTTTCGATTTTCAAGGGTAGAAAATGAACAAGGAAAAGGTCTTCAAAATGTTATGCATTCGGTAATGAGAAGAAAAGAAATGAAAATACCCCTTCAAGGTTGTATGGTTTCGACACAAAGAAGAAAAGAGTTTGGGGAGTATGAAAGATGATACCAAATTGGTCAAAAAGAAATGGCCAAAACAAACAAAAATTTACCTATTGCTCATGACACATTCGGCTAGGGAAAAGAGTTTTGGAGAGAAAATTTGATACACTATTTGCTAATAAAAAAATTGACCAACACTAGCACCTAAACCTTACCAAAGTGCTAATAACATTCGGCCATCCCCCTTAGCCCCAAAAACCGTCGAAGTGGATAGCCATTTGGTCAAAAGTTTGGCCACCCAAACTTTCCAAAACATCACCCTTGGAATAAGCCTTATGCTCCCCTTACATGCCATTTCCATTTGATTCCTTTCCATAACTTCAATCTTGCCTTTTTCTCTTAGCCATCTTGCCATAAAAAAAAAAATAAAAGTCCAACTTACCATAATTTCATGCTTGACTGACACTATAAGGAAGAAAAGTAAAAAAAAAAAAAAAATAAAGTTCACACATGCACACAAAGAGATTCGAACTCCTTTCCTCAAGGTAACACATATGGCGCCATACCTCTTTACTAATTGCTCATTTTATGCTAGCTATTAACGACTTTATTACCTTAAGCTTTAAGGTCACTTGTTCTATTTCTTTAAAGTACTAAATGCCAAAATTTTTTTCTAAATCCAAATAAATCCCGAGCCTTCTCAGGACTACCTTAACACACACATTGGATAGTTGAACTAGATGAGCACCAAAATAATGCAACATATAAAATTTAAATTTTAGGATGTTACAATTCTACCTCCCTTAAAGAAAATTTCATCCTTGAAATTTACCAGATTAAAAGAGATGGGGATATTGTTGCCGAATCGTCTCCTCAGGCTCCCATGTAGCTTCCTCCGCTCCATGATTACGCCATAAAACCTTGACTAACGGCACAGTCTTCCTTCTCAGTACCTTAACATCCCGATCTAGAATTTGTACTAGTTCCTCCTCAAACGATAAATCAGGTCTTATCTCAATTTCCTCTACCAGTACTATATGAGACGGATCCGATCGGTAATGCCTTAACATTGAGACATGGAAAACACTATTTATCTGACTCAACTACGGAGGTAACTCAAGCTGATAAGCCACTGGTCCTACATGCTTCAACACACGGTACGGTCCAATGAAACTAGAGCTCAACTTGCCCTTCCTTACAAATCTGAAGATCTTCTTTCGAAGGTGAGACCTTTAGAAAGACTTGACCTCCCATAGCAAACTCAATATCCTTATGCTTCAAATCCGTATAAGATTTTTGTCTATCCAAAGCTTCCTTTAACCGTGCCCAAATTTCCTTTACTTTTTCCTCCGCCTCCGATATCAACTTAGGACCCAACAACTGTTGCTCCCCCAATTCAGTCCAACAAGTAGAAGTACGACATCTACGACTATACAACGCCTCGTAAGGTGCTATCTGGATATTAGATTGACAGCTATTGTTATAAGCAAATTCTACCAAATGTAGAAAATCCTCCCAACTACCTCTGAAGTCAATCACACAACCCCTTAACATGTCTTCCAATATCTGGATTACTCTTTCCGACTGATCATCTCACTGAGGATGAAAAGCCATGCTGAAATTTAACTTTGTTCTCAAAGTTTCATGTAAAGCTTTCCAAAATTGTGATGTAAACCTAGGGTCCCTGTCCGATATAATAGACACTGGTCCCCCATGTAACCTCACGATCTCCGCTACATACAACTTAGCCAACTTTTGTAGTGAGAAACCCATACGAACAGGTAGAAAATAGACAGTCTTCATCAATTGATCCACTATTACCCAGACAGAATCTTTCTTGGTAGGTGATAAGGGTAACTCACTAACAAAATCCATCATTATCCGTTCCCATTTCCATAATGGAATCTTTACCGGTTGCAACAATCCCGATGGTAATTGGTGTTCTGCCTTCACTTGTTGACAAGTCAAGCACCTACTCACGAAATCAATAACCTCCCGCTTCAACCCTAGCCACCAATACTGCTCACAGAGGTCTCGATACATTTTATTTCCCCCGGGGTGCATAGCATAAGGGCTACTATGCGCCTCTCGCAGAATCATTTGTCTCAAATCCGAATCCTTGGGCATACAAATTCTTCCGCGAAAACACAGTACTCCATCCTTATTAAATCAAAAATCCCCTATAACACCATCTTCCACTTGCTGAAGTAAGGGACCCAACTTTTCATTAGATAACTACTTTTCCTTGATCTGACCCAACCACATAGGCTTCACCTGAAGTTCAGCTAGCAGACTGCCATCTTCATACAAACTGAGATGAGAAAACATTGCTCTCAACTCCGATATCACCTTATGACTCAACGCGTCTACCACCATGATAGCCTTTCTAGGGTGATACTCAATTGAGAAGTTGTAATTCTTCAACAACTCTATCCACCTCCGCTATCTTAAGTTCAACTCCTTTTGGGTAAGGAGGTACTTCAGACTCTTATGGTCCGTATAAATGATTTATTTCTCACCGTAGAGATAGTGCCTCCAAATCTTTAAAGCAAAAACCACTGCAGCTAACTCCAAATCATGATTAGGATAGCTGACTTCATGCGGCCTTAACTAACGAGATGCATAAGCCACCACTTTTCCATCTTGCATCAACATACATCCTAAACTCATGTGTGACGCATCGCAGTAAACAATAAACTCTTTTCCAGCCTCAGGTTGAATCAGTACTGGCCCTTCCGTCAAAATCTTCTTCAGTTTCTCAAAACTTTCTTGCTGTTGTTCTGCCCACACAAATGATACTCTTTTTCGCAATAGTTTTGTTAGGGGTGCAGCAATCAATGAAAACCTCTCAACAAAATGTCTATAATAACCAGTCAATCCTAGGAAACTCTGAATTTTAGCCACTGATTTCGGTGGTTTCCAATCCAACACAGCCTCTACCTTCTGAGGATCAACTCTGATTCCTTCGGCTGACACAACATGTCCCAAGAAAGTCACTTCCTTCAGCCAAAATTCACACTTACTAAATTTGGCATAAAGTTACTTTTCCCACAATATATGCAATACTATCCGCAGATGTGAGTTATGCTCTTCTTCATTCTTCGAGTATACCAAGATACCATCTATGAACACCACCACAAATCGGTCTAAGTAGGGTTGAAAACTCTGTTCATCATGTCCATAAATGCAGCTGGTACATTGGTTAACCCAAACGGCATCACCAAGAACTCGTAGTGCCCGTAACGAGTTCAAAACGCTGTCTTATGAATATCCGCCTCCTTGACCTTAAGTTGGTGATAACCTAATCTCAAATCTATTTTAAGAAAATCGAAGCTCCTCCTAGTTGGTCCAATAGGTCATCGATTCTCGACAACAAATATCGATTCTTGATCGTCAACTTATTCAACTGCCTATAATCAATGCACATACATATCGACCCATCCTTCTTTTTGATGAACAAGACTAGTGCTTCCCTCGGTGACACACTCGGTCGAATAAATCCTTGATCTAACAATTCTTGAATTTGAGCTTTAAGCTCCACTAACTCCTTTGACGTCGTCCTATAAGGAGCAATGGACACCGGAGCCGTTTTGTGCAAAAGCTCAATGCCAAACTCTACTTCCTAGTCTGGAGGTAAACTCGAAAGTTCCTTGGGAAAGACATCTGAATATTCTTTCACCATTTTAACACCTTCCACCGATAATTCCTTGGCATCCAAAGCACTAATGAAGGCTAGGAATGCTCCACACCCTTTTCGCACAACTTTTCTGCCTTTAAAGCAGATACCACATTTGCTAAATAGTTTCTCCATTCGCCTATCATCACCACTTCCTTATCTTCCAAAGTCTTTATCGACATCCACTTTGCAGCACAATCCAAGTGCGCCCGGGTTTTACCAACCAATCCATGCCCAAAATAAGGTCAAACTCACCGAAAGGCAGTTCCATCAGATCCGCCAAAAATATTTCCCTTTGAATTTCTAAGGGCACGTCTCTAAACAATTTATTCACTAACATAGACTGTCCTAAAGGACTAATTACCATCATCTCTTTATAAGATATCTTAGATCTAATGTTTAGATTTCCAGATATAGCACTAGCAACATACGAATGGGTAGATCCGATATCTATCAAAGTAGTAACAGGAACATCGGAGATGAAGAACGTACCTGTTATCATATCAGGTGCATCGCCATCCTCTCGGTGTTTGACCGCATAAACTAACCCTGGCTGCCTCGCCTCCGTGTTACCCCTGAAGCCATTACCTCTGCCCGGTGAACCTTGACCTCGACTTGTGCCTTTACCACCTCGACCTGGTCCACGGCCCCTCGGTGGCTGCTGAGCGCCTCTAGCTAGCTGTGCATCATGGTTACGAGCTTCTTGAGTCAAAGCAGTCCGTCGAGGATAATTCTTAAGCTGATGGTCCTTAGAACCACATTTGAAACAACCACTGGTCCTCTTCCAACATTCACCAGATGTCGTCTTTCACAGTCAGCACATGATTGAATCTGACTAGTAGCAACAGGTGCTCTAGCTTGAGCTGGCTCATCATTCCTGGGCCTCTTCTGAAACCTTTTAGTAGGACCCAAGTACTTAAAGTCCCTCTTGTTCCTGCCTCTATCTCTTTCTCGATTTTGCCTCTCCGAGTTCTTAGCCTCTTCAGCTATTTTGGCTTTCTCCACAAGCGTGGCAAAAGTCCTTTCTTGTTGTGGGGCTATCAGTACCCACAAATCATCATTCAACTCGTCCTCCAAATGCACATAGCGTTCATGGTCAGTTGGCACTATAGTTCGAGCATAACGACTCAAACATAGAAATTCTACTTCATAAGCTGCCACCGTCTTATTTCCTTCAACCAGATTTAAGAATTCCTTCTTTCGGCATCCACATAGCTTGCCCCAACATACTTTCCTTCAATACAATTTTGAAGAAATCCCAGGTAACACATTCGGCCTGAGTGCCTTCTCGAATAGTGAGCCACCATTGATACGCCTCGTTCCTCAACAAGGACACAGCTTCTCTTAGTTTCTACTCGAGAGTACACTCCAAGTCATCCATGATCTGCTCCACAGCCTCTAGCCAATATTTCGCGACATTTGGGGCTACTCCCGAGATACCCCTAAAAGTCTCAGTACCATTTGATCTGAGTCGCTCCGATATTGATCCACGAGCTACTGGCCCTGATCTAACCCCAGCAACCTTTTCCAAAACTCGTAACATTCCTTGAGACAGAGCAATGTATTCTCTCATACGGTCATGTAATCCATTTTTGACACAGGTGATGCCGGTGCGTCCATTTTTGGCATATGTCCCGATGCCTTAGACACAACTCTAACACCTCAGCCTCTACCACGGCCATGTCTACCATGTCCACGTCCTCTAGCGCTCATATTGACTATTTTATTTTAATCTGATTACAAGTTTTATGAATTAGTATTCTATTTCAGTGTTTATTAATGATATTTTAGAGTTGTTTTCATAAACGCATCCTATAGTCTCAATCTTTATAGTTTCAACATCTAAAACTAAAAGTTCTAGAGTGTTCCTATAGTCATCTCACAATAATAATGATCATTCAATTTCAATACACTTACTTGAGTTGGTACCAGATACTCGTGGTGTCATACTACCTTTAAAACATACGTTCTATAATCCAAAACAGTTTTGAAAAAAATTATTTTAGAACCCAAACCACAACCGAGTTTTGAACCAGGCTCTGATACCATAAAATGTAACACCCCAAACCTGGCCTATGCGTTAAGGCCAGTTTTGACATGCCACACAAAATAAATATACTTTGATTCCTTTTTAAGTAAAATCGATTTCAAAGTTTTGACGAAGTCTTTATCGAGTAAAAGATTTGAATAATAAATCAACAATTTGAGATGTAAAATCTTATAAATCAAAATTTTAAAATATCGTTTAACAGTTCGAGAAAAATTTAAAAGAAATTAAAGATATTTTTGAAAAGAATTGATGAAAAACTTAAGAATAATTTTCGAGTTACAATTATGAAAATTTTATGAAATCCTTTTATATACTCATTTGGAATAAAACTTTATTTATGTTTTTAGAAAAATATAATACCAATTTGAAATACTTAAAGCGCTTTATAATTTCATCAAACAAAACCAAATCAAAAAAAAAATCAAGAGGCCTTATTACAAACTTGAATTAAAAATAGAAAAATAATTAAAAGTATTAAAAGAAATCCAAATTTCCAAATTCAATCGTTTTTAAGTATGGCCTCCACCAAGATATGCACGGCCCAAGCCTCCATCAATGATCATTACCTAAAGGGATAAGGAAAATAGGGTGAGTTGCTAGAACTCAGTGTGTAACCCACTTACCATTGTCCACTGGGCCAAAAATCTAATTAAGCATTTATTGGGCCAAAGCCAATTTACAATTATAACATAATAACATGTATATAATATGCATGTGATATGCAATTCCCAAACCAAACCTAATTTCCATCCGCTACACACCACCCGCATTAACCAAAGACACCTGTGGGAGCTTTAAATCTCCCACCCCGCCAACACACCAAAATAGGCATTAAGCCGTTTATAACAATTTGTGGACAAGCCACCAGATTCACAGAGTTTACATGTCATTGCCATTTTTCAGATTTGAGGCAGAGCCACTAGAATTTTGTAGCAGAACTACCAGAACTTCTCTTCGTCAATATCCCATCCCATGCAATTCATGTATACAATATATATTCATTTACAACAATTCATTCAAATATTTATTACGAACAATTTGGACCATTATAACAATTATCACAATCTGGCCCATATATCAAATATCACAATTGGGCCGATATAACCAATATCTCATTTACCCCATATAGCAAATATCACAATTGGGCCCATATCACAATCTGGCCCATATAACAAATTCACATTTTGGCCCATATAACAAATATCACATTTTGGCCCGTACAACAAATATCACATTTGGCCCTTGAAGTCACTTTTATCGATTTGGCCCATTGAGGGTAATTTTGTAATTTTCACAGTCTTAATATCGATTTCATAGTCTTTACCAACATAGTGACAAATATGCCATTTTACCCGATTTCACTAACATGTGATTTAATCAAGCGGTTAACACGATATAATTATCTAACCCATGAAATACTGTGTGAGATTACACACCTAATTACGGTAAGCACTACACTTTCCTGATCAACAACACCTAAAAATAATTTTAACGCTCGATTAGATCATGTACACTTATAGGAAATCTACTCTAAGATAAACGATTTAGATTTTTACCCTCGGAATTGCGAACAACTATTATTTATCGTTTCTCCCCGGTTGACAGTCCACAACCTGGTTGAAAATCCCGAATCGCTGATGCCTCACAATTGCGAACAACTTTGAATAGTTGATCTCACCGGATGAGGGTCCACAACCTAGTGGAAAGTCTCGGATCGCTGAAACAGCCCTACGTTTGAATCTAGAAGGGATCGTAAATTCACTCTTTTTCGATCACCAATCACTACCCCTTTTGATTCGATCTTGTTTGCCTCCATTGAAAATAAATATTAGTCCAAACTAATATTACGTTGTTATAAATGATTGATCTTAGGGGTGAAGTCGGCTTACCACAAGAATCCGTATAATCTCAAGATGAAAGATTAAGCGATAGAGTCCCTATAATAATATCGATTAATCAACACTATCTTAACGAATAAGAAGTGATTATAAAATCCTCAAAGAATCCTTACCTTAAGGATTTTGGACCGAATCCTAGCGATTAAATGATGACTTCAAAAACTCCAAGTTTTGGCCTTCCACTAATTTTCTATAGCAAAGAAAAGTGATTTCGTATGAGAGATAGTATGGTGATGGTCTCAATCAATATGGCCATCCCACACCAAGGTATAGGTTTGGCACTAAGAGAAAGGGTAAAATAAAAATACAAAAAAAAGTTCAAATGGATCACTTACCGATTGATCAAAGTTTGAGTAGAAAAGTGGTTGAGAAGAAAATATGTATGAAGTGGAAGATTCGGCTATAGTGAAAAATATTGGAGGGGAAATGATGTTTGAAAGTTTTTACAAAAAGAAAAGAAGAAGAAAAAGAAGTAAAAGATATGGTGTTTAAGTTTCAGTTTTCAAGGGTAGAAAATAAACAAGGAAAAGGTCTTCAAATTGTTATGCATTTGGCAACGAGAAGAAAAGAAATAAAAATACCCCTTCAAGGTTGTATGGTTTCAGCACAAAGAAGAAAAGAGTTTGGGGAGTATGAAAGATGATACCAAATTGGTCAAAAAGAAATGGCCAAAACAAACAAAAATTTACCTATTGCTCATGACACATTCGGCTAGGGAAAAGAGTTTTGGAGAGAAAATTTGATACACTATTTGCTAATGAAAAAAATGACCAACACTAGCACCTAAACCTTACCAAAGTGCTAATAACATTCTACCATCCCCTTAGCCCCAAAACCGCCCAAGTGCATAGCCATTTGGTCAAAAGTTTGGCCACCCAAACTTTCCAAAACATCACCCTTGGAATAAGCCTTATGCTCCCCTTACATGCCATTTCCATTTAATTCCTTTCCCTAACTTTAATCTTGCCTTTTTCTCTTAGCCATCTTGCCATAAAAAAATAAAAGTCCAACTTACCATAAGATCATGCTTGACCGACACTATAAGGAAGGAAAGTAAAAAAAAATAAAGTTCACACATGCACACAAAGGGATTCGAACTACTTCCCTCAAGGTAACACATCTGGCGCCATACCCCTTTACTAATTGCTCATTTTATGCTCGTTATTAACCACTTTATTACCTTAAGCTTTAAGGTCACTTACTCCATTTCCTTAAAATACTAAATGCCAAAAAAAAATTCTAAATCCAAATAAATCCCGAGCCTTCTCAGGACTACCTTAACACTCACATTGTATAGTTTAACTAGCTGAGCACCAAAATAATGCAACATATAAAATTTAAATTTTAGGATGTTACATTATATATGTGTAATTTTATAAGTTATATTAATAATATATTATAAAAAACATTATAATAAAATATTAAAGGCATTAAAAAAAAGAAAGCCATAATTTTATGCTTATCATTCTTTCAAAATCGAAGCAAAGAAAAGAAAAAGAAAATTAGAAAAACTTAGGGCATTCGGTCATCTTTAAGCTCAATCCAAGGTGTGTTTGATTTCGGTTTTTGATAATTTTTACGCTTTTGAGATCGATGCTATGAAATGTACAAGACCCATGCTTTAATTTTTGAGTTTGATGAATATTTTGAGTTGAGCCATTGTTTATAGTTGGTTGTTTATGTTGTTTAAGGATGAATTATGAAATATATGTGTTAGATTAATATGTTTTGTCTTTGGATTTTTGATGAATTTGAGTATTTTGGGCTAAATTGTAAAAATAAATTTTAAAGGACTAAAATGTGAAAAAAATGGAATGCATGGACTTATATGATTATAAGGAAGACTTGGTCTAGCTATGTTGTTGTGAGATTTTGCATATTTTGTGTTTTGTGCAATAGGGACTAAATTGTAAAAATGTAAAATATTAGGGGTAAAAATGTAATTTGCCCATTAATGTGTTTTTGGACTAAATTGATTGAAAATGTATTTGAGTGAGCTTATTTTGAACATGTTTAGATCAAGAACAAAAGAAAATGACTTGAATCGTGAAAAGCGAAAATAATTGAATAATTTTGTTTCGTTGTCCGACGATATCCGAGGTAAGTCTCTAAGCAAATAATCATCGTAAATTATTTATGTAATTGGGTATGTGCTGAAATTTGGAATCATCATAATTATATATGAATTAGCCGAATTTGGCTAAGTATAATATTCAATTTGGATAGGTTATTGAATGATATGTGTTATTTGAATGTTCGTACAATAAGTTCGAAACGAGTAAAAGGTTTGATATATGAAATGATTCATGTAAGAAATCTTAAAGTATTATTATTCAGGCTTTAAGCCTAGCAAGCCTTGGGCTGGTGAACTTATTGGGCTTTGTGCCTAGCGTGCTTATTGCCATGATTGAATATCGACCTCGGTCTAGCGTGCTTAGTTCGGTGTGTGATTCGTGCTTATGCCTAGCGTGTTTTATACCTAAGATCTATAATATGAGTTTATGTTTATGAAATGATTGAGTTATGGTGGCCATTGAACAAGCAAAAGCTTATTTAAATGAATTAGATTACATTCGCCATAAGGTATGTATTTACATAAGTACATCTTATATGTGATGATTATCGAATAAGTAAGTTGATAGATAATGTGTTGGTATATTTGGCATCTTGGATATGTGGGATTACTTTATATGTACATGAAAGTTGTTATTTGGTTGTATATGGAAGTATATATACATATAAATATTTATTAATTGATGTGCCTTTGATAAGTCTTACATTTAAAGTAGATATTGATGAATGTATTGGCTATGAAAGGATATAGGCATTCGGCTATAATAATTTATATGTGTTATGTTATTAAGTTAATGTTACAATTATTTCGGTTTAATTTGATTGATTATCTAATTGATTTGTTAAGTTTTCTTAAGACTTACTAAGCTAAGTTAGCTTACTCTATGTGTTTGTTATTCGGTTTTATAGATTTTGGTCAAGCTACTAGCTTAGGGGATCATCAACGAAGTCATCTACACTATTGACTTATTTTGGTACCTTTAAAGTTTAGATTTAGAACTTAAGGCATGTATAGGCTAGTTACATAATAGAAGATGTTTTGATGATGTAATTATAGGCCATGCGAAAATGGCTTGATCTTAATGTCAAATGTTCTAATGCTTATGTTTCAATCATGTTATATGTGTTTGTTTTGCTTGGTTTAAAAGTATGGTCACTATGTGAACTGATTATAAGCATAAATATATATATATGATTTGTTATGTGGTAATCTTAAAAGTCACAAGTTGTGTTTTGGAAGTTGATATAAGTGATTGTTGAATATGTTTGGATTGAATCGATTATGTCTTACTATTGAGGTGTAAAATTGAATATGAATAAATTTAGAGTTCATTTTTTTATTGTAGCTTTTATATTTGGCAACATGATGTAATTATATGTTTGGGTTTGCATATTCGGTCATAATATATATATGTTCTTGTAGGATTATAAATTTATCTTTTATATCTTAGATTATGAGAGTTACATTTTTTATCTTGTCGATTTGATTATATTTTATAAATGAACTATATATATATATATATATATATATAGGATATGTATGAATAATGTCATTAAGTGATATCATGCTTTAATAATGTGTTTGCAAGCATGTGTATATTTGGCTAGATGATGAGAAAATATGTTTTGTATTTTGAATTGACATATTCGCTTATGGTACATATATATATATATATATTAAGTTTAAATTTAGATGTTCAAGATTTGGAAGACATATTTGGTATAATTGGATGTGATTATGTACATCTAGATGTTGTGATTTAAGTTTTGTATAGATGTGTAAGCAAGTGGTATATTTTGAGCATGATTAAGTGAAATCCTATTCAAAAATATATGTATGTTTAGTTTGGTATTTGACAACTTGCTTTAGCAGACTAAAAATGAGCATGTGCAGGTTCAAATACAGAATCTTATTTGATCACATGAGTTGAAATCTTTGTATTTGATGAAAAATGTTTAGATGAGAATTGGTTAATGGTTATGAAATATGCTTGAGATGGGTTAAGTATACTAAGATTAAGTATTATTATTTACAATGCTTTCGATTTTTACTATATGAGTAGAAAAATTTTTGTTATGACTTGTGCTATTTTCGGTAATGCCTTATAACCTTAATTCGATGACGGACACGGGTTTAGGGTGTTACATTTGATTGGTATTAAAGCTTAAGGATTAGTCGATTTTAGGACTACCATGTGAGTCCAGCTATACATGCCTTAATTTAGACTATGATAGTGTGATGACTTCTGACATCTGAATTATGTTTTTATAGTAAATGGATCCCGATAGAGCCGTAGCTGATGATGTTAAGAGTGTAGCGCCTAATCCCGCTCAAGGGACAGCGCCAGTAGAATCTCGACCTATCTCGAGTAGCCATGAGGGGGAGGCTAAGCAAGCCTTCTACCAGATGATGAACGAATGGTTTACTCAACATGTCCGGACTAATTCGACTGTGTAACAACCTCCACCCCTAAATAATCCATCTCCGATGATAGATCCGATGAGATCTAGCAAGCCTCCTGTATATAAAATCTGGAAACATGGGGCCGAAGAATTTAAAGCTAATGATAATGATGATGCAGAATGAGCTGAGTTGTGGCTTGATAATACTATTCGTGTGTTCGATGAGCTATCATGTACTCCAGAGGAATGTTTAAAATGTGCAATATCACTATTGAGAGACACCGCATATCACTAGTGGAATGCACTAGTATCGGTGGTTTCGAAGGAGAAAGTGACCTGGGAATTCTTTCAGACTAAGTTCCGTAAGAAATATATCAGTCAAAGATTCATCGATCAAAAGCGTAAAGAATTTCTAGAATTGAAATAGGGTCGTACGACCGTGACTAAATATGAACGAAAATTTGTGAGATTGAGCCGATATGCTCGTGAATGTGTTTCAACCAAGGCTATTATGTATAAAAGATTTGAAGACGATTTGAATGAAGACATTAAGTTAATGGTAGGTATACTTGAGATTAAAGAGTTCGTAGTACTTGTCAAATGAACCTATAAAGTCGAAGAACTTAGGAAAGAGAAAAGAAAAGCCAAATTTGAAGCTAGAGACATCTGTAAAAGATCATCGAGTAAGACTTTTCATTCAGTATCAAAGAAGTTCAAAGATGAACCCAGTCGATATAAAGCTACTTCAGACTTTTCTAGACGAGACCGAGATCAACCTCTTGCGGGTTCCCGAGCTACTTCGATGGCTAGCATTGGTAATGTTCAAGAAAACCGAAGTCGAGTGCAAGCATTTTGGGAAATAGAATTCTGGGAGTTGTAGATTGTATGATCGGTCCTGTTTTAAATGTGGATCGATGGATCATTTTATTCAGGAGTGCCCGATGTTAGCAGAGCAAAACACTGTTACGAATGTAAGATCAAGCAATGTATCAACACGAGGAGACCACCTAGACATTCGGGAAATGTAGGTGGTGGTCAGAGAGGGACAAAGGATACTGCGGTTTGATCCATGCTCGCGCACCTACTAGAGCATATGCTATACGCGCTCGAGAGGATGCTTCTTCTCCAGATGTTATTACTAGTACTTTCACTCTTTATGATACTACTTTTGTTGCGTTGATTGATCTTGGTTTGACTCATTCTTACCTATGTGAAACATTAGTATCCAGTAAGACTCTGCCTGTTGAGTCTATTGAGTTTGTGATTTGAGTATCAAACCCCTTGGGTCGGTGCGTTCTAGTTGACAAAGTGTGTAACAGTTGCCCGTTGATGATTCGGGATTCATGTTTCCCAGCTGATTAAATGTTATTGCCTTTCGATGAATTTGATATAATTCTGGGAAAGGACTAGTTGGCTTTGTACGATGCTGTTGTTAATTGCAAAAGAAAGACCATTAATTTGAGATGTTAGAAGGGTGAAATTATTCGGATTGAATCTAATAATCTGAATAGGTTACCAGCAGTAATATCTTCGATGTTAGCTTAGAAGTATATGAGAAAAGGGTATGAAGCTTACTTTGCTTACGTGCTTGACAGTAAAGTGATTGAAAAGAAGATTGAATCTGTTCCAATTGTGTGCGAGTATCCAGATGTGTTTTCTGAGGAATTACCGAGTTTGCCACCTATTCGAGAGGTAGAGTTTGGTATTGAATTAGTACCAGGGTCGACTCCAATTTTGATAGCTCTGTATCAGATGGAACCTACAGAATTAAAAGAGTTGAAAGCACAGTTCCAAGAGTTAATAGATAGCGGCTTTGCACGACCGAGTTTCTCTCCCTGGGGTGCACTAGTTTTATTTGAG
Source organism: Gossypium rotundifolium (assembly GCA_025506655.1). Taxonomy (NCBI): domain Eukaryota; kingdom Viridiplantae; phylum Streptophyta; class Magnoliopsida; order Malvales; family Malvaceae; genus Gossypium; species Gossypium rotundifolium. Next base: position 68,259,787 of record CP106725.1, read on the forward strand.
AAAAAGAAGGGTAGCTTAATAAGGTAACTATAAAGAATAAATACTCGTTGCCACAAATTGATGACTTGTTTGATCAGTTGAAAGGGCTTCAGTGCTTTCAAAGATAGATTTGAGGTCGGGTTATTATTAGTTGCGAGTCAGAGATTTCGATGTGCCAAAGACTACTTTTCGAAAAAGGTACAAACACTATGAGTTTTTGGCTATGCCTTTCGGACTCACTAATGCACATGTTATTTTTATGGATCTGATTAATCGAATTTTTATTCAGTATCTGGATCGGTTTGTAGTAGTGTTTATAGATGATATTCTGATCTACTCCAAAGATGAAATCGAGCATGCTAAGCACTTAAGACTTGTGCTACAAACTTTGTGAGATAAACAGTTGTATGCAAAGTTTAGCAAATGTGAGTTTTGGTTGAGTGAAGTCAGTTTTTTGGGCCACGTTGTTTCAGCATCAGGTATTCGGGTTGATCCGAATAAAATATCGGCTACACTCGATTGGAAACCACCGAAAAATGTTTTTGAAATTAGAAGCTTTCTGGGACTTACTGGTTACTACAAACTATTTGTGAAAGGTTTTTCTATAATAGCTACCCCGTTGACAAAGCTATTAAGAAAGATGCTAGATTTGAATGGTCGAAAAGTATCGAAAAGTTTCGATCAGTTGAAAGCTCTTTTGACCAAAGCCCCAGTGTTAGTCCAGCCTAAATCGGGTAAAGAATTTTTTGTTTATAGTGATGCATCTTTGAATGGTTTGGGTTGCATTTTGATGCAGAAAGGCAAAGTCATAACCTATGCTTCGAGACAGTTGAAGCCACATGAAAGAAATTACCCGACGCATGATTTAGAACTAGCAGCCATTGTGTTCGCGTTAAAGATATGGCGTCATTATCTGTTCGGTGAGAAATGTCATGTTTATTCAGATCACAAGAGTTTGAACTATTTGATGACTCAGAGAGATTTGAACCTGAGACAACGCAGATGGTTAGAGCTATTGAAAGATTACAAATTAGTGATTGATTATCATCCAGAAAAAGCTAATGTTGTTGCAGATGCTTTAAATCGAAAGTCATTATTTGCTCTTTGTACATTGAACGTGCATATGGTTATGTCAGATGATGGTTCAGTAGTAGCTGAATTAAAAGCGAGACCGTTGTTTATTCGACAAATTTTTGATGCTCAGAAAGTTGACAGAGATTTGTTGGCAAGACGAGTCCAGTGTGAAAGCAACGTTTAGTCAGAGTTTCAAATTGATGAGAATGACTGCTTGAAGTTCAAAGATCGAATATGTGTTTCGAGAAATTCAGATTTGATTTAGATAATATTTAAAGAAGTTCAAAGTAGTCGATTATTTGTTCATCCGGGTAGCACGAAAATGTATAACGATCTGAATCAGTTTTATTGGTGGCCTGGTATGAGACGGGACATATCTGAATTTGTCTCAAAGTGCTTAGTTTGTCAGCAAGTAAAGGCAGAACATCAGGTGCCTTCTGGGTTAATTCAGCCGTTCATGATACCTGAATGGAAATGGGACAGAATTACTATGAATTTTGTATCTTGCTTGCCTATGTCAACGAGCAAGAAAGATTCAATTTGGGTTATAGTGGATAGATGTAACATCCTGAGAAGGGCCTATGCATTTTGGCCTAATTGTACAAAAAGACATCTTTTATGTGTTTTGGAATAAATTTGGAATGATTTTTGGAAACCTAAGAATGCATGGAAATGTTATGTTGGAAATAGGAAAATGAACATTTTTGGAAACTTGAACATTTTTGGAAATGAATCAAAAATGGAAACCTGAACATTTTGGAAACTTGAACATTTTGGAAACCAAACCAAAATAGGAAACTAAACATTTTGGAAACCAAACCAAAATAGGAAACTAAACATTTTGGAAACCAACCCAAAATAGGAAACTAAACATTTTGGAAACTTGGAAAATACAGAGCCATGCGAAATTTTTGGAAACTTAAAATGACCCCTAATGTCGAATTTTGGAGCCCAAAGGGGAACTTAGGGCCAAATGACCCTAAAATATAAAGTACATGAAATTTGACCCAATAACGGACTTGGAAATGTGGCTCAAGATGCCACCTAAGGCATTAGGAAATGGCCCAAATGCAAGAGGTTTTGGGCCGAGTTTGAGTTATCTAGGAAGCAAATAAAAGAAGTTTTATTTTGCTTCCATGAGTGGGGAGTTGACGGCACAAGGAATCTAAGAGGAGGAGTTTTATTTTGGTTAAAACTTGATTAATAAGTGATAAATAAGGGATTTTAAATTTGGATTATCCGAGGAGATAATTGATGGATTAAATGCTTTTATTTTAGACAAAGGAGATAATATTATCTTAAGGAGAGTGGTGGCCAAGTCAAGGACTCTTGGCCTAGCAAATTTGGCTATAAAAGGAGAACCCAAGGTCTTTTTCTCTCATCTTTCCAAGTAGCCAAAATCCTTGCTCTCTCCCTCTTTGCGAATTTCTCTTTAAGCAAAATCCATCTCTTCTTCTTCTATTTTCTTCTCTCTCCTTTGTCATTGTTAAGCCAAAACCCTTTTCTTTTGATCCTCGTTAAATCTCCATAGTCAATCTCTGTGACTCTAGGCAAGGAAGCAATCGATTAAAGGCATCAAGGTTTCCACAATTATCAATATAAAGATCAAGGATCTAAGGTAAGAACAATTAATTCTTGTTCTTCTAATTCGCTTAATCAAGATTTAAGAAAATAACCTCTTTTATGTCTCATGGCCAATATCAAAGGAAGAGTTTTGGATTTTGGATTCAAGGAAATTAAGGTGAGACACATTCGCCAAGGCTTGTGTGATTACTTTGATCAATTCTTTAATTATTAAAAGCGAAAACTAACCCCATATTGAGATTCAAGGTTGGCCGAATATTAAGTAAAGGAAAAACTGAGTTTTCGGGAATTGTATAAGCACCAAATCGGCAAAGGTGAGTCTTTTTACAAATCCTACTAGGATTTGGTTTTATTTTAAGCCAAATAGGTTTATTAATGTGACTTATATGATGGCCGAATATAGGAATTAATAGATCTAAAGTTAGATCGGGATTTTCGAGATCTCAAGGAACCTTAATAAGCAAATCAGGTGTGTACCCTTACTAACCTTCAATATTTTATGGTTATTATTTTAATATATAAATATGAATAAGAATGTGAATGTGGCTATGTACCACAAATGTGGCAAAAAGTACCTGTGCACGCTTCCTACTCGATAGGATTGTGAAATATGTTGTTTTATAACATGCGAATATCCGATATGAACATGAAAATAAGTATGTTATGCATGATATATATTTTGGGGCATTCGGATTTATGTGAAAGGGGGAGAATAGGTGTTGACTTGGTCTCACCAACGAAGGTGTTGACTTGATCTCACCAACGTAAATATGTTGACTACGGTCACATTGCGAAATTTTGGTAACTTCGGTTATAATATGTGAATATAGTGTCTAATGACACAACGATAAATTTTGACTATAGTGTCTAATGACACAACGTATATGGGCGAATGCCTTCGATGGTGTGTAGCGGATGGAGGTTGACTTAGTAGTCCCCACGGTGTAAATGGCGTGTACGGTGGTGTGTAGCGGATGGACCATTAGGATTGGGTTTGGGTTGCATCATAATTTCATTTTTTATGGATCCGATGATTTGAACATGAATGCCCGAATTGTTGAATGTTAGTATTGTGCACATTGAGTCTGTTGACTCACCCGCTATGGGAATTATTTTCGTGTGATGAGCAAGTGGCGACCGGCAGGTGGACCTTGAGGTGGCCATGCTACATTTGGAGATTTTATTTTATTTGGACTTTATTTCGCTTTGGTACCCTTAATTATATTTCTTTTGGGTTTTATTTGATGTAATAAGGCCATAAGGCCCATGGATTATTCTTTATTTTTACTTTACTTTTAAATATTGTGCTAAGAACTATTTTGGACATAACAAATCAAATTGGATTTACAAGTTTAATAAAATGGGTTTCAATCTAAGCCCAATCCACAACAACATTTTCTAAAAATTTTGCGAATTTTCTCTAAGTAACGAATGATTTTGAAATCGGTTCACTTTAGGAACATACCAGATCTGTTCAGTGCTCGTGGACCAAAAGGGTGTTTCATTTGTATATCGAGCCCAATTTTAAACTTCTCACCTGGGCTAAGGCCCAAAACGCTTTGAATTGAGCCAAATGATTTTCTTTGAAAATAAGCGGGCTTCGGCATGGCCCCTAAGTCTCTAACCCAAATCCACCGTGTAAGTACCCCTAACTCTATGTGTGATTCTGTGATTTATATAAGGGTAGAAAAGGCATGGAACGTAGAATAGAATGATAGGAACTTGAACCCTAGGATTAGACTACTCAAACACAAAACCACATAAGACTTAATGCATCGAACCAACCTATGGCTAAGACACTCGAGCTAGTGGTGTGGTAACCTCTATACGCATGTCTAGGATTGGATCCCAAGAGCACAGTATTTAAGCGATCCCTAGTGACTCACCTCCTCTTCGCAGAATCCTACCAGTGCGTGAGCTTCTGCTCACCATAACTCGTAGGGCTCAGTGGTGTGGCAACCTCTCGCAAGCATGTCTAGGAATGGTTTGGTGGGAGCTTGGTATTTAAGCAATCCGCGTGACTCACCTCCTCTCCACACGAATCTCGCACAGTGCGTAGCTTTATTCACCACGACCAAGAGGGCTCGGTCATAGGCTAAACATAATGACTAAAACCCGAAAGGAACTAGCCATGTTTTAAAAAAAAGAGAGAACAAAACAACAAACCCTAGTTTTTCAAACTTTTAAAACTCTCTTTAAATCTGAGAAAATTATTTTTACAACATTTTCAAAAACTCTGATTTGCAAAATTACAAAATGCCCTTAGTGGTAAAATTACCAAAACGCCTCGCTTTATAAAATGTTCAACTACTCAACAAATTTTACCAAAATTTCATTATTTTGTAAACATTCAAAACCCTAATTTGTAAAATATCAAAATACCTTGATTTTGGAAAAATTACAAAATTGCCCTAACTTACAAAATTACCAAATGACCTCGATTTCCAAAACTTTTGCAACATTCCCATTTTGAAGGAACAATTTTCAAAAGAACCCTCAAAGTTTTACAACTTTTGAAATACCCCAAATTTATTAAATTTTACAAATTTACCCCGATTTGTGAAAATTACCAAAATACCCCGAGGTCAAAAAATTACCAAATACCTCAATTTCAAAATTTTTCCAAATTACCCTGAGATTTTGAAATTTTCAAAATAATTTTGACAAAATCATCAAGGAACCTTATTTTGACAAATTACGAAAATGCCTCAGAGGACAAAATTACGAAAATACCCTGGGTAGTGGAAAACAACAACAACAAAACTACAACGTTTCCGAATGAACGAAAGTTCATATTTGTTTGATGGATGGATGAATGAATGGAAAAGGCCGTGTGTTTGTATGAATACTGAAAGAACCACTCCTAAACTCTTTTTCATAAAATTTCTTCATGAGTAATAAAGTGAAACAAAATTTTTAATACATAAAACTTCTTAATCGATTAAATCGCGACGTTAGAAATGAGTTCTAAGGACTTAAACTTAGAGATTGTGCCTAGAAAGTATGATAGTTCTTTAAGATCGAGTCTTGCAAAGAATAGCGTAGTGTGGTGAGTTAGATATGCACGGATGAGCGATAGTAAGTAATTTCGAGGACTAAATTATTTTTAAGGGGTAGAACGTAACATCCTGAAAAGGGCCTATGCATTTTGGCCTAATTGTACAAAAGACATCTTTTATGTGTTTTGGAATAAATTTGGAATGATTTTTGGAAACCCGAGAATGCATGGAAATGTTATGTTGGAAATAGGAAAATGAACATTTTGGAAACTTGAACATTTTTGGAAATGAATCAAAAATGGAAACTGAACATTTTGGAAACCAAACCAAAATAGGAAACTAAACATTTTGGAAACCAAACCAAAATAGGAAACTAAACATTTTGGAAACCAAGCCAAAATAGGAAACTAAACATTTTGGAAACTTGGAAAATACAGAGCACATAAAAATTTTGGAAACTTAAAATGACCCTTAATGTCGAATTTTGGAGCCCAAAGGGAACTTAGGGCCAAATGACCCTAAAATATAAAGTACATGAAATTTGACCCAATAACGGACTTGGAAATGTGGCTCAAGATGCCACCTAAGGCATTAGGAAATGGCCCAAATGCAAGAGGTTTTGGGCCTGAGTTTGAGTTATCTAGGAAGCAAATAAAAGAAGTTTTATTTTGCTTCCATGAGTGGGGAGTTGGACTGCACAAGGGAATCTAAGAGGAGGAGTTTTATTTCGGTTAAAACTTGATTAATAAGTGATAAATAAGGGATTTTAAATTTGGATTATCCGAGGAGATAATTGATGGATTAAATGCTTTTATTTTTAGATAAAGGAGATAATATTATCTTAAGGAGAGTGGTGGCCAAGTCAAGGACTCTTGGCCTAGCAAATTTATATAAAAGGAGAACCCAAGGTCTTTTTCTCTCATCTTTCCAAGTAGCCGAAAATCCTTGCTCTCTCCCCTCTTGTCAATTTCTTTAAGCAAAATCCATCTCTTCTTCTTCTATTTTCTTCTCTTCTCCTTTGTCATTGTTAAGCCAAAACCCTTTTCTTTTGATCCTGTTAAATCTCCATAGCCAATCTCTCGTGACTCTAGGCAAGGAAGCAATCGATTAAAGGCATCAAGGTTTCCACAATTACGAATATAAAGATCAAGGATCTAAGGTAAGAACAATTAATTCTTGTTCTTCTAATTCGCTTAATCAAGATTTAAGAAAATAACCTCTTTTATGTCTCATGGCCGAATATCAAAGGAAGAGTTTTTGGGATTTTGGATTCAAGGAAATTAAGGTGAGACACATTCGGCCAAGGCTTGTGTGATTACTTTGATCAATTCTTTAATTATTAAAAAGCCGAAAACTAACCCATATTGAGATTCAAGGTTGGCCGAATATTAAGTAAAGGAAAAACTGAGTTTTCGGGAATTGTATAAGCACCAAATCGGCAAAGGTGAGTCTTTTTACAAATCCTACTAGGATTTGGTTTTGTTTTAAGCCAAATAGGTTTATTAATGTGACTTATATGATGGCCGAATATAGGAATTAATAGATCTAAAGTTAGATCGGGATTTTTGAGATCTCAAGGAACCTTAATAAGCAAATCAGGTGTGTACCCTTACTAACCTTCGATATTTTATGGTTATTATTTTAATATATAAATATGAATAAGAATGTGAATGTGGCTATGTACCACAAATGTGGCAAAAGTACCTGTGCACGCTTCCTACTTGATAGGATTGTGAAATATGTTATTTTATAACATGCGAATATATGTATATGAACATGAAATTAAGTATGTTATGCATGATATATATTTTTGGGGCATTCGGGATTTATGTGAAAGGGGGAGAATAGGTGTTGACTTCGGTCTCACCAACGAAATATGTTGACTACGGTCACATTGCGAAATTTTGGTAACTTCGGTTACAATATGTGAATATAGTGTCTAATGACACAACGTATAAATTTTGACTATAGTGTCTAATGACACAACGTATATGGGCGAATGCCTTCGATGGTGTGTAGCGGATGGAAGGTTGACTTAGTAGTCCCCACGGTGTAAATGGCGTGTACGGTGGTGTGTAGCGGATGGACCATTAGGATTGGGTTTGGGTTGCATCATAATTTCATTTTATATGGATCGATGATTTGAACATGAATGCTCAATTGTTGAATGTTAGTATCAGTGCACATTGAGTCTGTTGACTCACCCGTTCTAGTGAATTATTTTCGTGTGATGAGCAAGGACGTGACCAGGCGGTGGACCTTGAGGTGGCCATGCTACATTTGGAGATTTTATTTTATTTGGACTTTATTTCGCTTTGGTACCCTTAATTATATTTCTTTTGGGTTTTATTTGATGTAATAAGGCCATAAGGCCCAAAGTGGATTATTCTTTATTTTTACTTTACTTTTAAATATTGTGCTAAGAACTATTTTGGACATAACAAATCAAATTGGATTTACAAGTTTAATAAAATGGGTTTCCAATCTAAGCCCAATCCACAACAACATTTTCTAAAAATTTTGCGAATTTTCTCTAAGTAACGAATGATTTTGAAATCGGTTCACTTTAGGAACATACCAGATCCGGTTCAGGCTCGTGGGCCGGGTGTAGGGTGTTTCAATAGACTAACCAAATCAGCTCACTTTGTTCCAGTTTGGATATACTATTTGCTTGATAAGGTTGTTGAGTTGTATGTATCTCAAATTGTGAGATTACATGGTGTGCCAATTTCCATTGTTTCAGACAGAGACCCGAGATTCACGTCGCGATTCTGAAAGAAATTGCAAGATCCTTTGGGTACTAAATTACATTTTAGCACAGCTTTTTATCTGCAGACAGATGGTCAGTATGAACGAACCGTTCAAATACTTGAGGATATGTTGAGATGTTGCATCCTCGAGTTTGAAGGTACTTGGGAACGATACTTACCTTTGATTGAATTTGCTTACAATAATAGTTTTCAATATAGTATCAAAATGGCACCCTACGAAGCTTTGTATGGTCGTAAATGTCGTACACCATTAAAATGAACCGAGCTCATTGAAACTAAGATGCACGAGGTTGATTTGGTTAAAGAGACTGAACAAAAAGTGGCAGTGATCCGTGATAGTTTGAAAGCAACATCAGATCGTCAAAAGTCATACGCGAATTTGAAACATAAAGACATTGAGTTTCAGATCAGAGATCGTATTTTTGAAAGTTTCCCCGTGGAAGAAAGTGCTTCGATTTGGACGTAAAGGCAAATTAAGTCCGAGGTTCATCGGACCGTATGAGATCATTGAACGTGTCGGGCCTATTGCTTATAGTTTAAGGTTGCCTTCTGAACTAGAAAAGAAACACAATGTATTTCATGTTTCGATGCTTCGTAGATATAGATTTGATCCGTCACATGTGATTGCCCCATCTGAGATTGAAATCTGATCTGATATGACGTACGAGGAGGAACCGATCCGTATCTTAGCTTGTGAAGTGAAAGAGTTGAGAAACAAGAAAATTTCGTTAGTAAAAATATTATGGAATTGACATGGAATAGAAGAGGCTACGTGGGAGCCTAAGGATTCAATGAGACAACAATATACGACTCTGTTTAATGGTAAGATTTTTGGGGACGAAAATCCCTAAAGAGGGAAGAGCTGTAACAGTCTGAATTTGACCCTAATCAGAACAGTGGTTTCGAGACCACGAATCTGAGTCTGAATAATAATTAAATATTATTTTCTGTGTTAATTATATGTGAATTAGTATGTGTGAAAGTTTCGTATAAAAATTTGACTATTTATGTGTTTAATTTAATAAAAAGGTTTAAATCGCGTAACTGGTAAAAGTAGCCATTTATTTAATCAACTGGCTAAATTGAATTGTTTCCTTTTGCATGTGGATTTATGTGGCAAATAAGCCAATAGTTTGTGTTAGTGGACGGTAACATGGATATTATGTGCTTATATACGTGTAATTTCATAAGTTATATTAATAATATATTATAAAAACATTATAATAAAATATTAAAGGCATTAAAAAAAAAGAAAGCCATAATTTTATGCTTATCATTCTTTCAAAACTGAAGCAAAGAAAAGAAAAAGAAAATTAGAAAAACTTAGGGCATTCGGTCATCTTTAAGCTCAATCCAATGTATATTTGATTTCATTTTTTGATAATTTTTACGTTTCTGAGATCGTTGCTATGAAATGTACAATACCCATGCTTTAATTTTTGAGTTTGATGAATATTTTGAGTTGAGCCATTGTTGATAGTTGGTTGTTTATGTTGTTTAAGGATGAATTATGAAATATATGTGTTAGATTAATATGCTTTGTCTTTGGATTTTTGATGAATTTGAGTAATTTGGGCTAAATTGCAAAAATAAAATTTTGAGGGACTAAAATATGAAAAAATGAAATGCATGGACTTATATGATTATAAGGAAGATTCGGCCTAGCTATGTTGTTGTGAGATTTTGCATATTTTGTGTTTTGTGCAATAGGGACTAAATTGTGAAAATGGAAAATATTAGGGGTAAAAATGTAATTTGCCCATTAATGTGTTTTTGGACTAAATTGAATGAAAATGTATTTGAGTGAGCTTATTTTGAACATGTTTAGATCAAGAACAAAAGAAAACAGACTTGAATTAGGGAAAAGCGAAAATAATCGAATAGCCAGTTTCTGTTGTCCGACGATATCCGAGGTAAGTCTCTAAGCAAATAATCATCGTAAATTATTTATGTAATTGGGTATGTGCTGAAATTTGGAATCATCATAATTATATATGAATTAGCCGAATTTGGCTAAGTATAATATTCGATTCGGATAGGTTATTAAATGATATGTGTTATTTGAATGTTCGTACAATAAGTTCGAAACGAGTAAAAGGTTCGATATATGAAATGATTCATGTGAGAAATCTTAAAGTATTATTATTCAGGCTTTGAGCCTAGCAAGCCTTGGGCTGGTGAACTTATTGGGCTTTGTGCCTAGCAGGCTTATTGCCGGCGATTGAATATCAGACCTCGGGTCTAGCAGGCTTAGTGGCGGTGTGTGATTCAGGCTTATGACTAGCAGGTTTTATACCAGCGATCAATAATATGAGTTTATGTTTATGAAATGATTGAGTTATGGTGGCCATTGAACAAGCAAAAGCTTATTTAAATGAATTAGATTACATTCGGCATAAGGTATGTATTTACATAAGTACATCTTATATGTGATGATTATCGAATAAGTAAGTTGATAGATAATGTGTTGGTATATTTGGCATCTTGGATATGTGGGATTACATTATATGTACATGAAAATTGTTATTTGGTTGTATATGGAAGTATATATACATATAAATATTTATTAATCGATGTGCCTTTGATAAGTCTTACATTTAAAGTAGATATTGATTAATGTATTGGCTATGAAAGGATATAGGCATTCGGCTATAATAATTTATATGTGTTATGTTATTAAGTTAATGTTACAATTAGTTTGGTTTAATTTGATTGATTATCCAATTGACTTGTTAAGTTTGCTTAAGACTTACTAAGCTAAGTTAGCTTACTCTATGTGTTTGTTATTCGGTTTTATAGATTTTGGTCAAGCTACGAGCTCAGGGGATTATCAACGAAGTCATCTACACTATTGACTTATTTTGGTACCTTTAAAGTTTAGATTTAGAACTTAAGGCATGTATAGGCTAGTTAAATAATAGAAGACGTTTTGATGCTATAATTATAGGCCATGCGAAAATGGCTTGATCTTAATGTCAAATGTTATAAAGCTTATGTTTTAATCATGTTATATGTGCTTGTTTTGCTTGGTTTAATAGTATGGTTGCTATGTGAATTCATTATAAGCATAAATATATATATGATTTGTTATGTGGTAATCTTAAAAGTCACAAGTTGTGTTTTGGAAGTTAATATAAGTGATTGTTGAATATGTTTGGATTGAATCGATTATGTCTTACTATTGAGGTGTAAAATTGAATATGAATAAATTTAGAGTTCATTTTTTTATTGTAGCTTTTATATTCGGCAACATGATGTAATTATATGTTTGGGTTGGTATATTCAAATCATAATATATATATGTTCTTGTAGGATTATAATTTAGGTTTTATATCTTGGATTATGAGAGTTACATTTTTTTATCTTGTCGATTTGATTATATTTTATAAATGAACCGTATATATATATATATATATATATAAGGATATGTATGAATTATGTCATTAAGTGATATCATGTTTTAATAATGTGTTTGCAAGCATGTGTATATTTGGCTAGATGATGAGAAAATATGTTATGTATTTTGAATTGACATATTCGCTTATGGTACATATATATGTATGTATATTAAGTTTAAATTTAGATGTTCAGGCTTTGGAAGACATATTTGGTATAATTGGATGTGATTATGTACATCTAGATGTTGTGATTTAAGTTTTGTATAGATGTGTGAGCAAGTGGTATATTTTGAGTATGATTAAGTGAAATCCTATTCAAAAATATATGTATGTTTAGTTTGGTATTTAACAACTTGCTTCAAAGAGACAAAAATGAGCATGTGCGAGTTCAAATCTCGAATCTTATTTGATCACATGAGTTGAAATCTTTGTATTTGATGAAAATGTTTAGATGAGAATTGGTTAATGGTTATGAGATATGCTTGAGATGGGTTAAGTATACTAAGATTAAGTATTATTATTTACAATGCTTTCGGTTTTTACTATATGAGCAAAAAAAATTTTGTTATGACTTGTGCTATTTTCGGTAATGCCTTATAACCCTAATTCGGTGACGGACACAGGTTTAGGGTGTTACAATGAAACCCACTGTTGCAATAAAATAACAAAGAATATCTTGGTTACCTCCATGATGGAAGTGATTCCTATCAAATCAACCAGTTGGCGCAACACCTATTGATGTGTTTGTTAACAAATTGTCTCAGTAAATCCCTATAAATAGATTAAAAAATATATTCTATCTTTTGTAGTTAATGGATCATAAACTACCAACAAGCTCAACTTTGTCATGCAAATTGCTAGGTTTACAGCATTTTACCATGCCAAATCCAGAGAACCAGCTCACTAGAGAAAAAGGTTTAGGTAAAGTCCACAAAATTTATTACAACACTAATTAAGCATGTTTAACTATGCTTCTCGATGAAAATTTTATAATTTGGATCATGCATGTCCATATCAAATAAACCATGCAGAGCTCGATTTTGGGAACAACGTAAAGTTCAAATCGGAGGTGCAATTCATAGAATAAGCTTACAACATATTTGCAAGAAGTCTAAGTGATAAAAGCTTTACTTACTTGGACATAGTGCATAAGTGGAATAGTCTTCCATAGCATGAGGCATATAACAACAGGCAAGGTTCCTGTGAAAAAGGAAACAAAGGAGAAAAATTTTCAGACAAGGCTAAAAAATTCCAACAGCATATACTCATTAGAAGTCTTGACATAAATCTACTATAGTTAGAAATTAATACCAAAAGAGCTACCCAGAAGCAATATAATGTTGAAATCTCAAACTGTTGAACATTTTACCTATTAATATTCTGTTGCACACTTGAATCTAGCATTTTCAATACATTGAGAGGTTCATTCTGGATATACAAATTTCATCATGTTTCTGTCTACCACCCATCCATAGCTCCATCTAAATATCCAGAGATTAAGCATATGCCAGGAGAAAACCACAATCAGTCGAGAAATAAATGACAAGCATAATAAAAGGAAAATAAAACAAAAATTACGAAATTTTTCTATTCTTTGACATTAAATGAATTAATAGTTTCATTCAAACTGAGGCCATTTGTACATTCAGATTCACAATAACAAAATATGTTATGTAATTATTACTCAATAAGAATTAACAGTTGCACGTTAGCATAAAAAGGATACAATTATTGCTCAACCCTATATTCTATGCTACTTAGAATTGGGATGAGTGTTACATGCAGGTATGTTCAAAATTTTCCATGTCTTTTTTTATATTAGGAGTGCACATGAAGAGTCATAACTCCATACACATCCGAAAAAAAAATTGTCAACATAGATGTCATGGGTATTTCAAGAAAAATAAAGGGTCAGTGCAATATAGCCTATGTTACATGACTTTTCACTTTCCCTAAAGTATTCAAAAACACTGGTGTTCGACAAAGATTTGGACTTAGACATGGCAAATATATTAAAAAATTCAAAACAATTGAACAAGGTTAATGAAATTATAGTAAGCTAAGGTCTTGCAGTATATGTGCATTTTATTCAATTTAATGATAACCTGCAAGTGTGCAGAACGAAGATTAGCCCCACGAAAGCTACAACCTATCAAGCAAGCATCTGCAACATTGGAATTCATGAAGATAAATCAACATTTCAAACCATAACAGCAAGCAGTAGAATTATGTAAGAAATTTACTAACTGTAAAAAGTAGGTATATTTACCTTGAAGATTTGCACTTTGAAGATTAGCACCAGCTAGTAAAGCCCCACGAAGATTTGCACTAGTAAATTCACACCTTCCCTAGGCAAAAGTAAAACCATTGAGAACACAGTTCACAAGAAAGCGCAGACCGTAAAACAAGCCAAGTATCTTACTCACGCAAAGTTGCATTGTGAAAGATGGAGCGCTCGGCATCCACATCCTGTAACAAGAATGGAGATGACAAATATAATCCATCAATCAAGTGCACTCTTAAGTTTGAATGTAATCCAAGTGTGGCTAAATGTAATTAGGACTTACCCGAAATTTTGCACACTGAAGATTTTCCCGTGAAAAGATCACATTTTTAAGACATGCAAAGCTGAAATCCACAAATGAAAGATCTTGCAGAATAAAAGTATAAAAGAAAACAATGAAAAGAAGTGCAAAATCTAGCAGCATTTGTTGGTTACTCTTCTTGAGAGAATTCTACTTTGTAGAAAACCAAGAATTTTAACAAGAAAACTTGGGATCAGAAACCAAACCAAAATTCACAAAAAGTAAAAAGTCAAAAAAGCATACTTAAAGCACCTTTTTTGCATACTGATATTAACAATATACACAAATAGAAGCTTAACAAAATGCCATTCAATTCAACCAAAGACAAATACATGGAAAATCAGATTCCATTAGTAGCAAACTAGTAAATATATATTGTTTTAGACCCAATCCCAAATAGCTCGCAATCCTGTTCAAAATTTGGGGGAAAAATATCAATTAAACAAATCATATTACATAAAGAATTAGCTGTTACAAAGATTATCAACATAGAAAGAGACCATTGCGGCTGCAATAGAGATGAGACCCGTCTTGTAATGTGACTCTAGGGACAAGTTTTCCAGGTAATATATGTAATATCCAGATTTATTGCTTATGCATTAATACTAAATTGTTTGAGGTAGCATGCCTATGTGTGTTCTGAATTGTGTTGCATGAATTTTGGAAACTGTAAAGTGTAGAAAATGCCTTAGAAATTATTCGATTTTTAAGTTTAAAAGAGGGAGCTAAGCCTAAGAGGCCTTAAGAAAACTAGTAGGTGAAATATGACACAAACATGGGCTTGTTTAAGTGGCTTGGAGGCGCCACTTAGGGCCTTAGAGTGTGACACCACAAGCAAGGGGAAAGGGCCTAGGTTCGAGTCACAAGGGAAGCAAATAAAAGTTTTATTTTGCTGCAAGGAGGAGAGGTAGTGGACGGAACAAGGACACTTCAAGATGAAGTGAAGATCAAGCTAAAGACTTAAAGATTCGGCTAAAGTGGAGTGAAAAGGGGGATTGAATGGAGAGAGGATGTAGTGGTCGGCCAAGGGACTCTCTTGGTGATTATTTTCGGCTTTGAAGTGTGTTAAGAAGTATGTGCCAAATTTTAGTTGAAAAGCATCCATCTTTTCTCTCTTTTTGTGCTTTGCCAAATTTCTTCTCACCTTTCCTTCTTATTCTTTTTCTTCTTTCAACCTTTGATCACTTTGAATCTATTTGTTTCTTAGTCGAACCCTATAAGCCTCTTTTCTCTTTTCTTTGTTTGACACCATAAAGAAACACCATAGCCAAATCTCTGTTGAACCTCCCACTATTTTGTTTCTTCTCCGATTTTTTTCAAGAAGCCAAATACACTCTTCTGTTCTGTGGCCGAATCTAGTTAGAGCCTGTAAAGAGGGAGGTGTCAACATTCTTTTCATCAAGCTTCCAATCGGTTCCTAATATTGTGGTAAGGGGGTTGTCATTCTATTTTTTTCTCATTATTTTATCATATCAAGGAGACTAACTCCCTTTTCTTGTAATGGCCAAATTTATGGAAGGGGTTATCGAGATTTCTATAGGCTAGCGTTAAAGGTATAGGGATCCTTCGGGATTTGAAGTACTCAAGGTAAGTGACATGTAGTTTCGGCCAAGGGCCATTTTCCATAGGTTTATGCATAAGCCAATTCTAACAATTGGTAGGCAGGGATTTCGACTACTCAAGGAGCAAGTGATAGTTTCCGGGATTTAAATCCACAAGGTAAGTGGACATAATAATCGGCCAAGGCTATAGTTAATGTTATAGATCTGTTTCTTATGTTTTTCAAAAGTCGGAAGCTAACCTGTTCAGTGATTGAGTGCTAGCCGATTGCAAGAGGAGTCATCACAAGTTTTCAGGATTTGATTAGCAGTTAAATCGGTAGCAAGGTAAGAAGTGGGTTGCGATAATCCTTTGGGATTTGATTTATTAGCCGAATGGCTTTTTGCTAAAGTACTTAAGGTTGGCCGAATGTAGGAATTAAGGATCTCAAGCATTAGATCGGGTTTTCAGAATTTCAGTGAAAGCGTTAAGTGAACTAGGAGTGTACCCTACACTAACTCTTAATATATTTATGGCATCAATTTAATATAAGTGTTTATAATAATGTGAAATGTGGCTAACCATGCAATGGTACAAAGTACCTAGATACGTTTATCTACTCCTACTATGAGTATAATATGACCTGTTATGGCATATATGTGAAACTATAAGAATGTGAATAAGGAATATGACATGGTTAATGCATATTTGTATGACATGGGGCATATGGGTGATATGTAAAGGGGAAGTGATCTGGTGGTTTTATACCACAATATCTGAATGTGGTGACTTATGTCACAAATGATTATCTGGTGGCTATGCCACAATATATATATATATAAGGGTGATGAGCATGTCGTCTGCAGCGACTGCCTTCAATGATGTGTAGCGGATGGAGGGTCGACTTAGTAGTCCCCACGGTGTGATGGTTGGTACGGGTGATGTGTAGCGGATGGTTATCTAGGTTTGGGTTCGGGTTTGCATCATTGATTATATATGTTTATTATGTATGATTTGACATTCCTAAATTGGTTGAGACTTGTGTTGGTTGTACGTCGAGTCTCATTGACTCACCCGCTGTGGGATTATTTTTCGGTGACACATGTGATGGACCGGGTCACAGGAGCTCAATGGTGGCCAAGCTTAGCTCGAATTTGTTTAATTTTATAATTTTCCATACTTAAGTATTTTGAATTATTTTGGGTTTTGTTTTGATGTAATAAGGCCATAAGTATTGAACCTGCTTATACATGCATTTCAATTAATTTAGTATGATACGATTATTATCAAATTATAGTTTAAAGTTAAGTTTTCTTAAATATGAATATTAAATGTTTTGACACCTAATCAACACCGTTATTAATTTTGAACCCAATCCAAATCAATGGTTCTTCAAAAACACACAAGATTTTGACATAGTCCAAATTAGTTTTGAATGGTTTTTCCCTAGAAGCATGCCAGATCCGGTTAGGGCTTGTGGGCGAGTTTGGGGTGTTTCAGCTTGGTATCAGAGCCCGATTCAAAACTCGGCCTTGAGGGCTTTTAGGGCCCAAAACGTTTTCTCTCTTTTGAAAGTGGATTTTTCTAAGAAATGAGCAAGGTTTCTAGCATGGCACCTGAGTCTCCGGCTCGAAGTCCACCAGGTAAGTACTCCTAACTCTTTTGTGATTGTATGTGGGATCTATAGGGACGTAGATTAGTAAATTAGGAATTAAACCCTAGGATTAGCTTACTCCAACACAAAATTGCATAAAGCTTTAAAGCCTAATTAAACAAACCTGTGTCTAAGTCACCGAGTTAGGGTGTGGCAACCATTGTGTGCATGTCTAGGATTGGTTTCGGTGGGAGCTTGGTATTTAAGCAGTCCTAGTGACTCACCTCCTCTCCACTCGAATCCTACCTGGTGCGTAGTGACGGTTCACTCTAACCAAGAGGACTCAGCCACAGGCTAAATCCAATATCTAAAACCCGAAAGGGACTAGCCATATTTTTATAAAAACTCTAGTTTTAAAATCACCAAATTACCCCTTCTGATGTATAGGAAAACTATGTTGAAAATTTTCCAAAATATTCTTGATTTACAAAATTATCCGAATAACCCTGGTTGAAAAAAATTACTAAAATGCCCTTGGTTCATAAAATTTCCATACTACCCACAGTTTTTATTAAGATTTTTCTTACCTTATAAAAATATCCAAAAACCCTATTTTTGCAAAATATTAAGATACCCTGATTTGCAAATTGACCGAATTACCCCTAACCTGCACAAATGACCAAAATACCCTCAATGAGGAAAATTACCGAAGTACCCTCAAATTAGAAATCTTTAAAAATACCCTTGTTTTGAAAAGTCACCAGAACCATATTTTGTAAAATTTACCAAATGATGTTTGGTGGTAAAATTACAAAATACCCTCAGTTTATAAAATTAACATTTTACCCTTAAAATTTTCTTACCAAATATTTCAAATTTTGTAAAATGCCAAAATTTTTACCTTGTGAAATTTGCAAATACCCTAATTTGGAAAATTACCAAAATACCCCTATAGGATAAAATTACAGAAATACCCTTGGGTAGTGGAAAACAACAAACAATGACAACTACAATATTTCTCTGTAATGAACGAAAGTTCATGAATATGATTGAATGATTGAATTGAGACTGTATGTGTATGAAATCGAAAGAACTACTCCCTAGAACTATTGAACATAAGACTGTTCATGATAAATTAGTGGAACAAAACTAATTCATAAAATTCTTTAATAAGATAAACGCAATTCAGAAGTATGAACTCTAGGGGACGTAGTCATAACGTACGAGGCTGTGGTAGAGGCCAAATGACTATGTCGGAGCCCGTTAGATCAGGACAAGGGTCCAAAAATGAAATGCCACCACCACCACCAGCCGCTGATGTGGAATATCAGGATCAGACGGGGATGATGTAGTGTCACCGGCGATCTTCGGGTTTTGGAAAGGGTGGTGGGCAGTGGGAGCATGGGAGCTCTAAGTCGGTACTGAGCGACTTGAGCTAATGGAGCTAAATTTTTTTGTAGAGTATCCAGTGTGGCACCCAATACGACAGAGTATTAGTTAGAGGCGACAGAACGGATTATGGATGATTTAGACCTGACTGCCGAGGAAAAACTGAAAGGGGTAGTGTCGCTATTTCGTGATGAGTCATACCAATGGTGGCTCACAGTTCGGGATGGTCCTGCCGCAGACAACCTTACTTGGGAATATTTTAAGGTGGCATACCAGAAGAAGTACATAGGAACTAGTTATGTGGATGCGCAGAGGAAGGCGTTTCTAAGGTTGGTCCAAGGGAATAAGACTGTAACGGAGTACAAGGCTGAATTTTTAAGGTTGAGCCGTTATGCTCGAGGTATCATGTCGATAGAGCATGAGCGGTGCATCCAATTTGAAGACGGACTGAGGGATGATCTAAGGTTGTTGGTAGCTCCAGCAGAAGAGCGAGAGTTTGCCGTGTTGGTGGAGAAGGCAAAGGTTGCCGAAGGGATTAAGGACTTGATAAGACAGAATACGGATCGTAATAGGTAAAAGAGAAGCTTTGGATCATCAGGGTCTTCAAGGAATGAGTGAAAGAGGCCTAGAGTTGATGGGTCGCGAGGTCAGCAAGCTGCTACTAGAGGGCAGTATCGTACTTGTGCCCAATGTGGGAAGATGCACTTGGGGGAGTGTTGGAAGAAGACGGGGGGATGCTTTAAGTGTGGGTCCAAGGACCACATGATTAAGGATTGCCCTATGAGAATAGAAGGGGGTCGACTAGTAAATCAAGGACCTAATCAGGCTGGGAGAGGAGGACAGTAGCCACCTCGGGGTCGTGGTTCGGCTGGCAGAGGTAACGGTGCTGGTAGAGGACGAGGAACACCGGGCCAAGGTATTGGTAACATGGAGGCCAGGCAGCCAGGTTTAGTGTATGCAGTTTGTCGGAGGGATGACGGAGATGCACCAAACATCATAACTGGTACGTTCCTTATATTTGGCAAGCCTTACTTTGCTTTGATTGATGTTGGCTCTACCCACTCTTATGTTGCATGTAGAGTAGTTGAAACTCTAGGAATAACCTCTGAACTATCTAATATGGAGATGACTATAGTAAGCCCATTAGGTCAAACTGCAGTGGTGAATAAGATGTTTCGGAGTGTACCTTTGGAGCTTCAGGTGCTGTATTTCCTCCGACTTAATGGAATTACCCTTCGGAGAATTTGATCTTATACTTGGCATGGACTGGCTAGTGGAGCATCGGGCTGTATTGGATTGTGTAGCCAAACGAATGGAGTTAAGGACCCTAGAGGATAAGGTGATAGTTATGATAGGGGAAAGAAGAAACTACTTGTCTAACGTAGTTTCAGCCTTAAAAGCTGATAAGATGGTTTGAAAGGGGTGCAAGGCATTTCTGGCTTTCGTTAGTACTTTGGATGCGAAGGAAGGGAAAGTTAGTGGAGTTAGAACCGTAAGGAAGTTTGTGGATGTCTTTCCAGAGGAATTGCTTGGAATACCCCCGAACAGGGAGGTGGAGTTTAGAATTGACTTCTCAGCGGCATGCACTCTCGTGTCAATTGCCCGCATGAAATAACACCAAAGGAGTTGGTTGAGCTCAAGGCTCAGATCCAAGAATTACTTGAACGTGGGTTTATCTGACCCAGTGTGTCTCCATGGGGAGGACCGGTCTTGTTCGTGAAGAAGAATGATGGAACTATGCGTATGTGCATAGATTATCGTCAGTTGAACAAGCTGACCATCAAGAACAAGTACCCTTTGCCAAGGATAGACGACTTGTTCGATCAACTTAAGGGGGTCGCGATATTCTTAAAGATAGATCTGAGGTCTGGATATTATCAGCTTAAGGTGAAGAAGGCTGATATTCATAAGATAGCTTTCTGAACAAGGTACGGGCACTATGAGTTCTTGGTAATGCCGTTCGGATTGACAAACGCCCAATTGCGTTCATGGACATGATGAACCGGTTTTCCAACCCTATCTGGACCGGTTCATTGTTGTGTTCATAGACGACATATTGGTATATTTGAAGTCTGAGAAAGAACATGATGAGCACCTCCGAGTTGTGTTGCAAGTGTTAAGGGAAAAGAAGATCTACGCCTAATTTAGCAAGTGTGAATTTTGGCTTAAGGAGGTTACGTTTTTAGGACATGTGGTATCTGCTGAAGGAATAAGGGTGGATCATCGGAAGATTGAGGCAGTATTGGATTGGAAACCACCCAAGTCCGTGGTTGAGGTTCAGAGTTTCTTATGATTGGCAGGCTATTATAGAAGGTTTGTAGAAGGGTTCTCATTGATCACAGCACCCTTGACCAAGCTGCTGAGGAAGGAGGTACCTTTCATATAGACCGATAAGCAACAGGAGAGCTTTGAAAAGTTTAAGAGGGTCTTGACCGAAGCTCCAGTTTTGATTCAGCCTGAGGCAGGGAAGGATTTTGTAGTGTACTGTGATGCTTCTCATACAGGATTGGGAGGTGTCCTTATGCAAGATGGGAAGGTAGTTGCTTATGCGTCTCGACAACTAAGGCCACACGAGGTTAACTACCCGACGCATGACTTGGAATTGGCGGCAGTGATCTTTGCTCTTAAAGTGTAGAGGCACTACTTATATGGAGAAAAGTCAGTGATTTACATGGACCACAAGAGCCTGAAGTATCTGCTGACTCAGAAAGAGTTGAACCTGAGACAACGAAGGTGGGTGCAATTGTTAAAGGATTATGACTGTTCTATAGAGTATCACCCGGGCAAGGCAAATGTAGTGGCAGATGCCCTAAGTCGAAAGGTAGTGTCGGATCTAAGGGCCATGTTTGCACATTTGAGCCTCTATGATGATGGAAGTCTGTTAGCAGAATTGCAAGTTAAGCCGACATGGCAGAATGAGGTGAAAGAGAGTCAGTTGGTAGATGATGACTTAAGTGCTAAGTTTCGACAAGTGCAAAGTTGAGAGCTGAAGGACTATGGTATTAATGGCGATGGAGTATTGTGCTTCAAGGGAAAGGTCTGTATGCCGAAGAACGAGGAGTTAAGGCAGAGAATTTTTCGGGAATCTCATAGTAGCCCTTATGCTATGCATCCTGGAGGAAGTAAATTGTACAAGGATCTAAAGGAACAATATTGGTGGCCTGGTCTTAAGTGGGAAGTTAGCGAAATTATAGGGAAGTGTTTAACGTGTTAGCAAGTTAAGGCTGAAAAGCAAGTTCCGTCAGGGTTGCTTCAGCCAATACAAATTCCGCAATGGAAGTGGGAGAGAATTACCATAGACTTCATTAGTGGGCTTCCCTTTACGCCTACTAAGAAAGACTCAGTATGGGTGATAGTGGATCGGCTAACAAAGTCCGCGCATTTCATTCCAGTGCAGGTTGACTATTCTCTCCAGAGGTTAGCAAAGTTGTATGTGGCGGAGATTGTAAGGTTGCATGGAGTGCCGGTATCAATTATCTCATATAGGGATCCAAGGTTCACGTCTCGGTTTTGGAAAGCTCTACATCAAGCTTTAGGCACTAGATTAGACTTCAGTACGGCATTTCATCCACAATCAGAACGGGTGATCCAAGTGTTAGAGGATATGTTGAGGGGCTCTGTGATAGACTTCAGAGGAAGTTGGGAAGAGTATTTGCCTTTAGCTGAATTTGCTTACAACAACAGCTATTAGGCCAGTATTCGGATGGCACTGTATGGACGGAAGTGTCGCACTCCTACATGTTGGACGGAATTGGGAGAATGTCAGATTTTGGGTCCGAAAATTATGGCAGAATCAAAAGAAAAGGTTAAGGTGATTCAGACACGGTTGAAGGAGGCATCTGACCGAAAAAGTCATATGCAGATCTCAAAAGGAAGGAAATGGAATTTGAGGTGGGAGATCAAGTGTTTCTCAAAGTTTCGCCTTGGAAGAAAGTGATGAGATTTGGTCGCAAAGGGAAGTTAAGCTCAAGGTTTATAAGACCTTATCGGGTGTTGAAGTGAATTGGACCGGTGGCATACCAGTTGGAGTTACCTTAGGAATTGAAGCAGATGCACGACATATTTCATATTTCCATGCTATGTCGATACCGATTGATCCATCTCATGTAGTTCCGGTTGAAGAGGTGGAGCTGAGACCAGATCTATCTTATGAGGAAGAGCCGATTCAGATTCTGTTACGTGATGTGAAGTTGCTTCGAAGGAAGTCGGTCCCTCTAGTCAAAGTGTTATGGCGTAACCATGGATCGGAGGAAGCTTCTTGGGAGCCAGAGGAAGCTATGCAACAGCAATACCCCCGCCTATTCTAGCCAGGTAATTTCGAGGTCAAAATTATATTAAAGGGGGTAGAACTGTAATATCCGAATTTATGGCTTATGCATTAATACTAAATTGTATGAGGTAGCATACCTATGTGTGCTCTGAATTGTGTTGCATGAATTTTGGAAACTGTAAAGTGTAGAAAATGCCTTAGAAATTATTTGATTTTTAAGTTTAAAAGAGGGAGCTAAGCCTAAGAGGCCTTAAGAAAACTAGTAGGTGAAATATGACACAAACATGGGCTTGTTTAAGTGGCTTGGAGGAGCCACTTAGGGCCTTAGAGTGTGACACCACAAGCAAGGGGAAAGGGCCTAGGTTCGAGTCACAAGGGAAGCAAATAAAAGTTTTATTTTGCTGCAAGGAGGAGAGGTAGTGGACAGCACAAGGACACTTCAAGATAAGTGAAGATCAAGCTAAAGACTTAAAGATTCGGCTCAAGTGGAGTGAAAAGGGGGATTGAATGGAGAGATGATGTAGTGGCCGGCCAAAGGACTCTCTTGGTGATTATTTTCAGCTTTGAAGTGTGTTAAGAAGTATGTGCAAATTTTAGTTGAAAAGCATCCATCTTTTCTCTCTTTTAGTGCTTTGCCGAATTTCTTCTCACCTTTCCTTTTTATTCTTTTTCTTCTTTCAACCTTTGATCACTTTGAATCTATTTGTTTCTTAGCCGAACCCTATAAGCCTCTTTTCTCTTTTCTTTGTTTGACACCATAAAGAAACACCATAGCTGAATCTCTGTTGAACCTCCCACTATTTTGTTTCTTCTCCGATTTTTTTCAGGAAGCTGAATACACTCTTCTATTCTGTGGCCGAATCTATTTAGAGCTTGTAAAGAGGGAGGTGTCGACATTCTTTTCATCAAGCTTCCAATCGGTTCCTAATATTGTGGTAAGGGGGTTGTCATTCTATTTGTTTATCGTTATTTTATCATATCAAGGAGACTAACTCCCTTTTCTTGTAATGGCCGAATCCATGGAAGGGGTTATCGAGATTTCTGTAGGCTAGCGTTAAAGGTATAGGGATCCTTTAGGATTTGAAGTACTCAAGGTAAGTGACATGTAGTTTCGGCCAAGGGCCATTTTCCATAGGTTTATGCATAAGCCGATTCTAACAATTGGTAGGCAGGGATTTCGACTACTCAAGGAGGAAGTGACAGTTTTCGGGATTTAAATCCACAAGGTAAGTGGACATAATAATCAGCCAAGGCTATAGTTAATGTTGTAGATCTGTTTCTTATGTTTTCAAAAGCCTAAGCTAACCTGTTCGAGGATTGAGTGCTAGCCGATTGCAAGAGGAGTCATCACAAGTTTTCAGGATTTGATTAGTAGTTAAATCGGCAGCAAGGTAAGAAGTGGGTTGTGATAATCCTTCGGGATTTGATTTATTAGCCGAATGGCTTTTTGCTAAAGTACTTAAGGTTGGCCGAATGTAGGAATTAAGGATCTAAAGCATTTGATCGGGTTTTCGAAATTTCAATGAAAGCGTTAAGTGAACCAGGTGTGTACCCTACACTAACTCTTAATAGATTTATGGCATCAATTTAATATAAGTGTTTATAATAATGTGAAATATGGCTAACCATGCAATGGTACAAAGTACCTAGGTACATTTATCTACTCCTACTATGAGTATAATATGACCTGTTATGGCATATATGTGAAAATATAAGAATGTGAATAAGGAATATGACATGGTTAATGCATATTTGTATGGCATGGGCATATGGGTGATATGTAAAGGGTAAGTGATCCGGGGTTTTGTACCACAATATTCGAATATGGTGACTCATGTCACAAAATCCGAATGTGGTGACTTATGTCACAATGATTATCTGGTGGCTATGCCACAATATATATATAAGGCGATGAGCATGTCGTCTGCAAAGAATCGCCTTCGATGATGTGTAGCGATGGATGGTCGACTTAGTAGTCCCTACTGTGTGATGGTTGGTACGGTGATGTGTAGCGGATGGTTATCTAGGTTTGGGTTCGGGTTTGCATCATTGATTATATTTGTTTATTATGTATGATTTGACATGCCTAAATTGGTTGAAACTTGTGTTGGTTGTACATGACCGAGTCTGTGACTCACCCGTTGTGGGATTATTTTTCGTGTTACACACGGTGATGGACCAAGTCGTGAGGAGCTCAATGGTGGCCATGCTCATTTCGAATTTGTTTAATTTTATAATTTTCCATACTTAAGTATTTTGAATTATTTTGGGTTTTGTTTTGATGTAATAAGGCCATAAGTATTGAACTGCTTATGCATGCATTTCAATTAATTTAGTATGATACGATTATTATCAAATTAAAGTTTAAAGTTAATTTTTCTTAAATATGAATATTAAATGTTTTGACACCTAATCAACACCGTTATTAATTTTGAACCCAACCCAAATCAATGGTTCTTCAAAAACACACAAGATTTTGTCAAAGTCCAAATCAGTTTCGAATGGTTTTTCCCTAGAACCATGCTAGATCCGGTCAGGGCTTGTGGGCGGGTTTGGGGTGTTTCAATATAGACCCAACAATAGCTAAGTAAGCAAAAGAATATCAACAATACGAAATAGTAGTTAAATAAAAAAACCATAAGTGATTTTGCACCATTCTATAACTTTTTTTACGATTAATATTTTAAAATGGAGAACTCAAATGAAGAACAAGAAGCTTTGGTCGTCAAGTCATGGAATTCCATGAAGAAAAATGTTGGTGAACTGGGTTTCAAATTCTTTTTTAGGTTAATTACCTCCCACTTCTACCTATTTTTTTTCGTATCCATCCGTCCATCCACTCATAATGATTTTCATAGTAAATGGATCCACAATCAAAATTACAGGATTTTTGAGGAAGAGGGATTCAGACATCCCACTAGAGCAAAACCCAAAGCTCAAACCCCATGCCATTACCAGTCTTTGTTATGGCATTTTACAGCTTTAATTTATCAGGAAATTGGTTAAATTTCGTTTCTTCATTTAGAATAAAAAATTAGAGCCAAAAAGAAAGTCACCGTTTATCCGATGAAGCAACATCAGTTCCTTAGTTTTTCAGCAAATCCAAATAAAACGATGGACTCCGGGAAAATGAAACAACGACAAGTCCTCTGCAATAGATAATAACTAAATAATTACCCTAATTTCAAGTTAATAAAGGTTAACAAAAAGGTTTTCCGAGAAGAAAATAAAAGGAAAGCAAACCGTGACTGCGATTTTCCTACCAAAATAGATGAGAAGAGCTGAGAAAGCAGGTGAGAAAACACTTGTAAGGCAAAGGGAGAAGCGACGGAGTCTTTGATGGTGAGCGCATGCACAAGCTCGCCTTCTAGAGTGAGAAGATTTTCTGCTACAGTCGCTGGAATAAGTTAACCAAATACAATGAGAATAAAAAAGATGATACAAATGCATGAGAACTCAAAGGGTGTAAATACGAATCTAATAAAGGCCTTGGAACATGTCATGTACCTCAAAGGGGAACTTACGATCTCTGCCACCACAAACGCCCCCTCTGGTTGGAAGATACATTTTTTTCTTCTCTCTTTCAAATTCAACAAGTTTGAAAGGCTTTCTTCCTTTGCGCTTGGGGAAACCGATTTGGGGGATTTTGCTTAAGGGATTTTGGGAAGGGAAAATTTGGGGAGTTGGGAAGTTTAGGTTTGGGGAAATAAAAATCGAGGGTTTTAGTAGAGAAAAAGACATTGTATGATATTTTGCGGCGTTCTATTATAAAACGCCAGTATAGCTTATTTTTTGCGGCGTTTTTATTAAAAACGCCACTATATCTGAGATTATTTTTTTAATTTTTATTTTTATTATATTTTGAGTATTTAATTTTTTAACTAAAATATGAAATATGAAATATTTAATTTTAAATTTTTTAATTTTTTAATTTTTATTATTAAATTTTAAAAATTTAATTACCATTATCAACTTTTTACTTAATTTCTTTTTCTTTCTTTTTACATCAACATTATTCTTTTAAGTATGGTCTGCATTAGTTGTTTAGATTTTTATATAAATGGCATTTAATTATATGTGTACACCTAAATTTTGATATAGATACATCTCGTAATTATATATGAATTTTGGTTTAATGTGTAATTCTAGATGTGAAATTCTAATTGTGGTTTAAATGTATAGTTAAAACTTTAATTTTGATTTAATCATACACATTATTTTAAAATATAAATACATTAATATATTTTTATATTGAATAAATATAAATTTTATGTATGCAATATATAAATAAAAATGATGTTAATTATATCAATAATTATGTTAATATTTTACAAGATCTCGGATCAAATTAAAGTTCATGTATACAATTGCACACTAAACCATTGTTCATGTATGCTTTTGGGATTTAACCCATTTTGATATATATATTTTAAAATAATAATTTATATTTATCTTATTTTGATTTATATTCTAAAAAATCTAAGATTAATCCTTAACGCTTTTATCAAAGTCTTAAACCCTAAAATTCTAAGTCCTAAACACATACCCTAAACTTCAAACCCATAACCCTTAAAATCATAGACCTTAAACATTAAATCATTAAACCCTAAAACCCTAAACGCTTGTCATAACTACAGAATCTAACACTGCAACCTTAAAGTTAAACTTACATCGCATTTTAACATTAAAGTTAAATTTATTTTAAATAATAAATTTTTTAATTTTTTAATTTTGAATATTATATTAATTTATTAAATTTTTCATAAACTCAAGCCATAACCCTAATCCTAAGACTAACCGTAAACCATAAACTCTAAACACTAAATCTTGAAATACTGAACTCAAAACCCTAGTCAGCCCATACAAACCACTAAACCCTTAATTATAATCTTAAACCCTAAATTATTTAGATAAATTTTGAATATTATATATTCTTTCAATATTTTAGGAAATTTAAATAACATTTTCAATTTACTAATTAATTTTGTTTGTAACACCTCAAACTCAGCCTAAACACCACGACCGGATCTGGTATGTCACTAAGAAAAAAAAATTATAAAACAATTCAGTTTATTAGAAAACATAAATAAAATAAAATAGGTCTTTACAATTGAAAGCCCAAAACTTAAAGAGAAAAAAAAAAACCTTAGTTTAAACGAAGTAAATATAAAAAAACAAAGCAAGCCCATAATAAAACCAAAACATAAACTAGTGGCCCATGGCCTTATTACAACGGGGTTTAAAGTCCATAAAATAAACATCTTATAAACTATTTAGTTGAGACTTTCTGCCGGATCCACATATTCTTTTGCATGGCCACCTTGCGCTCCTCTCCAGCCCCGTCCGATGCACTATGAGTTACCTAAAATGTTAATTTAATAGGTTGAGTCGCGAGACTCAGTGTGCAACTCTCATGCACCATTAGATTTGGGCCTTAACCCCATAAAATAGAATAAACAGTTTAATATACATAATAAAAATTAATATGCAAGCCCAACCCATTTGCTTAGGTTTCCATCCGCTACATACCCCCGTACCAACCGTTCACACCATTGGGTATTTCTACAATCGACCCACACCACTACACACCATGATGGCGGTCATGCCGCTTATCCGCATATGATGGTCAAGCCTTATAACATATAATGGCCAAAGCCCATATAACAGTTCACGGCATTAGCCGCTACATCAGATCACGGTAAAAACCGCTACACATATAACGTATAACTTCCTCTTGTCATCAATCCCACCCCATGCAATCACAAAAATCAATACACTTATAACATATCATCAGAATATTCACTGACCTGGTGATTCCCTTTTACCCTCTTTGGGCTTCCATCTTTATGCTGGGATTTCAGCATTTATCACAACATATAATACTTATAAACAGGTATTTAACGGACAGATCTAAATGGTGGGGAAGTATTGCACATCTGATATCATGAAATCTACTATCCTTAGTCGATGTCCTTGCTATCCGGATCTATTATCCTCAATCTATAGCTTTGAGTAAAAGCTGGAAAAATTACGAAAATTGACCTCTCCTATATTCAGCCATGGTTAGTATTCTACCCGATTTTATAGATATAAATAAACAAATCCTCTTACCTTGAAATCCCGAAAGTAACACGATTCTATAACTTAGAGATCTATACGATTGGCCTCCTTCTTCAAATCCCGAAATGCCGAAAAGAAGTGTGAAATAAGAGATTAGTTTCTAATAGCCATTCGCTAAGGACTTTGAAAAGTCGAAGAACAATGAAATCCTCAAATCAATACTTACCTATTGTTTCCTTCAGATTTTGGCACAAGCAGACTCTATTAAAGAAGATTCGGCAACTTCAAGAGACTAAATCTCACGATTTCAGCTTTTATGAAAAATCATGAAAAAGATGAACTGATGTGGTTTCGGCTTAAAAGGAAAGTGAAAAGAAAACAAAGAAAGGCTTGAAGATTCGGCTATGCCAGAGAAATAGATTTAAATGCAGAATAAAACTTACAAATAGGATGAATAAAGAAAAACTATAGAGATTTTGGCTTTTTTTTAGAGATATCGGCTTAAGGGGGAAAACAATGGAGAAACTATTTCGGCTTTTGAAGAAATTGAAGAGAAGAATATTGGAGAGGGAGAGGCTACGAAATTCAATAGCAGAGAATGAGAGAAAAGAATAGGGTTCCATCTGCCGGATTTGAAGAGCTACTATCCTATTTATAGGTAAATTCGCACTTACCTACAAATCCCGAAAGTACCCTTCCTAATAGCCAATAATTAACAATTAATAGGAAAATTCAAGACCCCTCTAGGAGATGG
This sequence comes from Gossypium rotundifolium, assembly GCA_025506655.1. Taxonomy (NCBI): domain Eukaryota; kingdom Viridiplantae; phylum Streptophyta; class Magnoliopsida; order Malvales; family Malvaceae; genus Gossypium; species Gossypium rotundifolium. Next base: position 68,289,783 of record CP106725.1, read on the forward strand.
AATTTGGCCAACCAGAAAATTTTAGAGAGGAAGAAAGGGTGAAGAAAATGGTGGTTTTGGCTTTTGAGAGGAAGAAGATGAGAAAAGAAAATAAAAGAAAGGCTTCCAAAATTTCTAACACCCCTCTTTATATAGAAAACCTATTCCTCCCTTTAGCGAGATTGATTTTCACCAACAAAGGCCACACATGATAGCTCCTATCCCATTTCCCTTATCTTAATCTATTATCTCCTCAAAAATAGTCTTTATCTGCTTATTATCCTTAAAGACTAAATCACTAAATAATATCCTTTATTTGCTTATTATCCACATAGAATAAATATAATAAAATTTGCAAAAAAAAAAATAGCCTTGTGCCGTCCACTTCCCTAATCCCTAATGCCAAATTTAACTAACTTAAATTAGAAGATTTGGGCTCCTTAAAACTTAAAATTTGGGCCCCTAACACTTAAATTAACTCATTCCACATATTCACCCATTAAACGATAGCCCAAAAATTTTAGGTGTTTAAAGTTCTACCCTCCTTAAAGAAATTTCGTCCTCGAAATTTCCAACTAACTAGAAATCATACTACCTAAGTCTCACCACTATGCTTTCATTGACTCTAATTCTAAAGCCAAAATAAACACTTAGTATACAACAAGAGAGTACGCACCATTATTCGCATCTCAAGCGTCTTCGTCCCCTTGTACTCATTCTTTCGATCGACGTTTATCTGATTAAGAATTTTATGAATAATTAATTCTTCCCACTTATTAACCGTATGTAAAATCATTTCGATAGTAGTTCTTTCAATTCAATTCTATCTACTGGTTTAATTCTCAAGTCGATATTAGAGTCCTGAGTTCACCTTCACCAACATTCAAAGACACATCAAACATAAAAGTAGCCTTATAAACTTATATTCACCACCTAAGGGTAATTTTGTCATTTCACTATCCAGTGGTATTTTCATAATTTTACCTATAGGGGTATTTTTGTAATTTTCCAAAATAGGGTTTCTTGGTGATTTCGTGAAATAAGGGTATTTTGGTAATTTTGCAATCTGGAGGTATTTTGGTAATTTTAAAATTGAGGTATTTCGGTAATTTTGCAAATTGGGGACAATTTAGTAATTTTACAAATCAGGGTTAACTTGGTAATTTTACAAACCAAGGGTATTTTGGTCATTTTGCAAAATAAGGGTAGTTTGGTAATTTTTCAAACTAGGGATATTTTGATGTTGTTGTTGTTGTTTTTTTCAAACAAGGGTACTTTGGGGATATCTAGTTTCATAGTCCGGGTTACTCTTGTAAACATGAGATTTTTCGGGATAAAGTTTTCAAAACATGGTTGATTGGAAATTTTCATAACTCAAAGGTACTTTTGAAAATTTTACAAAACTTGGGGATTTTTTTTGTTTTTTTTAAAAATAGGATGGCTAGTCCCTTTAGGTTTTAATTATAAGGTTTAGCCCATCAACAAATCCTTGTAGCTAGGATGAATAGTCACTACACACCAGGTAAGATTCTAGTGAAGAGGAGGTGAGTCACCAGGACTGCTTAAATACCAAGCTCTCCCTGAATCTACTCCTAGACATGCATATGTCTCTTGCCACACCCTAACTCGGCTAAGGTGAACATTCACTATGCACCAAGTAGGATTCCAGTGAAGAGGAGATGAGTCACTAGGACAGCTTAAATACCAGGCTCTTCCGGATCCAATCTTAGACATGCGTATGCCTGTTACTATACCCTAGTCTTGCGGCTCGTTCACGGGTTTGTTTAGTGGAATTAAGTCCTATGAAATTTAAGAAGTGTTTTAAGCTAGGCCTAGAGTCCATCAAGTTCTAATCTGATTAATCTACGTCCCTTAAAGCCCATCAAGCCCACATGCATATATATCACAAAGTGGGTTTAGAATACATACCTGGCGGACTTGGGCCGGAGACACAGGTGCCATGCCGAGCTAACAAACCTGTTATCATTTCAAAACAAAAAAAACAACATGCAAGTTTTAAAAGCCCACATTTAGAAAATGTTTTGAGCCCCAAAACCCCAAAGCCAAGTTTTGAACCAGGCACTGATACCAATTGTAACACCTCAAACTCGGCCCAAACACCACGACCGGATCTGGTATGTCACTAAGAAAAAAAATTTATAAAACAATTCAGTTTATTAGAAAACCCAAATAAAATAAAATAGGTCTTTACAATTGAAAGCCCAAAACTTAAAGAGAAAAGAAAAACCTTAGTTTAAGCGAAGTAAATATAAAAAAACAAAGCAAGCCCATAATAAAACCAAAACATAAACTAGTGGCCCATGGCCTTATTACAACGGGTTTGAAGTCCATAAAATAAAAGATCTTATAAACTATTTAGTTGAGACTTTCCGTCGGATCCACATATTCTTTTGCATGGTCCCCTTGCGCTCCTCTCCAGCCCGGTCCGATGCACTATGAGTTACCTGAAATGAAACACCCCAAACCCGGCCCACGAGCCTTGACCGGATCTAGTATGTTCCCCGGTGTAAACCGTTTCAAATTCTTTTGTTACTTAGGAAAAACTTGTGTGATTTGGAAGAAAGATCATTTTGGGTTGGGCTTGAGTTGATAACAAGTTTATTTCATTATTAAAATCCTTTACTTTAGGTGACAAAACGCTTAGGCTTTGTTTAAAATAAATTTACTTAATCTTTTAATAAATAAAAGTTTGTAAGCTTAATAAATAAAAATGAGAATAAAATAGTTCTACTATGGCCTTATTACATCAAATAATTTCCCAAAATTAAAACCAAAATAAACTTAAAATTACTTAAAATAAAATAAAAGTCCAAGTCAGAATTTCTTGCTATGCATGGCCATCCCAAAGCTTTTGCCAACCCTACCCATCACTTTCACACCAAAACATGTTTCATTAACGGGTGAGTCAATAGACTCAATGTGTACACAAACACTTAGTCTTAACAAATTCAGCATAACAAATCATATTCATACATATCATAATTTCACATTTAATGATTCAAGATGATGATGCAACCCAAACCCAAACCTAGGTGCCATCCGCTACACATCCCCGCACTAACCTCGCACACCGTGGGGACTACTAAGTCAACCCTCCATCCACTACACACCATCGAAGGCGTCATTGCAATGACGGCGTGCTCATCGCCTATATAAAATTCGTGGCATAGCCACTCAGATAATTGTGTCATGAGACACCACATTCAGATAATGTAACCGAAGTTACCACATTCAGATAATGTGACCGAAGTCACCACATTCAGATAATGTGATCGAAGTCACCACATCAAATAGTGAGACCGAAGTCCTCACATTCACTTCCCCTTTCTCAAATAACCCGAATGCCCCATATTATTCATATCATGCATATCATGCTTAAATTCACATTCGTGTCACTTTTCACATGTTAAGTATAACATATTTCGTAATCCTATTAGGAGTAGGAAAACGTACCTAAGTACTTTGTACATAACATGGTACCTTAGCCATATTCACATTTTTATAAACATGCATATATTGTTTATTATAGCCATGAATCTTATTAAAAGTAGTGTGGGGTACACACGGTACCTTAGCCATATTCTTACACTTTCATATTAACACATTTAATTTAAAACATAGCCATGAGCATATTAAAACTTAGAGTAGGGTACACACGGTACCTTAACGATTTCACTTGAAATCCCGAAATCCGATCTACTACCTTAGATTTTTAATGCCTACATTCGGCCAACATGGTAATATTTAGCAAAGGCCTATTCGGCCATAAAACCAAATCCTAGTAGGATTTGTGTACTTACCTTAATTACGATTGAATAAAAAAATCAAATCCAAAACTTGTATCCTTCCCCTTTGAAATCGGCTACTCACTAGATCCCTTGAATCGGTTAGTTTTCACTTAAAACACATAATAATAGATCTACTACAAAAATAGGGTCTTGGCTGAATATTCATAGTCACTTACCTTAAGGATCTTAAATCCCAAATTCACCGAATAACTAGGGAACACGCGCCTATGGTGTACCTTTAGGAAAAGAACTTCTCCTTCCATGATTCGGCCAAGATTAATAATCAAATTAGTCCCTAAATTTTGATAAGTCTAAAATATAAAAGAATGGAAACTAAACTTGGATCTTACCCTTATTTGAAGGAATCGATTGCACCTTCAGTTCAACCTTCAGAGATTCGGCTATGGCTAAATGATGCTCTCACAACTTTCGGCTTTTGGAGGGATTAGAAAGAAAAGAGAAGGAAGAATAAAACTGTAGGAATTTCGGCAGAGAGAGGTGAATTTGCTTAAGAAATTCAGCAAAGGAAGAGTGAATGAATGAATGAATGGCCTTCTCTTCCTTTTATAGCCAAAATTACTAGCTAGAGTCCTTAACTTGGCCACCACTCTTCCTATGTGATGATTATCACTTTATGATAAGAACTAATCCAACAATTATCTCCTAAATAGCCAGAATTCTAAAGGAAATAAAACTCCTCTTTTAAGAGCCCACATGGCGTCCACCTCTCTGCTCTTTGTAGCAAAATAAAACTTCTTTTATTTGCTTCCTAAGTGACTCGATCCCTGGCCCAAATACACTTGCATGTGGCGCCATTTCCAAAGGCCCTAGGTGGCATCTTCAGGCCACTTTTCCAAGCCTGTTTGTGTGTCAATTTTCACATGCTTTTTCTCTTAAGGCCACCTTGCCTTAATTTCCTCTTTTAGACTTTAAAACTCGACATTTCTAGGTCATTTCTAAGTTTCCAAAAATTTTCGTTTGGCTCTTTAAGCTTGACATTTCCTAGGTTTCCAAAATGTTCCCTTTCCTCTTTTAACTTAAGTTTCCAAAATGTCTACTTTCCTCTTTTAGCTTAGGCTTCCAAAATGTTTACTTTCCTCCTTTTGAAACTTATCATTTTCAAAGCATTTCCTTACATTTCCAGGACATTTCCCTACATTTCCTTACATTTCCCTACATTTCCTTACATTTCCATACATTTCCTTACATTTCCATACATTTCCACACATTTCCTTACATTTCCATACATTTCCATATATTTCCTTACATTTCCATACATTTCCAAACATTTCCTTACATTTCCAAGGTTCTAAAATGCACACCACACATCCATATCACAAGAAACATGCTATTTTATAAAATTAAGCAAAATGCACACAATGGGATTCGAACCTCTTCCTCAAAGTACTTCACTTGATGCCATAACCCTTGCACCTTAAGTGGCGTCCTTGCCACTTTTCCACATCACTTATTGTTTTTAACTTAAAACCAATAATTGTCCAAAGCTTTCTTCCATCCTAGGATTTTAAAACCCTTAATTCACTTCCAAACACCGCCAAAACCTACTACTCATGAATTATGCACAAACGCATAACCCCTAATCTAGGATGTTACATGAAATGTTAATTTAATAGGTTGAGTCATGAGACTCAGCAGCAACCCTCATGCACCATTAGATTTGGGCCTTAACCCCATAAAATAGAATAAACAGTTTAATATACATAATAAAATTAATATGCAAGCCCAACCCATTTGCTTAGGTTTCCATCACTACACACCCGTATCAACCGCTCACACCATTGGAGATTTCTACAATCACCCACACCGCTACACACTATGATGGCATATTGCTCATCCGCATATGATGGCCAAGCCCTTATAACATATAATGGCAAGCCTTTATAATACACGATTAGCCGCTACATCGATCACGGTAAAATCGCTACACATATAACGATAACTTCCTTCATCATCAATCCCACCCCATGCAATCACAAAAATCAATACGCTTATAGCATATCATCGAATATTCATCGACTGGTGATTCCCTTTTACCCTCTTTGGGCTTCCATCTTTATGCTGGGATTTCAGCATTTATCACAACATATAATACTTATAAACAGGTATTTAACAGACATATCTAAATGGTGGGGAAGTATTACGCATCTGATATCGCGAAATCTACTATCCTTAGTCGATGTCCTTGCTATCCGGATCTATTATCCTCAATCTATAGCTTTGCATAAAAGCTGGAAAAATTTCAAAAATTGACCTCTCCTATATTCGGCCATGGTTAGTATTCTACCCGATTTTATTGATATAAATAAACAAATCCTCTTACCTTGAAATCTCGAAAGTAACACGATTCTATAACTTAGAGATCTATCGATTGGCCTCCTTCTTCAAATCCTGGAATGCCGAAAAGAAGTGTGAAATAAGAGATTAGTTTCTAATAGCCATTCGGCTAAGGACTTTGAAAAGCTGAAAGAACAATGAAATCCCGAAATCAATACTTACCTATTGTTTCCTTCAGATTTTGGCACAAGCAGACTCTATTAAAGAAGATTCGGCAACTTCAGGAGACTAAAGCTCACGATTTTGGCTTTTATGAACAATCCCGAAAAAGATGAACTGATGTGGTTTCGACTTAAAAGGAAAGTGAAAAGAAAACAAAGAAAGGCTTGAAGATTCGGCTATGCCAGAGAAATAGATTTAAATGCAGAATAAAACTTACAAATAGGATGAATAAAGAAAAACTATAGAGATTTTGGCTTTTTTTAGATAAATCGGCTCAAGGGGAAAAAGAATGGAGAAACTATTTCGGCTTTTAAAGAAATTGAAGAGAAGAATATTGGAGAGGGAGAGGCTACGAAATTCAGCACAGAGAATGAGAGAAAAGAATAGGGTTCCAATGCCGGATTTGAAGAGCTACTATCCTATTTATAGGGAAATTCGGCACTTACCTACAAATCCCGAAAGTACCCTTCCTGATAGCCAATAATTAACAATTAATGGGGAAAATTCAGTACCCCCTCTAGGAGATGGAATTTCGGCCAACCAGAAAATTTTAGAGAGGAAGAAAGGGTGAAGAAAATGGTGGTTTTCGACTTTTGAGAGGAAGAAGATGAGAAAATAAAATAAAAGAAAGGCTTCTAAAATTTCGACACACCCCCTCTTTATATAGAAAATCGATTCCTCCCTTTAGCAGAGATTGATTTTTAGCCAACAGTGCCACACATGATAGCTCCTATCCCATTTCCCTTATCTTAATCTATTATCTCCTCAAAAATAGTCTTTATCTGCTTATTATCCTTAAAGACTAAATCACTAAATAATATCCTTTATTTGCTTATTATCCACATAGAATAAATATAATAAAATTTGCAAAAAAAAAAAAAAGCCTTGTGCCGTCCACTTCCCTAATCCCTAATGCCAAATTTAACTAACTTAAATTAGAAGATTTGGGCTCCTTAAAACTTAAAATTTGGGCCCCTAACACTTAGATTAACTCATTCCACATATTCACCCATTAAACACATAGCCTAAAAATTTAGGGTGTTACAGTTCTACCCTCCTTAAAGAAATTTCGTCCTCGAAATTTCCAACTAACTAGAAATCATACTACCTAAGTCTCACCACTATGCTTTCATTGCAAGACTCTAATTCTAAAGCCAAAATAAACACTTAGTATACTACTAGAGAGTACGCACCATTATTCACATCTGAAGCGTCTTCATCCCCTTGTACTCATTCTTTCGATCGACGTTTATCTGATTAAGAATTTTATGAATAATTAATTCTTCCCACTTATTAACCGCGAACAATCTTATGTAAAATTATTTCGATAGTAGTTCTTTTGAATTTGAATTCTATCTACGGGTTTAATTCTCAAGTCGATACTTTCTAGTCCTAGAGTTCACCTTCAGTCAACATTCAGCACACATCAAACATAAAAGCAGCCTTATAAACTTACATTCACCACCTAAGGGTAATTTCGTCATTTCACTATCCAGTGGTATTTTCGTAATTTTACCTATAGGGGTATTTTTGTAATTTTCCAAAATAAGGTTTCTTGGTGATTTCGTGAAATAATGGTATTTTGGTAATTTTGCAATCTGGAGGTATTTTGGTAATTTTAAAATTCAGGGATATTTTGGTAATTTTGCAAATTAGGGACAATCTAGTAATTTTACAAATCAGGGTTAACTTGGTAATTTTACAAACCAAGGGTATTTTGGCCATTTTGTAAAATAAGGGTAGTTTGGTAATTTTTCAAACTAGGGATATTTTGATGTTGTTGTTGTTGTTTTTTTAACAGGGGTACTTTGGGGATATCTAGTTTCATAGTCCGGGTTACTCTTGTAAACATGAGGTTTTTCGGGTAAAGTTTTCAAAACATGGTTGATTGGAAATTTTCATAACTCAAAGGTACTTTTGAAAATTTTACAAAACTTGGGGATTTTTTTGTTTTTTTTTAAAAAATAGGATGGCTGGTCCTTTTCGGGTTTTAATTATAAGGTTTAGCCCATCAACAAATCCTTGTAGCTAGGATGAATAGTCACTACACACTAGGTAAGATTCTAGTGAAGAGGAGGTGAGTCACCAGGACTGCTTAAATACCAAGCTCTCCCTGAATCTACTCCTAGACATGCGTATGTCTATTGCCACACCCTAACTTGGCTAAGGTGAATAGTACTACGCACTGTGTAGATTCCAAATGAAGAGCAGGTGAGTCACTAGGATCGCTTAAATACTGTGCTCTTCCGGATCCAATCCTGAGACATGCGTATGCTGTTATTATACCCTAGTCTTCATGGCTCGTTCACGGGTTTGTTTAGTGGAATTAAGTCATATGAAATTTAAGAAGTGTTTTAAGCTAGGCCTAGAGTCCATCAAGTTCTAAACTGATTAATCTACGTCCCTTAAAGCCCATCAAGCCCACATGCATATATATCACAAAGTGGGTTTAGAATACATACCTGGCGGACTTGGGCCGGAGACACAGCTGCCATGCCGAGCTAACAAACCTGTTATCATTTCATAAAAAAAAACAACATGCAAGTTTCAAAACCCCACATTTAGAAAACGTTTTGAGCCCTAAAACCCCAAAGCCGAGTTTTGAACCAGACGCTGATACCAATTGTAACACCTCAAACTCGGCCCAAACACCACGACCGGATCTGGTATGTCACTAAGAAAAAAAAATTTATAAAACAATTCAGTTTATTAGAAAACCAAAATAAAATAAAATAGGTCTTTACAATTGAAAGCCCAAAACTGAAAGAGAAAAGAAAAACCTTAGTTTAAACGAAGTAAATATAAAAAAACAAAGCAAGCCCATAATAAAACCAAAACATAAACTAGTGGCCCATGGCCTTATTACAACAGGGTTTGAAGTCCATAAAATAAAAGATCTTATAAACTATTTAGTTGAGACTTTTCGCTGGATCCACATATTCTTTTGCATGGCCACCTTGCACTCCTCTCCAGCCCGATCCGATGCACTATGAGTTACCTGAAATGAAAAACCCCAAACCCGGCCCACGAGCCTTGACCGGATCTGGTATGTTCCCCGGTGTAAACCATTTCAAATTCTTTTGTTACTTAGGAAAAACTTGTGTGATTTGGAAGAAAGATCATTTTGGGTTGGGCTTGAGTTGATAACAAGTTTATTTCATTATTAAAATCCTTTACTTTAGGTGACAAAACGTTTAGGCTTTGTTTAAAAATAAATTTACTTAATCTTTTAATAAATAAAAGTTTGTAAGCTTAATAAATAAAAATGAATAAAATAGTTCTACTATGGCCTTATTACATCAAATAATTTCACAAATTTAAAACCAAAATAAACTTTAAATTACTTAAAATAAAATAAAAGTCCAAGTCAGAATTTCTTGATGTGCATGGCCATCCCTAAGCTTCACGAACCCGCCCATCAACGCTTGTCACCAAAACATGTTTCCACAACGGGTGAGTCAACAGACTCAATGTGTACACAAACACTAAGTCTTAACAAATTCAGCATAACAAATCATATTCATACATATCATAATTTCACATTTAATGATTCAAGATGATGATGCAACCCAAACCCAAACCTAGATGCCATCCGCTACACATCCCCGTACCAACCTTTGCGTGGGGACTACTAAGTCAACCCTCCATCCGCTACACACCATCGAAGGCGTTGTTTGCAATGACGTGCTCATCGCCCATATAAAATTATAGGCATAGCCACTGATAATTGTGTCATGAGACACCACATTCGAGATAATGTAACCGGTTACCACATTCGGATAATGTGACCAAGTCACCACATTCGATAATGTGATCAAGTCACCACATTGAGATAGTGAGACCAAGTCATCACATTCACTTCCCTTTCTCAAATAACCCAATGCCCCATATTATTCATATCATGCATATCATACTTAAATTCACATTCGTGTCACTTTTCACATGTTAAGTATAACATATTTTGTAATCCTAGTACGAGTAGGAAAACGTACCAAGTACTTTGTACATAACATGGTACCTTAGCCATATTCACATTCTTATAAACATGCATATATTGTTTATTATAGCCATGAATCTTATTAAAAGTAGTGTACACACGATTACCTTAGCCATATTCTTACACTTTCATATTAACACATTTAATTTAAAACATAGCCATGAACATATTAAAACTTAGAGTAGGGTACACACGGTACCTTAATGATTTCACTTGAAATCCAAAACCGATCTACTACCTTAGATTTTAATGCCTACATTCTACCAACATGGTAATATTTAGCAAAGGCCTATTCGCCATAAAACCAAATACTAGTAGGATTTGAGTACTTACCTTAATGCCGATTGAATAAAAAATCAAATCCCGAAAACTTGTATTCTTCCCCTTTGAAATCGGCTACTCACTAGATCCCTTGAATCGGTTAGTTTTCAGCTTAAAATGCATAATAATAGATCTACTACAAAAATAGGGTCTTGGCTGAATATTCATAGTCACTTACTTTAAGGATCTTAAATCCCGAAATTTACCGAATAACTAGGGAACACGCGGCCTATGGTGTACCTTTAGGAAAAGAACTTCTCCTTCCATGATTCGGCCAAGATTAATAATCAAAATTAGTCCCTAAATTTCAATAAGTCTAAAATATAAAAGAATGGAAACTAAACTTGGATCTTACCCTTATTTGAAGGAATCGATTGCACCTTCACTTCAACCTTCGAGAGATTCGGCTATGGCTAAATGATGCTCTCACAACTTTCAAATTTTGGAGGATTAGAAAGAAAAGAGAAGGAAGAATAAAATCAGGAATTTCGGCAGAGAGGAGAATTTGCTTAAGAAATTCGACAAAGGAAGAGTGAATGAATGAATGAATGGTCTTCTCTTCCTTTTATAGCCGAAATTACTAGCTAGAGTCCTTAACTTGGCCACCACTCTTCCTATGTGATAATTATCACTTTATGATAAGAACTAATCCAACAATTATCTCATAAATAGCCGAAATTCTAAAGGAAATAAAACTCCTCTTTTAATAGCCCACATGCCGTCCACCTCTCTACTCTTTGTAGCAAAATAAAACTTCTTTTATTTGCTTCCTAAGTGACTCGATCCCTGGCCCAAATACACTTGCATGTGGCGCCATTTCCAGAGGCCCAAAGTGGCATCTTCAGGCCACTTTTCCAAGCCTGTTTGTGTGTCAATTTTCACATGCTTTTACTCTTAAGGCCACCTTGCCTTAATTTCCTCTTTTAAACTTTAAAACTCGACATTTCTAGGTCATTTCTAAGTTTCCAAAAATTTTTGTTTGGCTCTTTAAGCTTGACATTTCCTAGGTTTCCAAAATGTTCCCTTTCCTCTTTTAACTTAAGTTTCCAAAATGCCTACTTTCCTCTTTTAGCTTAGGTTTCCAAAATGTTTACTTTCCTCCTTTTGAAATTTATCATTTCTAAAGCATTTTCTTACATTTCCAGGACATTTCCCTACATTTCCTTACATTTCCCTACATTTCCTTACATTTCCATACATTTCCTTACATTTCCATACATTTCCATACATTTCCTTACATATCCATACATTTCCATATATTTCCTTACATTTCCATACATTTCCATACTTTTCCTTACATTTCCAAGGTTCTAAAAATGCACACCACACATCCATATCACAGTAAACATGCTATTTCATAAAATTAAGCAAAAATGCACACAATGGGATTCGAACCTCTTCCCTCAAAGTACTTCACTTGATGCCATAACCCTTGCACCTTAGGTGGCGCCCTTGCCACTTTTCCACATCACTTATTGTTTTTAACTTAAAACCAATAATTGTCCAAAGCTTTCTTCCATCCTAGGATTTTAAAACCCTTAATTCACTTCCAAACACCGCCAAAACCTACTACTCATGAATTATGCACAAACGCATAACCCCTAATCTAGGATGTTACGCTTCTACCCTCCGTAAAAATAATTTTGTCCTCAAATTACTTACTAACAACAGTACAATCCTTATCACCACTATGTTTACGCTGCAGACTCGATCTTAATAGAACCATCATACTTTCCAGCACAATCTCTAAGTTCACGCCCTCGAACTCATTTCTAACGTCGCGATTTAATCTGATTAAGAAGTTTTATGTATAAAAATTTTGTTTCACCGATTAACATGCAAGAAGTTTTATGGAAAGAATTTTTAGAAGTGGTTCTTTCGTATTCATACATGCACATAATCTTTACATTCATACATCCATCAATCAATTATGAACTTTCGTTCATTTAGAGAAATGTTGTAGTTTTCATTGTTGTTGTTTTTCCACTACTCAGGGGTATTTTCGTAATTTTTCCTATAGGGGTATTTTCGTAATTTGTCAAAATAAGGTTCCTTAGTGATTTTGTCAATTAGGGTGTTTTGGTAATTTTTGAAATCCCGGGGGTATTTCAAAAATTTTAAAATTACAGGGGTATTTCAATAATAAACCAGGGTAAATTTATAAATCTTAATAAATCAAGGATATTTTGGAATTTACAAAACTTGAAGGTTGTTTCTGAGAATTTGTTTTCCAAATCAATTTTGTTGCAGAAATTTTTGAAGATCGGGGGGTCATTCTGGTAATTTTGTAATTTTACAAGCCAGGGTCATTTCGGTAATTTTTTGCCAAAAGTATGGTTCCTGGTGACTTTCAAAACAAGGCATTTTTAAAGATTTCTAATTTGAGGGTACTTCGGTAATTTTCCTTACTGGGGTATTTTGGTCATTTGCATAGGTTAGGGGTAATTTGGTCATTTTGCAAATCAGGGATGTTTTCGTAAATTTTCCAAATCAGGGTATCTTTGATATTTTGTAAAGTTTTTAAATACTTGTGCAAAATCAGAAATTGTTATTGAAATCGGGGATAGTATGGTAATTTTGGAAAATCAAGGGCATTTCGGTAATTTCCACCCCTAAGGGTATTTCGGTAATCTTGTAAATTGAAAATTCATAGAAAGTTTTTTTTAAAAAAAAAAATAATTTTCATAATTCAAAAGGGTAGTTTGTCGACTTTTAAAACTAGGGTTTCCATAAAAATGTGGCTAGTCCCTTTCGGGTTTTAGTTATTGGGTTTAGCCTGTGGCTGAGTCCTCTTGGTTAGGGTGAACCGAAGCTACGCACTAGGTAGGATTCAAGTGGAGAGGAGGTGAGTCACGCAGACTGCTTAAATACCAAGCTCCCACCGAAACCAATCCTAGACATGCGCACCATGGTTGCCACACCCTAACTCGGCGACTTAACCACAGGTTTGTTTAATTAGGCATTTAAGTCTTATGTTTTTGTTGGAGTATACTAGTCCTCGGGTTCAAGTACTTAATCTCTATTCTACGTTCCATTTCTACCCTTCTACAAATCATAATATAAATCACACAAAAGATCGGGGTACTTATCTGGTGGACTTCGGGTCGGAGACTTAGTGGGCCATGCTAGAAAAACCTGCTTAATTCGCAAAAATTCTTTTTGGGCCTAACTTTGAAAACGTTTTGGGCCTTAAACCCAAGGCCGAGAGTTTAGAACTGGGCTCTGATACCAAATTGAAACACCCTAAACCCGGCCCACAAGCCTTGACCGGATCTGGTATGTTCCCGTTAACTGCTTCAAATTCTTCATTATTTAGGAAAAACTTGTGTGATTTGGAAGAAAGATCGTTTTGGGTTGGGCTTGAGTTGATAACAAGTTTATTTCATTATTAAAATCCTTTACTTTAGGTGACAAAACGTTTAAGCTTTGTTTAAAAATAAATTTACTTAATCTTTTAATAAATAAAAGTTTGTAAGCTTAATAAATAAAAACAGAATAAAATAGTTCTACTATGGCCTTATTACATCAAATAATTTCCCAAAATTAAAACCAAAATAAACTTTAAATTACTTAAAATAAAATAAAAGTCCAAGTCGTAAATTTCTTGCTATGCATGGCTATCCCTAAGCTTCTACCAACCCGGTCTATCATCGTCACACAAACATGTTCTCACAACGGGTGAGTCAATGACTCAATGTGTACACAAACACTAAGTCTTAACAAATTCAGCATAACAAATCATATTCATACATATCATAATTTCACATTTAATGATTCAAGATGATGATGCAACCCAAACCCAAACCTAGATGCCATCCGCTACACATCCCCGTCCCAACCTACACACCGTGGGGACTACTAAGTCAACCCTCCATCCGCTACACACCATCGAAGGCAGTCGCTGCAGTCGACGTGCTCATCGCCCATATAAAATTCGTGGCATAGACACCAGATAATTGTGTCATGAGACACCACATTCAGATAATGTAACCGAAGTTACCACATTCAGATAATGTGACCGAAGTCACCACATTCAAATAATGTGACCGAAGCCACCACATTCAGATAGTGAGACCGAAGTCATCACATTCACTTCCCCTTTCTCAAATAACCCAAATGCCCCATATTATTCATATCATGGATATCATACTTAAATTACATTCGTGTCACTTTTCACATGTTAAGTATAACATATTTCGTAATCCTAGTAGGAGTAGGAAAACGTACCTAAGTACTTTGTACCATAACATGGTACCTTAGCCATATTCACATTCTTATAAACATGCATATAATATTTATTATAGCCATGAATCTTATTAAAAGTAGTGTGGGGTACACACGGTACCTTAGCCATATTCTTACACTTTCATATTAACACATTTAATTTAAAACATAGCCATGAACATATTAAAACTTAGAGTAGGGTACACACGGTACCTTAACGATTTCACTTGAAATCCCGAAATCCGATCTACTACCTTAGATTTTTAATGCCTACATTCGGCCAACATGGTAATATTTAGCAAAGGCCTATTCGGCCATAAAACCAAATCCTAGTAGGATTTGTGTACTTACCTTAATGCCGATTGAATAAAAAAAATCAAATCCCGAAACTTGTATTCTTCCCCCTTTGAAATCGGCTACTCACTAGATCCGTTGAATCGGTTAGTTTTCAGCTTAAAACACATAATAATAGATCTACTACAAAAATAGGGTCTTGGCCGAATATTCATAGTCACTTACCTTAAGGATCTTAAATCCAAAATTCACCGAATAACTAGGGAACACGCTGCCTATGGTGTACCTTCGAAAAGAACTTCTCCTTCCATGATTCACCAAGATTAATAATCAAATTAGTCCCTAAATTTTGATAAGTCTAAAATATAAAAGAATGGAAACTAAACTTGGATCTTACCCTTATTTGAAGGAATCGATTGCACCTTCACTTCAACCTTCGAGATTCAATATGGCTAAATGATGCTCTCACAACTTTCGCTTTTGGAGGGATTAGAAAGAAAAGAGAAGGAAGAATAAAATTGTAGGAATTTCGGCAGAGAGAGGAGAATCGCTTAAGAAATTAGACAAAGGAAGAGTGAATGAATGAATGAATGGCCTTCTCTTCCTTTTATAGCCGAAATTACTAGCTAGAGTCCTTAACTTGGTCACCACTCTTCCTATGTGATAATTATCACTTTATGATAAGAACTAATCCAACAATTATCTCCTAGGTCATTTCTAAGTTTCCAAAAATTTTCGTTTGGCTCTTTAAGCTTGACATTTCCTAGGTTTCCAAAATGTTCACTTTCCTCTTTTAACTTAAGTTTCCAAAATTTTTACTTTCCTCTTTTACCTTAGGTTTCCAAAATGTTTACTTTCCTCCTTTTGAAACTTATCATTTCTAAAGCATTTCCTTACATTTCCAGGACATTTCCCTACATTTCCTTACATTTCCCTACATTTCCTTACATTTCCATACATTTCCATACATTTCCATACATTTCCATACATTTCCTTACATTTCCATACATTTCCATATATATTCCTTACATTTCCATACATTTCCTTACATTTCCATACATTTCCATACATTTCCTTACATTTTCAAGGTTCTAAAATGCACACCACACATCCATATCACAAGAAACATGCTATTTCATAAAATTAAGCAAAATGCACACAATGGGATTCAACCTCTTCCCTCAAAGTACTTCACTTGATGCCATAACCCTTGCACCTTAGGTGGCGTCCCTTGCCACTTTCCACATCACTCCTTATTTTTAACTTAAAAACTAATAATTGTCCAAAGCTTTCTCTTCCATCTTAGGATTTTAAAAACCCTTAATTCACTTCCAAACACTGCCAAAACCTACTACTCTTGAATTATGCGCAAACACATAACCCCTAATCTAGGATGTTACATGAAATGTTAATTTAATAGGTTGAGTTGCGAGACTCAGTGTGCAACCCTCATGCACTATTAGATTTGGGCCTTAACCCCATAAAATAGAATAAACAGTTTAATATACATAATAAAAATTAATATGCAAGCCCAACCCATTTGCTTAGGTTTCTATCTGCTACACACCCCTACCAACTGTTCACACCATTGAGGATTTCTACAATTGACCCGCACCGCTACACACCATAATGGCAGTCATGTTGCTCATCCGCATATGATGGCCAAGCCCTTATAACATATAATGGCCAAAGCTCAGATAATGATTCACGGCATTAGCCGCTACATCGATCATGGTAAAAATCGCTACACATATAACGATAACTTCCTCCCGCATCAATCCCACCCCATGCAATCACAAAATCAATACGGTTATAACATATCATCGTAATATTCACCGACCGGTGATTCGCTTTTACCCTCTTTGGGCTTCCATCTTTATGCCGGATTTCACATTTATCACAACATATAATACTTATAAATGTATTTAATGATGATCTAAATGGTGGGAAGTATTACACACGATATCATGAAATCTACTATCCTTAGTCGATGTCTTTGCTATCCAGATCTATTATCCTCAATCTATAGCTTTGCTTAAAGCCCGAAAAAATTACAAAAATTGACCTCTCCTATATTTGGCCATGGTTAGTATTCTACCCGATTTTATAGATATAAATAAACAAATCCTCTTACCTTGAAATCCCGAAAGTAACACGATTCTATAACATAGAAATCTATGCGATTGGCCTCCTTCTTCAAATCCTGGAATGCCGAAAAGAAGTGTGAAATAAGAGATTAGTTTCTAATAGCCATTCGGCTAAGGACTTTGAAAAGCCGAAAGAATAATGAAATCCCAAAATCAATACTTACCTATTGTTTCCTTGATTTTGGCACAAGGCACTCCATTAAAGAAGATTCGCAACTTCAGAGGCTAAATCTCACAATTTGGGCTTTTATGAAAAATCCCAAAAAAGATGAACTGATGTTGTTTCGGCTTAAAAGGAAAGTGAAAAGAAAACAAAGAAAGGCTTGAAGATTCGGCTATGCCAGAGAAATAGATTTAAATGCTGAAAGAATATAACTTACAAATAGGATGAATAAAGAAAAACTATGAAGATTTTGGCTTTTTTTAGAGAAATTGGCTCAAGGGGAAAAAGAATGGAGAAAAGGTTTCGGCTTTTGAAGAAATTGAAGAGAAGAATATTGGAGAGGGAGAGGCTACGAAATTCGGCACAGAGAATGAGAGAAAAGAATAGGGTTCCAATGCCGGATTTGAAGAGCTACTATCCTATTTATAGGGAAATTCGGCACTTACCTACAAATCCCGAAAGTGCCCTTCCTAATAGCCAATAATTAACAATTAATGGGGAAAATTCGGCACCCCCTCTAGGAGATGGAATTTCGGCCAACCAGGAAATTTTAGAGAGGAAGAAAGGGTGAAGAAAATGGTAGTTTTCGGCTTTTGAGAGGAAAAAGATGAGAAAAGAAAATAAAAGAAAGGCTTCCAAAATTTCGGCACACCCCCTCTTTATATAGAAACCGATTCCTCCCTTTAGGAGAGATTGATTTTCAGCCAACACTGCCACACATGATAGCTCCTATCATTTTTCCCTTATCTTAATCTATTATCTCCTCAAAAATAGTCTTTATCTGCTTATTATCCTTAAAGACTAAATCACTAAATAATAGCCTTTATCTGCTTATTATCCACATAGAATAAATATAATAAAATTCCCCAAAAAAAATAGCATTGTGCCGTCCACTTCCCTAATCCCTAATGCCAAATTTAACTAACTTAAATTAGAAGATTTGGGCTCCTTAAAACTTAAAATTTGGGCCCGTAACACTTAAATTAACTCATTCCACATATTCACCCATTAAACGCATAGCCCAAAAATTTAGGATGTTACATTGTTTCTCTACAGATACATGGGTTACCAATTTTTTTAATTTTAATATATATAAAGCTTATCTATTATCTCTAAAATAATTTAAATTATAATTATAATTTTAATATATATATATATAAAGAAATTAAATAATTTAAACTATAATATATATAAAAGTCTGCTTTCTTATAGTGACTAAACCCCAAATATAAATTTTTAAGGGACAAAAGTAATTAAAATAGAATGTTAATGCTTACATAGACCCTAAAATAAATTAATTCTTTATTCATAACCCTAACACCTAAAGCCTAATAGCCAACCCCTAAAATTATAACCCTTAAATTTTTATTTTTGTGGCATTTTTTAAAAAAACGCAGCTAATGACATACTTTTTGTGGCGTTTACAAAAAAAGCCACTAATTCTCGATCTAGCAACTATAGCTCAACTACAAAACATTGTTGCGTTGATTAACATCTTTGCGGCATTTTTCTAAAAGCGCCACTAATGCTCAGATCTTTAGCGGTGTTTTCCTAAGAGCGCCGCTAATGCTCAGATCTTTAGCGGCGTTTGTGAAAAAAACGCCGTTATTTCTCCTTTTTAGTGGCGTTTTGAAAATAAATGCCGCTATTGCTTAACTTTTTGTGGCGTTTTATTTCAAACGACGCTAACGTATAATATTTGCTGCGTTTTTTATTAAAATACCACTAAAAACGCCGCCAAAAGTCTGCTTTTGATGTAGTGCGTTAACGATCCAATTTTCAATATTTTTTCAAAATGTTTAATTTAATAGGTAAAAACTTAGTTTTAAAGGCTAGGTAACATTAAAAACTAATAAGAAATCAAAACATTACCTTAGTTGGAGGAGAAACAACAGTTTAATTGAAAATACAAGAGACCCAAAAGTTTGAAAGATGATGAAAACAATTGTGTTTTTGATGGTTTTTAAGGATTTCTATGGAGGTTTAATGTTATGAGAATGAAAGAAATCAAATGGATGAAGTTTGGAAATCAAATTGGAAGATTAGTTCTTAGAAAACTCAAGGGATGACACAAAACAAAGAAAAGGAAGAACTATCGTGAATAACCTGTAGGTGGGGGGTATTAGGTTGATATTAAATTTTTGGACTATTTGCTTTTGAAGCACTCCTAACTTTGACCATTTTCCAAAACAGTCCCTATTTCAAAATTAAATATCTTTTCAACCTTATTTCCAAAAATTGATTTAATTTTCTAAAAGCCATAGACGAAGACATTTTCGATTTGACATGCTACAAATTTTTGAGCACATTAGAGCTAAATTTCCTAAATTATCCTCAAATTTCTAGGTCCAATTTTAGGGTGTGACAAGTATTTTCTTGGTATAGAGGTGCAACAAGTTCAAGAGGGAATATTTATCAATCAGCAAAGCTTTTCCTAGAAAATCTTGAAGAGGTTTTGCATGGAGAGATGTAAACCTATCAGCACACTTGTGGGACTTTGAGAAAAGCCTAGCAACAATAGAGATTTTGAGAGGATCGATGAGAAGAATTACAAAAGTCTCATTGGTTGCTTGTTGTATTTAACAGCAACAAGACTCAATATTATATATGTAGTTGGCATGTTATCAAGGTTCATGCACTACTGCAATATATCACATTTTAAGGCTGCTAAGAGAGTATTGGGATTCATCAAGGGAACTGCTAACCTTGGTGTTTGGTTTAAGAAGGCAGAAGCATTGAAGCTGGTTGGCTACACCGACAGTGATTGGGAAGGACTAGTGGGTGTTATGAAGAGCACTTTTAGTTACCTCTTCTCACTTGGATTTGGTGTATTCCCCTAGAGTTCTAAGAAGCAACAGACTGTTGCTCAAACAATAGTTGCAGCAAAGATCAACCAAGCAATTTGGTTAAAAAAACTTCATAGCGACTTGAACCTTGTACATGTTAAAGCAATATAGATTTTGTGTGACAATGAATCTATTGTTGCAATTGCAAAGAACCCCATTTTTCATAGCAGGAAAAAGCACTTCAAGATAAAGTATCACTTTGTGAGAGAAGTTGAACAAAGCAAGGAAGTGACATTGGTTCATTGTAATTCCGAATATCAGCTTGCAAATATTCTAACTAGGTCTTTTAGAAAGGTGAGGTTCGAAATGCTGAAAAATGAAATTGGTGTTCATAGCATGGTGGCCAAGGAGGAGTGTTGTGAAATGGCCAACCATGCAACAGCTCACCCAAATGGCGATCAGGAAATGTGTGAACTGCCATGCGAACAACCAAGATGCAAATAGGCAGGCAGACTGTTCATCCGTGAGAATGTTGGCGGACCCTCCATCCAAAATAATGTTGACGAACTCGCCACCCGCGAAAATGATGGCGGATTGTCCATATATGAGATGTCCTGCTAACTGTGAATTGCATTCAAGTGAGTTGTGCAAGCAAGTTGAGGACCTGCAGAGTATACCTACGAATCGAGCCTAATGATTGCATGGAAATATTTTGTGAAAGTTGCAAGTGTTGCTTTCTTGTTTTTTAGTGTGTTTTTAATAAAATCAATCTTAGTTGGTAGGATTTGTGATGTGTTTAAGTGCTGATTGACACCAATCATGCTTTACAGTGTCAAGAGTGTTTTTAATGGGATTAGTTGAGTTTTGATAAGAAAAAACTCTTATATATTGTATAACTTGTAAATTGAAGAGCTAAAGAAATAAAACAAGTCATATTTGATTGCTAACTCTCTCATTTTTTTTTTTCTATTTTTATCTTCCTTGGTTAAAACTCCAAAAAAACTCCAATTATAAATTCTTGCCAGAGGTAAAAATAAAAGTATTAAAGAAATTCATCCGAAATTTAAAAACATGTTCAAAAATAAACTTGGACGAAGATTTTAAATCTAAATCTAACTCGGCTCCTAGGAACAGATCTCATGGCCTCATCTTTGTTCAGCTAAATTAACGCCAGGTCATCATATAATTATATCTCGAATGTTATTGGTGTTCAGTTTGGTTAATTCTTGATTATATAAAATTTCAACACCTTTGCTGAATGCTTGGTTAGCGGCAATATTGATGGAAGTATGTGTTATACGAACTGGTTAGAAAACTAAATTCCAAAGACATAATTAGCACATCAAAGGGAGTGTTGTTCCACCAATCTTAATTTTCAAGCAATTAATATTATATTTTTGTAGCCAAATTCAACTAAATGTCCAAGTCCATCTTTGCTTTTCATTCCCATTTAACTGTCGCCACACTCGCCAGTCAATTTCCTATGATGATTGGAGGATCAACTGCAGCTGATTGATTCCATTGAATATTTTGATTCTCCTAATTAACAAAGAATGAATGTCTTAATTTTCACTTGTTCACCGCTTGCATCTTTCATCCAAGCTGTAAGCACTATCTAATCGGATACTTGGATTAGGTATGAGTTTGAAAATTGGGTATACTAATATGAAGCTGTTTTCCTGTAGTCCTATTACTTTATTTGTGATCCAGTTTTGCTGAAAGGAGCCTACCGAGCCAGATATAAAAAAGTTCAAACCCTTTGAATATAGGCTCATGCAGTCAATATAACATATTCAGTAAATTTGGGGTACTCAAATATGGATGTAAAATAAATAGTCCATCCATTTATTGCCCACATTTACTACTATCAGATATGATTCTCTCACTCGGGTCTTATTCATATGGCAAAGCTCCAACCCATCTTCTCACCTAAATCTTCCCGCAGAGTTAATTAGTAATGTTACATAATATAGGTAACGGTCGTCTTCCTCTTGATCTGCCATTGTTTGGGCTCTGAATTTTCTCATCTTCTTTTGTTACTCTCTTCCTGTGTAGTTGCACTAGCTTAGTATAAACCATGCACTTAACTCATACTCTTATCGAACTAGAAGCAGCAAAGGCAAATGTACATATCAAATTTTTTAAGTCTTTATCGGTTAAGCCCTTAGAAACTGCACCCTGATGTTCCATAGCTTAATGCATTTTGTTTGCTTTAATTCTAGAAAAAGCTGCAAAGTTTATTCTAAGCTATATATATCATATTATGTTCCAAATTTTATACTAAACGATTTTAAAGAACCGTTGGGCCTTGCTCTCCCTTTCCTTCCCATTCAGAATATTTGTTATCCGGTCGATTTACTTTTACGGTAGCTTATATATATCATATTGTGTTCCAAAAGCTTCCCATTTCTCTTTTTCTTAATCTGTTCCTTGACAGCTGCTTCATGGCTTCATATATCAGATTACGCCTCCATCTCCAGTTGGATAATTTTTTAATAATGATGTTTGATATTGTGAAGAACCCCTTGCTCCTCTTACTCTCTCAGTTTAAAATTATCTGCTTCTAAGATGTTTTGGCTGCATTATCATCTCTAGCTAACATCTATTTATCATCCCATAACCAAGCTGTTGGCTTTGGTAAGATGCACATCAAAGGGGGAGCTATAAAGGTATCAGCAATACCTAATTTTGTATTCGCATATCCAATAAACTGGTCCAGGGAAAGGATTGCACCAATGGCAGAGATGATAATGGGTTGCACATTATGCTAAAATGAAAATAAAACAGAAATTTGATGGGGACCATCAACGCATCCTAATGTGCACCGCCTAAGCATGAAGCCAAATTTCAAGTTAAACGAAGAAAGGGAAACCCAAAACCAAAAGAATCTTATCAAATAAAAATGTGTATATAGAAATCTATCCTTCGTAGAATTGCTAGGGTAAATATAAACTGGTATATTGAGATTACTTACCACTTAATTTCTTTTCTTTTTCTTTTTACCTTTCTTATGAATTCCAAGTCCTTGAAACAAAAATCAATCAAAAAGACCTGGTCTACTGCATTATTGGTAAATGCTAACATGCGCGCCTTTTACACCCCACTGGAGGCCCTGCAGTTCTTAGCCTCATACCTCATAATTAAAGAAACTTTCCTGTCGTTTTCATTTCCCCATTGTTTAAACACTTGAAAAGAAGACTGGAATTTAAAAAAAAAAAAACCATAATTAATGTACCCAACCACAATATTACCTTAGCCAATAATAAAGATTTAAGATCAAAGTAGCTGAAGACATACGGCAGTGATTTTAGCGAGAAATGGGTGCGAAAATACAAAATTTTACAGTTCTTTGACAGATTATTTTTTGCTAGACTTTTCAAGATTTGATGAGGAAGGAACAGTAAGAAACGTAGAAGGCGATGGATGGTGCGAGGGATGGAACAGGTGAAGCACATGTGGCTGAGCTTCCAGTTGTAGTTGCAGTGATCGATGGCCATTGGCCAAAGGCCCAAAAGGATACGTAATAACTGGCAACCGACGCAGCCAGTTCAAAGAAGTTTTGTCCCAAGTGGATTGGTTTGTTTTGTAGTAAAACGAAGAAAATACTACCTTTAGAATTTAAATCTTTTGCAGTCCACCTAAGCAAACAGCATAGTATGGCTTTAATCTCATGGGTATGCGGTTACGGGCTCATTTCATTATTGGTTTAATCTATTTTTCTATTTTCCTTGTTATAGTAAATTAAGTTGCAATTAAATCAACAAATAGAAGTGAAAGGTAATAGAAATGCAATAAAATTGATTATATAGTTTAGAATTCTTTCTTACGGGACATTATGTAAAGAGTAATTTATTATAAATATAACGACTCAAATTTGGGCCTAATAGAATTGGGTCTATTGGGCCTCAAGCGTGGGAGCGTTTAAAATTTTTGAGAACATAAGAATGACATTAATACAAGTTGGACCTATTAGGTGAGTGATTTTGAAAGGTTAGAGGGCTTCCATGAAGTCTCGGGTTCAAACTTGGGCTTTAGAAAAAATTTAGTTTTAGGTGAATAAAACCCTGGGAGTTAGTGAGTAGGCTTTAAGAATAAAATGTGGAGAAAAAATAACACAAAAGGAGTTGTGGTCTAGTGGCAAATGGCGCCACATAAGAGACAAGGGAATGACGCCACACAAGGAAGCAAGGGGTCCAAGGTTCAAGTTTTGGCGCTTGCAATTCATTTTGATTTCTTTTTAAATGAACTTAGACTTTGGCCCATAAGCTTATACTTAGTTGCGCATGCTTTATGTCACAAACGGAGCTTGTGTTGTGGTTGCATATAGCGTCTGGAGCATAGAAGAGGGCAAGGGTTCTAATCTCATGTCAAGCAAGGGAGTGTTTATTTTGCAAATTGGACGGCCAGAGTTTGTGTTGAATTTAAACTCTGCTGAAGGAGGGATCTTAAGCACACCTTAGTTGGCGTTGGGCATAAGAGTGTTCTTGTGGGTTTAGGCTATTTGGGCCACGATGGGTCGAAAGGGGCCATGTGAGGCCAATGGGCCCGTGTGCCCATATGAATAAATTATATGATTGTGTAGTAGATATTGGACTGGTCTATGTGAACCTCATATATGTGGCTAGATTTGGGCTAAATGGCTCACACGAGCGTGTGGGCCCATTTGGGTCGAGAATGGGTCCTAGGCCCAATCGTATCGTTATCTCATTTCTTCTTGTTAGGGTGCGTTGTATCGCAGGATAATTTCAGGGATTATAAACCTTCAGTGGTATTCGTAAAGGACTTAGCAAAACTCAGTGAAATAAGGATCGATGCTAAGGGATTGGCGGCACACTCGTAATCAAGGTGTGTAATCTCACACCTCTGTTTATTTTGTTAATACAATGTTCTGTGAATCGACTAAAAGCCGAAATACCGAAAAGCCAGAATATCGACATTTGAGATCACTCGAGCGTGCGAGCGCTCGTAGTGATAAACCGAGCAACGGACGTTGGCGATAGACCTTTGGGAGTGCCACGAACCTTCCTCGTGGGCTTAGGCCGTAATGGGCCTTATTGAGCAGAAGTGGGCTAAGTGGGCCCAATGGCCTAATGGGCCTACAAAGGCAAAATCCATAGTAAGTGCCGGATGATGGGTGCGGCTACAAAGTTTGCAGAACCATGACCGGGGCTGAATGGGCCATACGAGCATGTGGGCCCGCTTAGGCCAAAATTAGGCTATAGGCCCAATTACACCGTTTTGACCAAAAAGGGAACCTGTGTCGCTCGAGGTGACAGTAGGCCTCCGAAAAGGCCATTAGATGGCCAAATTACCAAATTACCCTTGGTGGGTAAAATTACCGAATTATCCTTGGTGGGTAAATTACCAAATTACCCTTAGTGGATAAATTACTGAAATACCCTTAGTGGGTAAATTATCGAAATACCCTCGGTGGGTAAATTACTTAAATACCCTTGGTGGGTAAATTACCTAAATACCCTTGGTAGGTAAAATTACTGAAATACCATTGGTGGGTAAAATTACCAAAATACCATTGGTGGGTAAAGTTACTGAAATACTCGGTTTGCAAAATTACCAAAATACCCCTATAGGGTAAAATGACTATTTTGCCCTTGTAGGTAAATGACTGACTTGGACTATGAATTTGATTGATTTGGACTGTGATTGTATAGCTACGTTTTAATTGACTTGACTATGGTCGTGTGACTGTTATGCTGTTAATTTATGTCTAAATTACTGTTCTTGAGCATGGCCATTTTGCATACACGTGTAATGATTAAGCATGACATACACGACATATTGCATTGGGTTGGGTTACGCTTATGGAGGAAATACTGTACTGGTGGCTATGCCATGTTATATTGATTCAGTGGCTCTTCCACGATATGCTAATTTTAGTGGCTCACCACGATATCTTTATTCTCGACAACTTTCTTTGTGTTGATATCGGCATTTCGGCTCGCTCTTGGTGTGTAGGGTTGAGTGGGTTGACTTGGTCCCCACATGGTGTGTAGGGTTGGTACGGGTGGTGTGATAGCTGGATTGGGTTGGGCTGCATTTTCGTTGCATTACCATGATTTTGGGGCTTAGGCCTGAACTGACCCAGACTGTGACTGTAATTGGGATTACGTACTTAGTTCTTGTAACTCACCCTTTTCCTTTAACTGTGCAGATAATCCACAGCCTTAGAGGATTTGGAGCTGCGAGGGACTCAGAGGTGGCCACACGTATTGCATGTTTCAAGGGTGAACTTAGTATTTCAATTTGGGATTACTTTGCTTTTATTATTAGGTTATATAATTGTTGTAATAAGGCCATTGGAACTATTTTAACATTTATTTGGGATTTCTTTAAACCCTGCAAATTTAACCAATACGGGGTTTTTTTATCAACAACAACTATTTTTTTAAAACATCACGTTTCGTAAATGTTAAAAACCAAACTTCTATAACTGGCCTGGTTTTTAATAAGCAAGATAAGACGTGCATTTTTGAAAGGGTATTAATTCGAGTAAATTTCTTTTGTTAACAAGCAACGAGAAACGGGATTTTGAACGTTTAGGTGGGGAGTTGACAATGGGTTTTTCAACAACCCTAAGGTTTTTCAAACATCACCTAATGTGGCACGCTAGATCCGGTCGTAATGTCTAGGCTGGGTTTGGGGTGTTACAATAAATCAATAGTATAAGTAGTGATTTAAGTTTATTTCATTAATAAAGTTGTAATTTCACTCTTATACATTTAACTAAAATCACATTTTCACTAAATCTTTCCCTTGAAAGTTTAATTACAAATTGAACATGGAAACCATTTGTTTACAACTAAATACACTTTAACACGTTTTTTAAATAAACATAATAGTGACCTCTAATTCGAACATCAAATCGATAATGAATTCGAAGTGAACATTAAGACCTAATCATAAAATCATGAGGGTGATAAGCTTAGTTTTCTACCAGGTTCAATAAGTCAATCCAAGTCCAAATTGTTGAAACACCAACTTAATGTGTTGGTTCAATATTTGGTTCCAAAAGACTTTCAAGAAAGAGAATTTGAAGATCCAAATAGTCAAGACTTCATTTCATGTTACATGGGGTCTAATGACACAAACCTAAGACATAAAACTAGATGAAAGGTTTTAATAAGCTTGTAAAAGAACAAGTTATGAAGAGAGAATCCCAAACACACACCCAATTAAGATCGATTTATTTAGTTTCAGTAGAGTTTTGCTAGTTTTCATTTAGGCCTTGTTTGTTGTTAGGCAAACATAATTTATCTTGAGTTTATTTTTAGCATCATTTAATGTTTAAATTGTTATAAATTCAGTCCATCATCCATTCTTATTCAAAATGGTAGAATTTGACTAGTTCTTAACTGTTAGTTTTAATTTAGTTCTTAGTTGTTAGCTGCTAGTTTTAATTTTGTTTTAAAATTTTTTAAGTGAATGACTTCTAAGTTAATTTAAACTCTTTTGGATAGATGTTATCTTTATTCATAAAAATTTTGTACTCTTTGGCCATGTGAGCTTATAAATAGGGCTAGCCTCTCCATTTTGTAACTAGCTTTTCACTTTGAAATTTTTTAAACACTCTTTGAGTTTCATTTTGTTGAAAGAAGCCTTTTCTTGTACTTTTCAAAGAAGAAGTTTTCAACTTTGTTCTTTCAAATTATTTGCGAAAATTCTTCAATTTTTGAATTGTTAAGAGTGTTCCTTGAGAATCAAATGCCATTTTCTCATCTCGATTGATTTTAGTAAAATTTATATTTCAAGGGGATCGATCTTCCATCCTTTATTTATTCAATTTCTATTCTATTTTGTTTAGTTATCCTATCATTTTAGGTGCCTTCCATCTTTATCTCAAGAGAGTCATAGTGATCCTCATCCAAATATCCAAACTGCCATTTCCTTTCTCTTATCTTATCTTTCAGTTTAAATCTTATCTTTTATCCTTAACGTATTAAACTAATTCATCTTTTTACTTACAGATTCCCAACAACTATAAATCAATCATTATTCACTGCCTCATCACAATCTTTAATGTTACATCCTAAAAATCAGGCTAGTAGAATCTTAATAGTTAATTAGGGGTTAGTGAATCAAAAATCATAATTGGGTTAGATAATTAAAATTAATTAAATAAAATATTAAAATAATTATAATTAATAATTTTTGTTAGTAAATTAAAATTAGGTGCCTGAGAAATAATTTGGTTAAAACGGATTTTTAAAATCGAGATTTGTTTTGAAAATAATTTTGAAATTAGTTTTAATTGAAAAGTAAGAACCTATTTGAAAAAGGGAAGAAACTGGAGGTTGTTAAATGGGCAATCGCCCAATTTTTAAAAATGGGTTGCCTATTTAACAACCCCTACATCTCATTCCCTTGCACTTTATCTTCTTTAAAAATTTGCCAAACACCAAATCAAAGTTTTTCTTTCGAAATTAGTTCATCCTTTTTTATTCCTAAGCTCTCTAAATACAAAATCTCTTTTCAATTTTGAAGAACACTAATGTTCTCATTCTTAAAATCCTCAAGAGATCTTCACACGTTTTAGCTCCATAGCTCGTCGATTTTGCAAAATTGACGTGAGATTATTACTTTTTATGACTAAACTAAGTGAGTTATTATATCAATTCGAGATTTAAATTATTTAATTAAGATCTTAGTATATCACTTGATTTTAAGTTGATTTTTGACTTGAAAATGGTAGATCTCGTATTTCTTGGTTAAGCTTTGGTTTTAAAGTGATTATTAATTAAAGTGATTTTTAATTCATTTTGATCTGATGAAAAGGTATTTGATCTTAATTTGACAAATCCTTAATGAATTTAAGCAAACTGAATGTTTTCCCCTTTTAAAAGATCACATAAGCTTTATTTTGCCGAAAAAATTAGATCAGTGTAATTGGGTAAAATTGATGGTTTAGATCTACAATTATATGATATTTATGGTGTATGAAGTTAAAATCCAAGCTTAGAAACAATATTTGAGTGGTTAAACATCTATTTCGACAAAACTAGTTAACTTTTTCGGTATAGAAGTTAAGACGCTTGGGTCTGTGATTTTGGAATAATTTGATTATGCAACTTGCTTGATGTGTATGTAAAGTGCTAATTCATTTGGGAGCCTCTCTAACCATGAACAAAGGCAAACAAAGGCTTATTTAAGCTTTTTCCATTAAGGTTGCAATCAAGAATCAACCAATCATAAAAACAAATAATTTTGATTCTCCATAGTTTTTCTTTTAAGTGAAAAACTGAAGAAGAGAATGTGAACCGTGCACCAAGTAGGGTCTTAGGAAAAAGAGGTGAATCAAATTTGACCGCTTAAAAACCAAGCCTTTCCTAGCCAGAGCCAACCCTAGACATGCACATTCTCATTACCACACTTTTCACAGTTATCGAATAACATAAAGAAGTGAATAGAAGAACACAACACATGTATTTTCTCATTACCACACTTCTTATTTTTTTAACCGATCAACTGTGGATCTTCCTATATATATCAAAATTATAACATTGCATAATTTAAATATTATAAACAATTATAAAACAGATATACAATGAGATAAGTAATTAAAATAAAATTATCAGCCAATGTTTCAATGGTTCTATTTCTAGAAAATAAAATTACATAATTTTTCGTCACAAGGCATTCCTTGGTTTTTCAACTACCATCACATATTTTCCTTGTTATGGACTCTTTTTTGGAAAATTTATATTTAAGTCTTATGTCTGATTCCGACTCACAAGAAATCTTTGAATTTTAAAAAAAATAGCCCAACGTGGAGATGATAGTCTATGGTCTATTTCCTAAGAATCATAACCTCGGCAATAGAAAACAATTATATAACACATATATAATATCGCATCCATTCCCATATATAACTCAAAACATACATAAGATCTAAAGAATGTTACTTTCTATGTAATCAAATCATTCAAGAAGAATAGACCTTTATTTTGATTATCTGTTTATACTTATAGATAGAATACAACCTAGTTTTGATACCAATTGTTGGAAAAATGAGTTTGAAAAATGCAGCGGAAAATTAATTTAGGGAAAAACCAGAGTTTTAAATTTTTTTCCAAAATAAGATCTTTGTTGTGATGTCTAAAGTAATAAACACTTAATAAAATTTGTACATTTTCGATTCATCTAGGATGAGTGCTTCAACCGAGTAGTCTTCTCCGCTATCCTCAAGCTCACGTCTGTCGAGTGTGGGCTCACTTCGAATCAAAAATTTTTTCACAAAAATTACCAGTGGGGTAATTTTGCAATTTCTCTAAACTTTTGGGTCAAGTTGTAAACCAGAAAAAAATCTTTAGAAATTTTCTAAATAATCGTTTCAGAGAATTTTCTCTCTACAGCTTTCTCTTGAATTCAAATATGTGTAAAATAATGACCCAATGCTCTCTTTATATAGGGAGAGTTTAGAGAGTTCAACCATGATTGAACTTAACCAGTTTAATATTAAATTAATATAATATTTATCAATATAAATATTAGATTAAATTTAATATTAAATCTTATTAAAATAGTAGAATGTAGATAAACATTAAATTAGATTTAATATTAAGATAATCAATTTAATATTAAATTAATAAAATACTATTAAGATAAGTATTAAATTAAATTTAATATTAAACTATTAAAATAATATTATTTTTGGAATAGTTAATCTGTAATTAAATTCTCTAGTAGAGTCCCAGTAGGAGTGTAACTATTCCACTACTCAATCACAGAAAACCAACCATTGCTGGCCATCGAGATACCGCCGTTGTAGCTGCCGACACCGCCATGTTCGGTGATGCAAGTGTGACACCTTTACGGCACCTCAAGCCGATTCTGCTATTATCAGTTTGGTCTAGGTCTGTGACATACCTGTAACACCCCTAACCCGTATCCGTCATCGGAATAGGGTTATAGAGAATTACCAAAAACTTTGAACTTAAAACATTTGATTCCAATCATTCATAAAACAAATCATATACCATTCAAACACAAGCATAATGTCCCTTTCTTGAGCCCTCAAGGCCTTAGAAACACTTTAGAAATGATTCAGGACTAAATAAAAAACATTTAGAATTTCATGGAAAAAGATAGAAAAATTCATACTACAGGGGTCACACGGCCGTATGGTTAGGCCGTGTGATTCACATAGATGAGACACATGCTCGTGTCTCGGGGGTGTGGGCATTCGAAGTAGGGACACACGACCGTGTTCTAGCCCTTGTTTGTGCCTGTGTAACTCTATATAATACCACCTTAATGACACTCCATAAATATTTATAAAAGTATTTACGGCTCGGTTTATAGAAATGAGGTTCTGACACCTCATTTTCTAAAACCATTTGACCTTAAGGTCTTACCACTCGAACTTAATAAATTGCTTAAATAACATAAATCATCAAATCAAAAACTTTTCAAAATCATAATTAACTCGTAAATATTAAATAATATTTATGAACTTACTCATCGAATTTGGTAGCCCCGAAACCACTATTTCCGACACCATTGAAAATGGGTTGTTACAACTCTCCCCTTACGAAAATTTCATCCTGGAAATTTCTCACCTGATAAAAGCCATCAAGTCGAGTCTTTTTGTCATCTTCTTAATGGTAAACAACAGATAAATCATTTATAACTAACCTTGATTCAAAATTCGCATCAAAGCTCATAATAAAACTTGATACTATACTTGAACTTAACTGAACAACCATGATGTCCTCCTGTCATAACTTATCAATAATAGTATTGTAACAACCTAGTTTTAGCTAGATCGAATAGTGGTTCTGAACCACAAATTTGGTGTCAAAATTTTTTAATATTATTTTCGGTATTTGCAGCATGTTAATTGATATGTGTGAAAATTTGGTGATTTAATTTATTGTTTAATTGCTCAATTTGAGAAAAAGGACTAAATCGCGTAAAAAGTAAAACGTGAGTTCTAATAGCTAAAGGTATTAAATAGCTATGGAATATTAAATTAAAAGTCCTTATGGTGATATTAGACCATTTGTTGTGTTAATGGACATTGGACATGCAATATAAATTTCTATATTTATTCATTAAGGGTAAATAGGTAAATTGATAAATTAAGTTAATAAAATTATAACAAAACATGAAATGGTGTTCATCTTCTTCTTGGTGACAAAATATCAAAGGAAAAAGAAAGAATTTAAGCTTGTTAGGGTTCGGCCATTGCATGGTCTAATTGGTGAGTAATTTTTACTCGATTTTTGATGATTTCTATGTTTTTGTAATCGTTGCAGCTTAATCTAGCTAGCTCGTACATTTAACTTTGAAACTGTTAAAGATTTTAAGAGTTTCCATTGATGAGTTTATGTGTTCATTGGTTTGAAGAAGAAATATGAAAGCTTGATGATAGATTATCATGTTTTGTAAAGTGATTTTTGATGAAAATGCATAATAGGGATTAAATTGTGAAATATACAAATTGAGTGGCTAAAATGTGAAATAAATGAAGTTTTGGGCTGCTAGGGACTTATAAATAATTTGGTCAAGCATGGGTTTTGATGAATTGTGTGTATTTGTGAAATAGGGACTAAATTGATTAAATGTGAAAGTTAAGGGGCTAATGTATAAAAATACCCAAATGAGTATTCTTGGACTAAATTGAATGAGTAGATGAATAAATAACTTAATTTTGAATTCATATTGATCAAGAAAGAAAGAATTCGGATTTAGATCGGGGGAAAAGCAAGGTTCTCGACTAGTCGACCGGATCCATCAATTCCAAATACGAGGTAAGTTCGTATGCAATGAGCTTATTTATAATTTTATTTTATATGCTTTGATATAGCATGAATTTTGATTATGTGATTACGAGCAAGTTCGAGAACGATTCGACAGTGATTCAACTATGATTTGGTATTAGAGAATCCCGGTTGAACCTTAGGAATAGTCTAGGATGTTAATGACATGTCATTAGGGTATTGAGTTGGCTTCGGGCCATGATACCGGCCCTTCGGGTGTGAGTTATGCCTTGATTTGGCTTTGAGCTATGGTATAAGCACTTGGAGGTAAATTGCCTTGATTTGGCTTCAGGCCATGGTATAGGTACTCTGAGATAAGTTACATTGATTTGGCTTCGGGCCATGGTATATGTACTTATTGTATGAGACTCTTGAATATCTTACATCTATTCCGAGTAGTTCAACTAGAAAATGAAAGTTATGGACAAGAACAAGATTGGTATGAGTAAGTACAGGTATGAATGTAAAGTTTATAAACATTGAATCCATGAAATGGATGAATTCTTGGTAAGTTAGTGAATGGATGATTAAATGGCTTGAGATTTAATGTATTTTGTTATCTTACATTTATATTATTTGAATTGTGAATGATTAGTGAAGTTGCTCATTACGTTAATACAAACTTACTAAGCTATGAAGCTTACTTCTTGTTATTTTTCTATATTTTATAATGAATCAAGGCTAGCTCGGATCCAGGAGTCATCGGGAACATCATCGCACTGTTAAACATCTAAGTTGGTACTTTTAAGTTGTGTAAATATGGTATATGGCATGTATAAGCTAAATGTGGTATTTTGGTTGTGATTATAGCCATGAGTTTTGGCTTGTAAATGTATATGATATGGTTTGTATATTTAGCCATGAGTGATGGCTTATTTTGGCATGTTTGGTATAAATATGGTTATGGTTTATAATTGCCCAAATGATAAATTGTTTTGTGAAGTATAAATGCTTGAGAAATGCCTTGATGAGGTATGATTTTAGATGTTGTGTTGATTATTTATAAGGAAGCTATGTATGTGTGAATTATGGTAAATGAACCATATTGATTGATATTTTTTGGCATGTATTTGGTTAAGTAATTGGTAGTGAATTGAGAATCAGAATAGATGAGAGTATAATGGTATGAAATGTGCATTTGGTTGATGATTTTGGCAGCCTAATTGTATGATGAAATTGTACCATTTTGGTTGTTTAGGTAAGCATGGGTTAGAGTGGAAAATTGGCCTTGCAAATGGCTTATTTTTGTCCACACGGGCAGAGACACGGGCGTGTGTCTCAGCCGTGTGCCCCCTGGTATTGATATTAAATTGAAGTCAGTATGCTCCACACGGTCTTACACACGCGTTTGACTGGCCATGTGGTACAAGTCAGTATACCCCCTAATTGGCACATGGCCTAACACAAGGGCCTGTGACTTGGCCGTGTTGCATAAATCAGTATACTCTCCGGTTTTCACACGGCCTGGAACATGGGCATGTCTTTTGCCGTGTGATGAAAGTCAGTATGTATGCCTTGTTTCCACACGGCCTGAGACACGAGTGTGTCTGAAGCCGTGTGAGGCACACGGGCGTGTGACCCCTATATTGATGAAAAATTTCTAAATTTTCTAAAATTTTCGTATGTTATCGATCTAGTCCCGAACCATTTCTAAAGCATGTCTAAGGCCTCATAGGCCCTAAAAAGGGATAATGCGATTGTGTTGAATGGTATTTGAGTATGAATGAATAAATGTATGAGTTATGTTGTATATTGATCAATAATGCCTTGTAACCCTACTCCGGCGACAAATATGGGTTAGGGGTGTTACAAGTATAACTACCGAGAAATTTCTATTTATCGTCTGTCGAGACATAACCGAGAAGCCCAGATTATCAAACTCTGACTGATGCTTCTGACATGTTTGCATTTGTAACTTTCAACTGATATTTGTTCCCCTTTCATGGAAAATATCACACAATATCATTTAACACAAGTGCAACTGCTTCAACTATTGAGAGGACTTAAATCCATAATGACATTTCCCGATTATAATTGATCTGATAGATATAATTTTGTATCATGTTTTCTAGAATATGAATTTTTCATTCAAACTATCCGTCTATTTACTCGTGAATTCTCAAAATTTTTTCCTCAATCGAAAAATAAGCTTCAATATAATAAAATTATCTAACTTTTTAAATGAATAGCCCGTTCTAAATAACAAAATTGAGTCAATCTATCAATCAAATAATAACATTTCAAAATAGGTCTTTCTTCTTGTTGTTATGAAAATCCAGATATACCATGTATCATAATTCCCTCAGAATACCAATCAAAGATCTTTATAAACTGCATTAACTCAAACGAAACATAACATCCGGTTTTAACTCGTTGACATAAATCAAGATTACTTGAGGAATGAGAACCAATACACAAGTTTAAGCTCAATCTTCCATTGTCTACACTTTCGCCAATATCTTCTCCTTCACAAAAGCTAGAGGGATATATAATAAAGCTATCACAATTATTAACATCGAAGCTTTGAACCATACCAGTGTCACAACCATAAGATGAATTAAAACCTTAGTGCTTTAATAAGACCGATGTTACAACTGTATAGATAGAATAGTACCCTAACATCAATAGTGTACTCTGAAATAAAAAAGGAAAACCGAATGTAGTTTCAGTAATAATCAATACAAAAACACAACCTCTAAAAACCTGAGATTTGTATAACCGTGCTTCCATGATTGAACACAACGAACCACATTTGATAGAATAGATCATAAGAACGATAAGAAAGCCAAAATAATGAAATCCTAGATATAAAGCTCTACTGAATTTTCGAGAACATAATCCATATTGAATGATAAAGAGATCGATGATACCCCAGAGAAAATCTAGACAAAGATTGTAACACCCCAAACCCAGCCCATACGTTACGACCGGATCTGACATGTCACATGAAGAAAACATATTAAGAACTTGTAATTTGTACTAAAATAGGTGTTATATAATTATAGTTAAGAAAACAAGTTTGGCTATAAATATTCGATAAAATATTTCTAATCTTGAAAGGTTGATCGAAGAATCGATAATTAAATTAGTAACCTTATAAAAATATTGTTGATAATTCGAAAAAGAATTTTCGAGTTAAATTATTTGTAAAATTTATTATGAAATCCATTTGCTAAACTATTTTAGAAAACCTTTGTTTATGATTTTAGAAAATCCTTATTTAAAATAATTCAAGAAAAATAATAAATACGTCCAAGAATAAAGCAAATTAAAGTTTATCCCAGAGGCCTTATTACAGCTTTAAACCCAAATAGTAAAAGTAATAAATCGTAAAATGAAATTTACTAAAGTCTGAAAACACCATTGCTAAAGTATGGCCTCCACCGAATCATCCATGGCCCAAGTCCACATAACTGAGTATTACCTACGAGGATTAAGAAGGAGGGGTGAGTTACTAGAACTCAGTGTATAATCCCCTTACTGGTCATTAATTGGGCCAAAACCCATACAGAAACAAACTGGGCTGAAGCCCATATATAAACAAACTAGGCCTTAGCCCTATAATCTTGATAATGCAGATAATGCAACCCAACCAAACCCAATCCAGCCAATCACACCCTCGACCAACCAATCACACCTATGGGGATCAAGTCAACCCACCCTGCCGATCACACCAATCACTGCAGTCAAGCTACTTATTACAGAGTTTGTGGCAGAATCACCAGAATAACAGAATATACGTGGCATAGCCATACCGACGGTAACATAACCGGCACACAGCCTTGAGTAAATATGTTTGGCACAAAACCATAATCACGATGGCACAGATCCATATTGAGGTGGGCATATAGCCATTATCAGAATTTGTGGCAAGTCCAGCAGAATAATATATACGTGGCATAGCCACTATACAGAATCTGGCATAGCCACCAGGCTACACTGCTCTTCAGTCATTAACCCACCCCATGCTCATGATGAAATGCAATCTATGAACATACAAAAGTGTAATAACAATCATACACACAATATTTAACCACGAATAAGAGTATAACAGTCATCTTCATCCATTTAGAAGTGTTTCGATAATTTTACCCATCGAGGGTAATTCGATAATTTTAGCCACTAAGGTAATTCGGTGATCTCTCAACCCAGGGATATTTTGATAATTTACCCACCAAGGTTATTTTGGTAATTTTGCAACCCGGACTTAACTACTAATTTGGGGCATAAAATTGAAAATTGTCCATCCGTGTCATATTGACTAAATTAACTATAACTTGAGTTAGGAAACTCAAAATTTAGATCCGTAAATTGACTCTTATATCTTCTTACTACTATTTTTCTAGAATTTTTGGCTTAGTTATTTAGTACATTTTATTCATTAAAGTTTCCCCTGTTTCAGTGACCAATGGTTCTGACCTCTCTTACCCTAAATTTAAATATCTCATTGTACATTTTTCATATGTTGCTTTGAATTATTTAAATTTAAAATAGACTCATTAAGGAATCTATACATATAAATTTTAACTCATAATTCACTTTGTACAATTTTGAATGATTTTTCCAAGACAGAACAACCGGTCTCACTAAAATTAAAAATATCACAAAATATAAAGTTCCTCTTCCTACTCTGTTTCTTTCATATAAAAATAGACACAATAAGCTTTAATTCTATATCTTATTCACTTTCTAATTCCCTTTCTCTTATTTCTCGTGATTTTTCAAAATCATATCACTGCTGCTAACCAAAAACTGTTTCATTGCAAAATATGGTTACCACTACGAAATATGCACGCCAAGTGGTCACAGATGTCGGTTTCTGGTTTTTCGATCTTTCAAACGAATCACAGAACACTTCATGCAAACATTTAGAGAGGTGTGAGATTACACCTTATTCGGAATCCATAACACAATGCTCTCCGCGGCACCAACAATCCGAGTTTCTTATTACGAGGAATAGGTGTTCGATTGACCCTGTGATAAAGTACTTCAAGACCTTACCAACCCTATTCCGAAAGCCAAAGGCTAGAAAGATGACAAGAGTGTAAGCTAACACTCTACCGATTCGGCCTACACCAAGAGAACCAAGAAGATGGAAGTAGCAAGGAATAGATTCAGCCTTGGTCAAAAGAACAGGTTGAATAATTGGTTTTAGAAGAGGGAGTAAAAGAGAAACAAGAAGAAAATAAAAGAAGAGGAAGAACACTACCTTGCAACCACCGGAAACCCGAGAAGGTAAAGAAGCTTCGGCACCCACAAGAACCAAGTTTCGACTATGAGATGAAGTTGATGTTTCAGTTATGGTGTAGAATCGAGAATGTTTGAAAATAAAAGAGTAGAAGTCAATAGGAAAATTGAAGTTTCGGGAAAGAGGAAATGCAATCAGAAGAACAAAAACATTTAGAAAGGAAAAATGTCTAAAGGCTAAAATTGCCTAAGAAGGCTAAAGAGAAATTCGGCTCCCCTTTTCTCCCTACCAAAACCGTGTATCATCTTTACCAAAAAGATGAGTGTTGACCAGAACTCTTTCCAAAACATCTTCCACAAAATCAGCTAACATGTTCCCCCTTACCTTTTTCCTTCATTTCTTTCCTTATACTTTTCCTTACCTTATTTCTTAGCCATCTTTCCATCAATAAAAAATCTTCCCTTCCTTCTTTATAGCCATGACCAATACTTACCATCTTCCACCTGATAAATACAAAAAAAAAAAAAAATCAAATCCCAAAAGTTGCAATAGATGGGATTCGAACCCCTTCCCTCCATGTTCTCCACTTGACGCCACACCACTCCACCATGTGCTCCACTTGTGTTAGAAAATACTCACTTATTCCCTTATGCCTTAACGCCACTTACCTTCTCCCCTTTAAGTGCCTAAACATAAAAATTTTCCTATAGCCTAACTTGAACCCGAAACTTCCTAGAAACCCCGTAACTTTCCAAAATCACATTCCTAATAAGTCCAACTTAAAATAATGACGTTATCTTGTTCTCAAAAATTTTAAGCACTCCTACGAATTAGGCCTAATGGGCCCAATCTACTAGGCCCAATTTCAAGTCGTTACAATTCTACCTCCCAAAAAAAAATTTCGTCCTTGAAATTTCCAACTATAGGAACAGTTGCACATCCTAACCTAGCACACTACACTTTCGCTGCGCACTCTGATTTCAATAATGCTAATTCGCTTTCTATCTTAATCTTGGAAAATCTTCACATCATTAAATATCTAATCCTCAAAAGCAAATAGGTATTTATCACTCATTCATAAAATTTTCTACATTCAACCAAAACATACCTGTCTTAATGGTGATGGAACAATCCCGAGCCCTATGCTCCTTAGACCTACATCTCAAACATGCTTCTGACCTCCTGCAGCACTCACCCAGATGACGCCTTCTGCAATAATTGCAAGCCGAAAAGTTTGGACGTGCCTTGACAAGCTTCACAGAATGAGATTGTGACCTTGAAGAATCGCGATCCTTTTTCTTTTTACAGTCTACGCACTCATGTTGAAGTGCCTCACCGATTCCCCTAACCTCCTCCCTAACCACCAAGTCAGCACATCAGCCCCAGCTCCATTAGAAGACCCCGTCTCAGCCACCAGCGATGTCGGTGCCTTCCTTTTGGGCACATGCCTCGGTGCTGAAGATCCAGCTCCAGCATCTCGGCCTTTACCACAACTACGTCCACCACGTCCACGTCCTCTAGCACTCATATTTGCTAAGTCGATTTAATCTGATTAAAAGTCTTATGAATTAGTATGCTATTCAATGTTTATTAAACAATGTTTTATGGAGTATAAGAAATAAAGTTGTTTTCAAAAATGTGTCCAAAAGTCTCAATCTCTATAGTTTCTACTCCTAAAGCCAAAAGTTGTAGAGTATTTCTGACATGTGAAGTTTTCTTACTACAATCATACCACAATAATTATAAAACGAGAATAGAAAAACTTACTAACTTGGTGCCGGATACCCGTGGTGCCATACTTTCTCTAAAACATGTTTTTATAAATCCAATTTTAAACAACTTTGGAAAACGCTTTTGAACCCAAACCACAGTCGAGTTTTGCAACCTGGCTCGAATACCATAAAATGTAACACCCCAAACTCGGCCCATGCGTTACGACCAGATCTGACATGTCACATGAAGAAAACAATTAAGAACTTGTAATTTGTACTAAAATAGGTGTTATATAATTATAGTTAAGAAAATAAGTTTGGTTGTAAATATTCTATAAAATACTTCTAATGTTGAAAGGTTGCTCGAAGAATCCATACTTAAACTAGTGACATTTGAAAAATATTATTGATAATTATAAAGAGAATTTCCGAGTTAAGTTATTTTTAAAAGTTTATTATGAAATCCATTTGTTAATCTATTTTGGAGAACCTTTATTTATGATTTTAGAATATCTTTATTTAAAATAATTCAAGAAAAATAATAAATACGTCCAAACATAAAGCAAATTAAAGTTTATCCCAGAGGCCTTATTACAGCTTTAAACCCAAATAGTAAAAGTAATAAAGTGGAAAATGAAATTTACTAAAGTCCGAAAACACCATTTCTAAAGTATGGCCTCCATCAAGTCATCCATGGCCCAAGCCCACATCACTGAGTATTACCTACATGGATTAAGAAGGAGGGGTGAGTTACTAGAACTCAGTGTATAATCCCCTTACCGGTCATTAACTGGGCCAAAGCCCATTGTAACATCCTGAATTAGGGGTTGTTTGCAATTTTATTATTTTCATGTGCTTGCTTGAAAAGAAATGAATACTATGATTACTTGACATGAATCCCGGGCTAGATCTGACTTAGGGCTGAAATTTTCTTTTTAGTGCTTAAGAGGAGGGAGCTAGGTGAGATAGGGGTTAAGAGAAAATTTTGGGAGAAGTTGGACACGAGGAATTAATTGGCATAATGGCTTGGGGCACTAAGGTGCAAGGGAGTGCAAGGGGGGAAGAGGTTCAAGTAACACGGGGCGCATCAGAGACTTTTTTTTTTTTGTGTCCGGATGGGAATTGGGCCAGGGAGGCCTTAAGGGATGTTGCGGACGCTTTTAGACACAAAGGATGGCCTTGGTAAAGTGGCTTTCATGCGCCACTTAAGGGCCTGGAGGCGATGCCTGGAGCAGGTCTAGAGTTCGAATCATGGTGGCCATATGGGACGAGTTTTATTTTGGGCTTTTTGGCGTAAAGAAGAAGGGGTTAAGCTGGGAAGGCCTTAAAAATAAATGGCGAGGATTATGGACATGAAAGTTGATGTGGTAGAGTGGCATGGAACGTTGTAAGGGGCTGCGGCAGTGAGGTCCCATGTTCGAGTAGCATGGGCAGCAATGAGTTTTTTTATGCATGCTGGCGTTAGGGGGAGTGAGCTAATGGCCTGCATGTGGGACTCTTAATTTGATAAGGATAAACTTTGTTTTTCCTTTTAATTTCAGCTGGAAGAGTAGTGCTATTAGTTTTATTTCTTCTTTTTTTTTTTTTGAAGAGGTGGCTAGGAGATAAAATAGAAGATAAATCTTGCTTTATTTCAATGGGTGATATTTGAAAGATAGAGGATTATCACAAAAGGGGAGATGGCCGAATATAGGACTCCTTAGGGCCATCCACAATCGGTTTTGAGTACATTAGGGAGGTGCCGAATTCATCTAAATTGTTTTCATCTAAATTGTTCTTCTTTTCTTCTCAATTTGTTTCTTGGCCAAATTTTCCCTAGTCATCTTTGCCCTAAAATTCTTCAAACCCCTATCACCCTTTTCATTATTTTCTTCTTGTTCTCTAGCCGAAGCTACTCCACTCTTTTGCCGAAATCTTCTCTCTTCCATTAGATCTACTTTGGCCGTATAGCAAGTGAGCACAGAATCTTTTCGGGATTTCTTCTTCAATCGGTTAGTAAAGGGTAAGTGGACATGGTCGAATGACTTTTGTTTGGTTTTCGGGATCTATGGTTATGGCCGAATGGCCTATGACTCATATTAATGTGATTAAAGCCGATTGTAGGGAGGGGGATAGTCTAACGCTATGAATATTCAGGATTTGGTGATCGATCTAGGTAAGGTCTCAATATTTGAATTTGTTATTAATTAGTTTAGAAGCCGAAGGTTAACTATGTGTGTGGTTACAAGGTGTGGCCGATTACAAGTGGTGTGTGTGACTTCGGGATTTGATTGGAAATCAAATCAGGTTAAGGTAAGTGCCGCAAATGATCCTTCGGGATTTAGTTGTTATAGCCGAATAGGCCTATGTCACTAACCTTGATGTTGGCCGAATATAGGGTCAAAGGATCTAGCAAAGTAGATCGGATCTTCGGGATCTAGGATTTGCGTTAGTAACAGGTGTGTAAAACTCTTTACACACTTTATTAGTTAGCATTGCTATTATGTTGCCTTTTAATCATTGTGGTAGTGATTTGCTTGTGGACATGAGCATGGATTCCGGGTAAGTCACTTGTGATTTAAAATCTATTATGGATGACATGATGGGTAATATGCTATGCCATGACTATTATGCATGATTTATGATAACATGTTAAGAATGATATGAGCATGTTGGTAATGGGATTGATGAGAGGAGGGGGGTTTTCTCTATGGACTGTCACCAGTGGTTTTGACCACACCGTTGTTAAATTGTGACTAAGTCCCAGTGGTTTGGTACCACCAGTGGTTTTGACCACATATTGATAAATTGTGACCTATGGTCATCAATGGTTTTGACCACACAATGGGTTGGCCCCATCACTTGATTTGTGACTCTTGTCACCAGTGGTTTTGACCACCAGTGGTTTTGACCACACGGGGTAGTTAAAGGAGCACGGATGGTTAGTTTGGGTTGCATGTTTGCATGTCTACTAATAATTTGTGTATGAGTTGTACTTCCGGGTTGGGGATTTATACACTGAGTCATGATGACTCACCCCTTCCCATATTATTTTGCAGAGGAGTAGATCGCGAAAATGGTGCCGGAGAGGACTCGAGGCGGCCATGCTTGTTCCTTGGATTTGGGATTTTATTTAATACAGT
This sequence comes from Gossypium rotundifolium, assembly GCA_025506655.1. Lineage (NCBI taxonomy): Eukaryota > Viridiplantae > Streptophyta > Magnoliopsida > Malvales > Malvaceae > Gossypium > Gossypium rotundifolium. The sequence goes on from CP106725.1 coordinate 68,332,821, forward strand.
TTAAGTTTGTTTATTTACTAAATTTTTTATTTGGGTTGTAATAAGGCCGCTAGTTTATTATTTTGGATGTTTACATAGTTGTTTTTACTTTACTTATACTATTTTACAAATGAAACTATATAATGTTAAGTGAATCGGTTAAAAGTAGCATTTTCAAATTAAGTAACTTCTATGAGTTTTCAAAGATGTTACCATCGGGTAGCAAAATTCACCAAGTCAACCATAACTTTGAAGGTTCTTTAAATTTAAATGATCAAATGTTTTCAAAGGTTTTCAACACAACCATGTTTGGAAAATCAATCCCTCCTAAGTTTTATCAAACACTATTTTATAACCTTAACAGTATTTTCAGATTTTCACAAGATAATCAAAATTTTTCAAAACGTTTTACTCTGTGACATACCAGATCCGGTCGAGGCTCATAGGCCGGGTTTGGGGTGTTACATTTTTGGTATCAGAGCCCGATTCAAAAACTCAGCTGTAGGGGCGCAGGGCCCAAAACATTTTTGTAGGCCTTTGTGAATTATTATGGAAATGGTTTTCATCAAACAAGATGGCATCGAGTCTCCCAGACCTATCCGCCTGTAAGTATCTCTGACTGTTCTGTGAATACTTGATAAGGGAAAAGGGGTAACTTAGGAATGTAGAATAGAATGATAGGTACTTGAACTCTAGGACTAGTCTACCCCAACTACTACATAAGACTTAATTGCTTAATTAAACAAACCTATGTCTAAGTCACCGAGTTAGGGTGTGGTAACCATGGTGCGCATGTCTCGGATTGGTATTAGGTGGGAGCTTGGTATTTAAGCAGTCCGCGTGACTCACCTCCTCTCCACTCGAATCTTACCTGCTGCGTAGCTTCGGTTCACCCTAACCAAGAGGACTTATTCATGGGCTAAACCCTAACTAAAATCCGTAAGGGAACTAGCCATATTTTCATAAAACCCTAGTTTTAAAACTCTTAAAATTTCTTTTAATGTGTGAGAACTATTGTTTTACAACATTTTTCGAAAAAAATTCTGATTTGTAGAATTACTAAAATACCCCTAGGGGTAAAATCACAAGAATGCCCTTGGTTTATGAAATTCCAAAAATGCCCACAGTTTTAATCAAAATTCTCATTACATATAAAGTGCCCAAAAACCTTAATTTGCAAAATATCGAAAATATCATATTTTGGAAAATTACGAAATTTCCCTAACCTACAAAATTACCAAAATGACCGATTTTCAAAATTTTTGCTACACCATCAACTTGGAAAACAAATTCTCAAAAGAACCCTCAAAGTCTTGCAACATTTGGAAATACCGAATTATCAAACTTTACAAAGTTACCCGGTTTATTACCAAAACACCTCGAGCTTCAAAATCACCGAATACCCCGAAGTTTCAAAATTTTTCAAAATACCCCTGAATTTAAAAGTTCCAAAATACTTTTTGACAAAATCATCCGAGAACTTCTATTTTTGAAAAATTACAAAAATACCCTTGTAGGTTAAAATTACGAAAATACCCCCGGGTAGTGAAATGTTGAAAATGCCCTACACGTTAGTTATGGTCTATGAATGTTGTTTGTGTGATGGATGTACTTAGAACCATGAGATAAGCCTGAAACTGGAACTATAGGTAGATTCGATTCGAAAGAATCACCTCGAAAACTATTTCTCATAAAAATTGCTCGTGGGTAAATAGTGAACAGTATTAATAATACATAAAATTCTTAATCAGATAAACGCGAACGAGAAGAATGAGTACAAGAGGTCATGGACGTCCACCGCGTGGCCGTGGTAGGGGTAGGATGACCTTGTCGGAGCCACCAGGGTCTGGTCATGGGTCTGAAAATATGATGCCGGATCTGCCGGCACAGAAACTGAGTTTCAAGATCAGACCGGTGGTAACGATGTAGTATCCCAAGCTGTACTACGAGTGTTGGAATGAGTTGCCGAGGCAAGCGCGGGTGTAGGAGCCCGTAAATTTATGGTTGAAAGACTCCGAGCTAACGGAACAGAAGTGTTTAGAGGAGTTTCTGGAGTGGCACCCAGTGCGGCAGAGTATTGGTTGGAATCAACTGAGAGGATTATGGGTGACCTAGATTTTACAGCTGAGGAGAAGTTGAAGGGTATAATCTCTCTGCTTGGGGTGAGTCATATCAGTGGTGGCTCACCATAAGGGATGGAGCGATGGCGGAGGATCTCACATGGGAATTATTTAAAGCTGCCTCCCAAAAGAAATACATAGGAACTAGCTACGTGGATCCGCGAAGGAAGGCTTTCTTGAACCTGGTTCACGGTAATAAGACAGTGGCAGAGTATGAGGCCAAATTTCTCCAATTGAGCAGGTATGCTCGTGGTATTGTGGTACCGAGCATGAACGCCGTGTCGATTGAAGATGGGCCGAGAGATGAGTTGAGGATGATGATAGCTCCACAACAGAACGAGAGTTCATTTGTCCTAGTGGAGAAGTCTAAGGTTCTTTGAAGGGATAAGACAACGGTTAGGCGGAATCAGGATAGGAGTTGGAATAAGAGGAGCTCCAGATCTTCAAAATTTTCTGGTAATCAGCAGAAGAGGACGAGGTATGGTGGGTTGGATCAAGCTGCTAGGCCTGCTACTGCTGCTAATCCTCAATGGTCGCCACAGTGTGCTCGGTGTGGGAAGTCTCACACGGGGGAGTGTTGGAATGGTAATCGGTGATGCTTCGAATGTGGGTCCATGGAACATCGAGTTAGAGATTGTCTGAAAAAGGCAGCTAGGCTGAGGTCAGAGGGTCAGGATCGTGCACTGAATAGAAGGGATAACCAACAGCCACCGAGTGGTCGTGGTGCAGGAAGAGGAGGTAATGGTGCTGGCAGAGGTCGTGGGGCACCGAGGGGAGGTACTGGTGGTACTGAGGCTAGGCAACCTGGTTTGGTCTATGCCACGAGGCGTCAGGAGGAGGGCGACACACCGGATGTCATAACCGGTATGTTTTTGATCTTTGGTGTACCCTATAGTACCTTAATTGATATTGGCTCAACCCACTCATACATTGCTAGTAGCGTAGTGGAAACTCTGCACTTAGACTCTGAGCTTACTTCTAGGAAGATGACTGTATTAAGCCCTCAGGTCACTCAGAGAAGTAAGTAAACTCTATAGGAGCGTACCCTAGAACTCCAAGGGTCGTGTTCTTGGCTGACTTGATGGAACTACCGTTTCGGGAGTTCGATCTAATCCTCGGGATGGATTGGCTAGTAAAGTATCAGGCTAGCCTAGATTGCGCGGCTAAGCGCATGGCGTTAAAGACCATGGAAGGAGAAGAGGTGGTGATGATAGGTAAAAGGAGAGATTACCTATCTAATCTAGTTTCTGCATTGAAGGCGGAAAAGATGGCTAGGAAAGGTTGTGAAGCATATGTAATGCATGTCTGTGCTTTGGAAGCTAAGGGTGCAGCTGTGAGAGATGTCCGGACCGTAAGGGATTATATTGATGTGTTTCTAGAGGAACTTCCGGGTCTACCTCCGGACCGTGAGGTTGAATTTGGTATAGACTTGTTACCCAAAACTGCACCAGTATCTATAGCTCCGTATCGGATGGCGCCAAAAGAATTGGTAGAGTTGAAGGCACAGATCCCGAAATTGTTGGATAGAGGGTTCATCCGACCAAGTGTATCACCTTGGGGAGCTCCAGTGCTTTTTGTCAAGAAGAAGGATGGGACAATGAGAATGTACATAGACTATCGACAGCTGAACAAGCTAACAATAAAGAATAGGTATCCTTTGCCCAGGATTGATGATTTGTTTGATCAACTCAAAGGGGCATCGGTGTTCTCTAAGATCGACCTTAGGTCAGGGTACCATCAGCATAAGGTGAAGGAGGCTGATGTCCATAAGACGGCATGTCGTACTTGGTATGGGCACTATGAGTTTCTGATAATGCCTTTTAGGTCGATTTAATGCACCAAATGCGTTTATGGACATGATGAACCGTGTTTTCCAACCCTATCTAGATCGGTTCGTCGTGGTATTCATAGATGACATTTTGGTGTACTCAAGTCCAGGAGGAGCATGACGCACATCTTCATGTGGTTCGCAAGTTCTAAGGAGAAAGCAGCTTGTACGCCAAATTCAAAGTGTGAGTTCGGCTTAAGGAGGTATCTTTCCTAAGGCATGTTGTTTCAATGAGGGAATCAAGGTGGATCCCCGTAAGATTGAGGCAGTATTGGAATGGAAACCACCCATGTCAGTTACAAAAATTCAGAGTTTTCTGGGGTTGGCAGGATATTATAGGAGATTCGTGGAAAATTTCTCCTTAATTGCAGCACCGTTGACTAAACTGCTAAGAAAAGGAGTTCCATTTGTGTGGTCTAAGAAGCAGCAAGAGAGTTTCAATAAGCTGAAGAGGATCTTGATGAAGCACGCCTTGATTCACTTTCGAGGCGTGAAAGGAATTTACTGTGTATTGTGATGCATCGCATACTGGTTTAGGGTGTGTGTTGATGCAAGAAGGGAAGGTGGTCGCTTATGCGTCACGGCAGTTGAAGCCTCACAAAGCTAACTATCCGACACATGATTTGGAATTGGCTGCTGTGGTTTTTGCCTTGAAGATTTGGAGGCACTATCTCATGGGGAGAAGTCGGTAGTGTACAGATCACAAGAGTCAAGTAGTACTATTGACTCGTAAAGATTTAAACTCGAGGCGGGAGGTGGATTGAGTTGCTGAAGGACTACGACTACTCAATCAAATACCATCCGGGTAAGGCTAATGTGGTAGCTGATGCATTGAGCTGAAAGGTGGTAGCAGATTTGCGAGCAATGTTTGCTCACCTAAGTCTCTATGAGGATGGGAGCCTTTTGGCAGAATTGCAAGTGAAGCCATCTTGGATTGATGAAGTCAAAGAAAGGCAGATGACCGACGAAGCTTTGAGTACTCGGAGGTTGCAAGTACAGAATGGTGAGGCCGAAGGGTTCAGCTTGGGTAGTGATGGAGTGTTGTATTTTCAAGGGAGAGTATGTATGCCTAAGGATGATGATTTGAGGCAGTGAATTCTTAAAGAAGCTCATAGCAGTCCGTACACTATGCACTCGAGAAGCAGCAAGATGTATCGAGATTTAAGGGAGCAGTTTTGGTGGTCGGGTCTTAAGCGGGAAGTAAGCGAGTTAGTGGGCAAGTGTCTGACATGCCAGCAAGTTAAGGCTGAGCATCATTTGCCATCAGGGCTGTTACAACAGGTAAAGATCCCACAGTGGAAGTGGGAGGAGATTACTATGGATTTCATAAGTGGGCTTCCCCTTACGCCCAGTAAGAAAGATGCATTTTGGGTGATAGTAGACCGGTTGACTAAGTCGGCCCATTTCATATCGGTAAGGGTTGACTACTCACTTCAAAGGTTAGCCAAGTTGTATATCGCAGAGATAGTGCGGTTGCATGGAGTACCGGTGTCCATTATCTCAGATCGGGATCCCCGGTTCACATCAAGATTCTGGAAGGCTTTAAATCGGGTTAGGCACGGTTGAATTTCAAAGACGACTTTTCACCCGCATCGATGGACAATCGAGAGGGTAATCCAAGTGTTGGAAGATATGTTAAAGGGCATGTTTTGGACTTAGTGGTAGTTGGAAGGAGTACCTACCTTTGGCAGAGTTCGCTTATAACAATAGTTATCAAGCGAGTATTCAAATGGCACCGTATGAGGTACTGTATGGTCGGAGATGCCGTACTCCTACATGTTGGACGGAACTAGGAGAGCGACAGATGTTAGGTCTAGAGTTAGTGGCGGAGACGGAGGATAAGGTTAGAGTAATTCGGGCTCGTCTTAAGAAGGCGTCGGACAGGCAAAAATCCTACGCCGATCTAAAGCGCAGAGAGGTTGAATATGCAGTGGGTGATAAGGTCTTCTTGAAGGTATCACCTTGGAAGAAGGAGCTGAGGTTGGCTGGAAGGGCAAGCTAAGCCCTAGATTCATCGGACCGTACACGATGTTGAAACGTGTGGGACCGTTAGCTTACTAGCTTGAGTTGCTGGCAGAATTGAGCCAGATCCATGATGTTTTCCATGTTTCGATGCTGAGGCACTATCGATCAGATCCCTCACACGTAGTGTCGGTTGCAGAAATTGAAGTGAACTTGGACTTGTCTTTCGAGGAGGAGCCAGTACAAATCTTGGATCGAGATGTCAAGGTTTTGAGGAGGAAGTCAGTACCTTTGGTAAAAGTGCTATGGCGAAACCATGGTACGGAGGAGGCCACATGGGAACCCGAGGATGTGATGCGACGCAATACCCCCAACTCTTCTGATCCAGGTAATTTCTAGGCCGAAATTATTTTTAAGGGGGTAGAACTGTAACATCCTAAATTAGGGGTTGTTTGCAATTTTATTTTTTTCATGTGCTTACTTGAAAAGAAATGAATACTATGATTACTTGACATGTTCTAGGGTCTAGTCATAACCCCAGGCTAGATCTGACTTAGGGCTGAAAATTTCTTTTTAGTGCTTAAGAGGAGGGAGTTAGGTGAGATAGGGGTTAAGAGAAAATTTTGGGAGAAGTTGGACACAAGGAATTAATTGGCATAATGGCTTGGGGCGCTAAGGTGCAAGGGAGTGCAAGGGGGGAAGAGGTTCGAGTAACGCGGGGCATATCAGAGACTTTTCTTTTTTTTTTTTGTGTCCGGATGGGAATTGGGCCAGGGAGGCCTTAGGAGATGTTGCGGACGCTTTTAGACACAAAGGATGGCCTTGGTAAAGTGGCTTTCATGTGACACTTAAGGGCCTGGAGGCGACGCCTGGATCAGGTCTAGAGTTTGAATCATGGTGGCAGCATGGGACGAGTTTTATTTTGGGCTTTTTGGCATAAAGAAGAAGGGGTTAAGCTGGGAAGGCGTTAAAAATAAATGGCGAGGATTATGGACATGAAAGTCGATGTGGTAGAGTGGCATGGAACGTTGTAAGGGGCTGCGGCAGTGAGGTCCCATGTTCGAGTAGCATGGGTAGCAATGAGTTTTTTTTATGCATGCTGGCGTTAGGGGGAGTGAGCTAATGGCCTACATGTTGGACTCTTAATTTGATAAGGATAAACTTTGTTTTTCCTTTTAATTTCGGCTGGAAGAGTAGTGCTATTAGTTTTATTTCTTCTTTTTTTTTTGAAGAGGTGGCCAGGAGATAAAATAGAAGATAAATCTTGCTTTATTTCAATGGGTGATAGTTGAAAGATAGAGTATTATCACAAAAGGGAGATGGTAGAATATAGGACTCCTTAGGGCCATCCACAATCGGTTTTGAGTACATTAGGGAGTTGCCAATTCATCTAAATTGTTTTCATCTAAATTGTTCTTCTTTTCTTCTCAATTTGTTTCTTGGCCAAATTTTCCCTAGTCATCTTTGCCCCTAAATTCTTCAAACCCTTATCACCCTTGTCATTATTTTCTTCTTGTTCTCTAGCCGAAGCTACTCCACTCTTTTGCTGAAATCTTCTCTCTTCCATTAGATCTACTTTGGTCGTATAGCAAGTGAGCATAGATTCTTTTCGGGATTTCTTCTTCAATCGGTTAGTAAGGGGTAAGTGGACATGGCTGAATGACTTTTGTTTGGTTTTCGGGATCTATGGTTATGGCCGAATGGCCTATGACTCATATTAATGTGATTAAAGCTGATTGTAGGAAGGGGGATAGTCTAACGCTGTGAATATTTGGGATTTGGTGATCGATCTAGGTCTCGATATTTGAATTTGTTATTGATTAGTTTAGAAGTCAAGGTTAACTATGTGTGTGATTACAAGGTGTGGCCGATTACAAGTGGTGTGTATGACTTGAGTTTGATTGGAAACCAAATCAAAGTTAAGGTAAGTGCATAAATGAGCCTTGAGATTTAGTTGTTATAGCCGAATAGGCCTATGTCACTAACCTTGATGTTGGCCGAATATAGGGTCAAAGGATCTAGCACAGTAAATCGGATCTTCGGGATCTAGGATTCGCGTTAGTAACAGGTGTGTAAAACTCTTTACATACTTTATTAGTTAGCATTGCTATTGTGTTGTCTTTTAATCATTGTAGTAGTGATTTTCTTGTGGACATGAGCATGGATTCCGGGTAAGTCACTTGTGATTTAAAATCTATTATGGATGACATGATGGGCAATATGCTATGCCATGACTATTATGCATGATTTATGATAACATGTTAAGAATGATATGAGCATGTTGGTAATGGGATTGATGAGAGGAGGGGGATTTTCTCTATGGACTGTCACCAGTGGTTTTGACCACACCATTGTTAAATTGTGACTAAGTCCCAGTGGTTTGGTACCACCAGTGGTTTTGACCACATATTGATAAATTGTGACCTATGGTCATCAATGGTTTTGACCACACGATGGGTTGGCCCCATCACTTGATTTGTGACTCTAGTCACCAGTGGTTTTGACCACCAGTGGTTTTGACCACACGGGGTAGTTAAAGGAGTACGGATGGTTAGTTTGGGTTGTATGTTTGCATGTCTACTAATAATTTGTGTATGAGTTGCACTTATGGGTTGGGGATTTATACACTGAGTCATGATGACTCACCCCTTCCCATATTATTTTGCAAATGAGTAGATCGTGGAGATGGAGCCGGAGAGGACTCGAGGCGGCCATGCTTGTTCCTTGGATTTGGGATTTTATTTAATACAGTTTAAGTTTGTTTATTTACTAAATTTTTGATTTGGGTTGTAATAAGGCCGCTAGTTTATTATTTTGGATGTTTATATAGTTGTTTTTACTTTACTTATACTATTTTACAAATGAAACTATATAATGTTAAGTGAATCGGTTAAAAGTAGCATTTTCAAATTAAGTAACTTCTACGAGTTTTCAAAGATGTTACCATCGGTAGCAAAATTCACCAAGTCAACCATAACTTTGAAGGTTCTTTAAATTTAAATGATCAAATGTTTTCAAAGGTTTTCAACACAACCATGTTTGAAAAATCAATCCCTCCTAAGTTTTATCAAACACTGTTTTATAACCTTAACAATATTTTTAGATTTTCACCAGATAATCGAAAATTTTCAAAACGTTTTACTCTGTGACATACCAGATCACGTCGAGGCTCATGGGCCGGGTTTGGGATGTTACACCCATACAGAAACACACTGGGTCGAAGTCCATATATAAACAAACTGGGCCTTAGCCCTAGAATCATGATAATGTAGATAATGTAATGCAACCCGATCCAATCCTGCCAATCACACCCCGACCAACCAATCACACCTGTGGGGATCAAGTCAACCCACCCCGCCGCTTACACCAATTGTTGCAGTCAAGCTGCTTATTACAGAGTTTGTGGTAGTGCCACCAGAATAACAAAATATATGTGGCATAGCAACTATCGATGGTAATATAATCGGTACACAGCCCTGAGTAAATACGTTTGGCACAAAGCCATAATCACAATGGCACAGATCCATATTTAGGTTGGCACATAGCCATTATCAGAATTTGTAGCGAGGCCACCAAAATAATATATACGTGGCATAGCCACTATACAGAATGTGGTAGAGCCACCAGACTACACTGCTCTTCAGTCATTAACCCACCCCATGCTCATGATGAAATGCAATGTATCAACATAAAAAAGTATTGACAATCATACACACAATATTTAACCACTAATAAGAGTATAACAGTCATCTTCATCCATTTAGAAGTGTTTTAGTAATTTTACCCATCGAGGGTAATTCAAAAATTTTACCCACTAAGGGTAATTCGATAATCTCACAACTCGGGGGTAGTTCGATAATTTACCCTCCAAGGTTATTTTGGTAATTTCGCAACTCCAGCCTTAACTACTAATTTGGGGCATAAAAATTGAAGCTGTCCATCCGCGTCATTTTGACTAAATTGACAATAACATGAGTTAGGAAACTCAAAATTTAGATCTGTAATTTTTCCTTGAAACTAGACTCATATATCTTCTTACTACCATTTTGTCAGAATTTTTGGCTTAGCCATTTAGTACATTTTATTCATTAAATTTTCCCCTATTTCACTGACCAACGATTCTGACCTCTCTTAACCTAAATTTAAATATCTCATTATACAGTGTTCATATGTTGCTTCCACTTATTTATATTGAAAATAGACTCAATAAGGAATCTATACATATAAATTATAACTCATAATTCACTTTTTAAAATTTTAAATGATTTTTCCAAGAAAGAATAGGGAACCACAAAGCCATTCAGAACCAGTCTCACTAAAATTAAAAATATCATAGAATATAAATTTTCTCTTTGTACTCTGTTTCTTTCATATAAAAATAGACACAATAAGCTTTGATTCTATATCTTATTCACTTTCTAATTCCCTTTCTCCTATTTTTCATGATTTTTCAAAATCACATCACTGCTGCTAACCAAAAACTGTTTCATTGCAAAATATGGTTAACACTACGAACATACGCACGTCCGAGTGGTCACAGATGCCGGTTTCTAGCTTTTCGATCTTTCGACCGAATCATAGAACACTTCATGCTAACATTTAGAGAGGTTTGAGATTACACACCTTATTTGAAATTCGTTACACAATACTATCCGCGGCACTAACAATTCGAGTCTCTTATTACAAGGAATAGGTGTTTGATTGACACTCTGATAAAGTACTTTGAGACCTAACCAACCCTGTTCCAAAAGCCAAAGGTTAGAAAGATGACAAGAGTGTAAGTTAACACTCTACCGATTTGACCTACACCAAGAGAACCAAGAAGATGGAAGTAGCAAGGAATAGATTCAGCCTTGGTCAAAAGAACATGGTGAATAATCGATTTTAGAAGAGGGAGTAAAAGAGAAACAAGAAGAAAATAAAAGAAGAGGAAGAACACTACCTTACATCCACCGAAAACTCAAGAAGGCAAAGAAGCTTCGGCAACCACAAGAACCAAGTTTCAGCTATGAGATGAAGTTGATGTTTCAGTTATGGTGTAGAATAGAGTATGTTTGAAAAGAAAAGAGTAGAAGTTAATAGGCAAATTGAAGTTTTGGAAAGGAGGAAATGCAACCAAAAGAACAAAAATATTTAGAAACAAAAAATGTCTAAAAGCTAAAATTGCCTAAGAAGGCTAAAGAGAAATTCGGCTCCTCTTTTCTCCCTACCAAAACCATGTATCATATTTACCAAAAAGATGAGTGTTGACCAAAACTCTTTCCAAAACATCTTCCACAAAATCAACCAACATGTTCCCTCCCTTACCTTTTTCCTTCATTTCTTTCCTTATACTCTTCCTTTCATTTCTTTCCTTATACTCTTCCTTACCTTGTTTTCCTAGCCATCTTTCCATCAATAAAAAGTCTTCCCTTCCTTTTTTATAGCCATTACCAACACTTACCATCTTCCACCGGATAAGCACAAAAAAAAAATCAAATCCCAAAAGTTGCAATAGATGGGATTCAACCCCTTCCCTCCATGTTCTCCACTTGATGCCACACTACTCCACCATGTGCTCCACTTGTGTTAGCAAAATACTCACTTATTCCCTTATGCCTTGACGCCACTTACCTTCTCCCTTTTAAGTGCCTAAACACAAAAATTTTCCTATAGCCTAACTTGAACCCGAAACTTCCTAGAAACCCCGTAACTTTTCAAAATCACCATCCTAATAAGTCTAACTTGAAATAATTTCATTCTCTTGTTCTCAAAAATTTTAAACACTCTTACGAATTAGGCCTAATGGGTCCAATTATACTAGGCCCAATTTCAGGTCGTTACAAAGATTATCGTTCATATGCACTGTAAATAGTTGTGATAGAAACAACATAAATTGCATATATATACTTTAAAGAAACAACTGGTAGAAGTAGAAAATAACATCATATGAATCTTGTCATCAAGTCCTCTACCGAACATAATGGAATAAAAAACCAATGAAAGATAAAGCAATACCGATCATAAATCAACCAGACTAACAATACTTCCGTCTAACATTTTGGTTAGCTAGCATTCTCTTATGTTAAGAATTACATCTAAAAATGAACATTTGCATGTACCCCTAAGGATAAAAGAACATATAAAATACCCAGAAGAGATCGTCGGGAGCTATTCGACTATAACCGCTGCATTCATATATCTTTGCAATTCAAACATTATCTCACTAACTACTAAAATCATCGATGATCTCACATTATCCCATTCACTAAAAAAATCAATTCAGAAGAAATTTTGGTTAATCTGTTCTTTATATACCATACTTGAATAATTAACCTCTTCTTTAACAACAACGTTGCATATGCCGAATGATCTTTGAAAAAATCTAATATCACTTCTAGAAATCTCTTTACTTGCTAACCCATTCTCAGCTTTGATTGCATTTTTATTCATTTAGCCACTAAACTCTTAGATATCATACTTGTGGGCTTATTAACATAAATCTTGTGAATTTCGTTGTATTACTTTGAGAGTGAGGGGGTGGAGGTTGTAAAGCCTCTAAATTTTACTCTCATATATATACACATAACATAAAATTCATCATTAGGAAACATTATAAAACATTTATTCATACCTTTATGAGTTTCTACTCATCCTTAGCAACATTTTTACTCAGATAGTTGAGTATCCCATTTAGCATTATCGAAATTTACTCGGTTTGAAAACATCTCTGTCTAAAAATGAAACAAATCAAATCAGAGTCAGGAGATATCACACAATCATAGGTTATAATGGCATGTATTTCTATACTTCACACATGCTACGTTTAGTATTAGAACCGACTAAATTGTATCTGTGGTACCACTAAATGTAACACCCCTAACCCATATCCGTCACTGGAATAGGGTTAGGAATTATTATCGAAAACTTTTAACTTAAAACATTGATTCCAATCATTCATAAAACACGTCATATAACATTCAAACACAAGCATAACATCCCTTTCTCGAGCTCTCGAGGCCTTAGAAACACTTTAGAAATGATTCGGGACTAAATCAAAAACATTTAGAACTTTATGGAAAAAGATAGAAAAATTCATACTACAAGGGTCACACACGACACATGCCCATGTCTTAGGCAATGTGTGTAACAGCTCATTTTTAGTCAAATAGGAACAGTGGTTTCGGGACCACAAATTCGAGGTTAAAATATTTTATTATTATTTTAATGATTACAACATGAGTAAATGTGTGAAAATTTCGTTAAGAAATTTTAACGTTTGAATGGTCAATTTGATAAAAAAGACTAAATTGTATAAAGTGCAAAAGTGATGTTCAAATAGCTAAAGGTGTCTAATAGCTATAGAACCTTAAAGTAGATGTCCTTATATAGTAATTAACCCATTTGAGAGTTGGTGGATGATAGTGGCTTGGTTTTTGGTGTAAATATTAAGTATTTTTAAGGTTAAAGTTGTAAATTAATTATTAAAGGTTAATTATAATAAAACAAAATTTTGTATCGTCTTCTATTAGCAATTCTGCAACTGAATTATCAAAGATTAAAATCCATGGGAATGAGCTAGGGTTTGACTACATTGAAAGCTCAATTGGCGAGTGTATTTTGTCCCATTTTTAATGGTTTCTATGTTTTTGAGATTGTTCCAGCTCGTACTAGCTAGCCTAGGGACTAATTTGCAAAATTGTTAAATATTTTGAATGTTGCCATTGATGAATTTGTATGAGTTTTGATGATTGATGATAGATTTTGACTATTTGTTAATAGTTAAACAAGTTTTGTAAAGTGATTTTGAATAAAAATGCAAAATAGGGATTTATTTGTGAAAATGTGAAAATGTGTGGTTAAATGTGTGAATAAATGAAAAATATGGGCTGCTAGAAGCATAATAGTAATTCAGATAGCATGGGTATATTTGGAATTTCATCAATTTGTGATTTTGTGTAATAAGGACTAAATTGTAAAAATGTAAAAGTTTAGGGGCTAATGTGTAAATTAGCTCAAATGTATATTTTGGGTTGAATTGAATAAATAGATGATTAAATAAGTTAATTTTGAATATATTTAGATCAAGAAAAGCAAAATTTGGATCAAGATCGGGGGAAAACTAAAGTTATCGACTAATCGACTTATTTCGTCGTTTTCACATCCGAGGTAAGTTCGTATGCAATAAGCATTGTCATAATTATGCTTTAAATGCTTTAATATTGCATAAATTGTATATACGAGACTACAATCATGTTTGATGACAATTCGGTTCTGTATGGCACTTAGTGAACGATTCAAGATAGCTTCGGCTATGTATGGCACTTAGTGTGCGAGATTAAAATAGCTTTGGCTATGTATTGGCACTTAGTGTGGGAGAATTTGGGTATTCAACATCATTCCATTTGGGTATGAATTTCTTACGGATTGATTCAGGTATGTATATGAATCATATGAGCTTAAAATCGAAGAAGTTATAAAGATTGCATATAAGCATATGATTAAGCGTGGGGAAGGTTTGTTAGTATTTATGAATTACAAGCTAACAAGTTCAAATTGATGATTTTTGTATTTATGATTAGTTGAGTTTATTTCATACGAGCTTACTAAGCTATAAAGCTTACTTTGTTATTTTTGCCATGTTTTGTAGTGTTGTCAAAGTAAGCTCGCATTCGAGGATCGTCGGAGATCGTTTCACACTATCCACCTTTCATTCGATACCTATGAACTTGGTATTTTAAGTATATGGCATGTATAGGGACTATGGTCATGTTGGTTATGATTTGGTTGTGAGTTTTGCCAATTGAGATGGCTTGTAAATGTATATGTTTTGGTTTGTGTATATAGCCATGAAAGTGGGCTTGTTTTTGGTATGTTTGAACTATGTGTATATATACATAAATATATGACTTATGTTGTGAGTTCATGAATAGGTATATATGACTTGTATATTATATAAATTGTGGAGGTTTTTTGATTGATATTGGAGTAGTTATATGCTTATGATCTTGATGCATAATGATGCATGTTTGGAAGGGTATAAATAGTTGAATGGTAAATGTGGAGTTTGGTATAAATGGTATGACATGTTTTATGATTAGTGTGCATAAAGAATGGGAGTAGTGAAAATATATGAGTTAAGCTTGACTTGAATGGTTATAATGTCATATTTTGCTATGTTGCATTCAAATTTGGGTAGCAAATTGGCTTGGTAAATAGCCTATTTTTTATCCACACGGGCAGAGACATGGGTGTGTGTCTCAGCCATGTGTGACACACAGTCATGTTACACAACCGTGTGTCACCTGGTGTTAAAATTGAAATAAAGTCAGTATGCTCCACACGGTCTCACACATGGACATGTGATCGGCCGTGTGGCATAAGTCAGTATACCCTTTAATTTGCACATGGCATAGCACACGGGTGTTGGACTTGGACGTGTTGAATAAGTTAGTATACCCTACAGGTTTGGCACGGCCTAGCACATGGCCTGGCACATGGGCGTGTGTTGCCACTTCGAAGGGCACACGAGCTAGACACACGGGCATGTGGTTGGCCATGTGACCCAAGTCAGTAAGCTCACTTGTTTGGACACGGGGTTGGACATAGGCTAGGACACGACCATGTGCTTCCATTTCGAATGTTCACACGACCTATGACACGGGCGTGTCTGGTGGCCGTGTGAGACACATGGCTTGGTCACACGGGCTTGTGTCCCCTATTTTGAGAAAAAAATTATAACTGTTACAAATTTTCTTGAGTTATCGGTTTAGTCCCGTATCACTCCCAATGCATGTTTAGGGCCTCGTATGCTCGTATTAGGGAAAAAATGATTGAGATTGAATGATGATTGTATGTATTGATTAAATGTAACACCCCAAACCCGGTCTATGCGTTGAGACTAGATTTGGTTTGTTACATGATTCGAACTATTCTTAAATCCTTAATGAGTTGAAAACTACAATATTGTTTACTGAGTTTAAAATTTGTAGAGTATTAGATTTTGATAAATATTTAAAACATTAGTTGAAAATCATTGTATTATCTAAAACCGTTAGGAAATTTGTTAAAGAGTTAGCAAGAAAAGAATTATTTATAAAAGAATTCCTTATACTTTGAAAACCCAAGTTCATTTTAGTAAAGCATCATAAATCACACCCATGATTTAAAAGCCCAAATAAAGTTTAAATTCCAACACACATAAAATCCATAAGTTATTTATAGAGGCCATTTATTACAACATCCCAAAATAGTAAAAATGATAATTAAAAGTTCGAATTTAAATAACCCTTATTTAGCAAGATGGCCTCCACGAAGTCATCCTCATTAAGTCCACATCGGTTTCCATTACGAGATGGAAAGAAATTAAAGGGTGAGTTACTTAGAACTCAAAGTGTAACTCACTTACCACCATTATTGGGCCGATTGTCAAGATATTATGTTGGGCTTGAGCCCAATCCGTAATTCAACAATATAACATGAATTTAAAATAATTAATAATGCATGAAAATGAAATTCCCAACCCAAACCTAATAACCATCCGCTAACACCCCGTACCAACCATCACACTGTGGGATCAAGTCAACCCACCCCGCCATCACACCAATCGTAGGCATTAAGCCTTTTATAATTGTGGCATAGCCACCAACTAGAGGCAATAAGCCGATATTGTGGCAGAGCCACCAACTAGAGGCAATAAGTCGATATTGTGGCGAAGCCACCGAACTAGAGGCAATAAGCGATATTGTGGCAATCGCCATTCTTCTCTTCATAAATCCCACCCATGCAATTATACATGTACTTTAAAAATATAAAATTTATTATCAATACATAACATGGTGGGTTTTATCAATGACATTTCATTTGGCCCATAATTATAGCAATTTATCCATTTAGCAATTTAGTGGGCTTTGGCCCATTTACCAAACTAGAGCGTTTTGGCTAAATTTTAACGAACTAGAGTATTTATGGCCCAATTTATCGAACTAGAGTATTTACGGCCCATTTTCACGAACTAGAGTATTTACGGCCCATTTTCACGAACTAGAGTATTTACGGCCCATTTTCACGAACTAGAGTATTTACTGCCCATTTTCACGAACTAGAGTATTTACTACCCATTTTCACTTAACTAGAGTATTTATGGCCCAATTTATCGAACTAGAGTATTTACGGCCCATTTTCACGAAACATCAAATTTTCATAATATCAATTAATTTCTTGGGGCGTTTTGAAATTTTCACGATTTAGTCGCTTTTCGTATTTCGTCAAAATATCAATTTTGTGCTTTTACCGATCTAGTCGTTTTACGATTTTCTACCATACCAAATTTGACATACAACCCTAAAATAATGAGGGTGAAATTACACACCTCGATACCGTGAGTATTATCCCTTCTCGCTCTCGGCACCTAAAATATATTTCGATTCGTTAGACAACTAATTCATAAAAATAATCTTATTTGTTAATGGATCCAAAATCTTACCCTCTTGATTTTGAATCACTTGATTTTCGGTTTTCCTTCGTTTATCGATTCACTAGCACGAGAATCCACCAACGATAACGACTCCGAGGTTCGTACTACTTCAAATAATGGACTTCTTTGGAAGATGGCCCACAACCCGTGGAAAATCCTGATCGCGAAACCGCTCTTCGCTTGAATGGGGATTTACAGATCCACCCTCTTACGATAACTAAACACCGCCTTTTCTTCCCTATCTTGACATCTTCAAGATCCAAAAGAATTTAGTTAGTTCTAAAATAATATCAATAATACTAGAGATTTAAAAGTAGGATTTCCTTACCAAAATGAAACGTTTCCAACGTTTCCACGATTCTCCGATCACTTGAATTCCAATCTCGTTATTGCACTAAATAATAACGAAATAAACGTTATTAGTATGAATGCTATATCAATCCAAAAGACTCTCAAAAATCCTATGATATTCGCCATAATATCACTAATCAATAAATCAAAAAATGGAGAGAAACCCTTACCTACTTCCCACTGACGAAAAGCAAGATTAAGAATGATGTTTAATTGATGGAAGATTCGCTATAAATGATTAAGAATGGAAAAATAATTTTTGGCTTATAGGCACAATAACATTCGCCAAGAGAGTGAAGATGGAGAGAATTTTCGATTGAAAAGAAATAGTATAAGAACGAAAGGATGATGGTGATGATGTTTTGATTTCAAGGAGATTAGAAGAAAAGAAAAGAAAAATAAGAACTTTAGGTGCTGGTATATTCGGCCATGGCAAAGAAAAAAGAAAAGAAATTGATTTTGGTATAGGTGATTTCAAGACAAGAAGAAAGAGGCACAAGAATTGGTTATCAAGATAAGAAAAGGAATGACCAAATGGTCACAAAACTTTGGCTTAACCAAGTGCAAAAATTCGCCAAATAGGGATATTGAAAGGAGAGGAATAAAATTTCGCACAAAGTGCAAAGGTTAACCAAAGAGAAAAGAATGAGATTTTGCCAACTAACAAAATTTTGGCTCTCCTCCCCTACCAATATTGCCGTCCAGCCTATGGTCAATTGGCCATTATTTCTTTCCAAATTTTCCCTAGATAAGTGCCTTATGTCCCCCTATCTTTCCTTAAACTTTTGATTCCATACCATATGTTAGTTGTTACCTTAATCTCTTGATACACTAACCAAAAATACATGGTCAACACCTTCCTTATATGTCCCTTGCCGACACTTCATAGCCATGAGCGAAAATTAAAACAAAATTTTATCTAGGTGCTATACAAGGGATTCAACCTCTTCCTCTTACTTGAACCCATGCGCCATTCTCCACCATGCCATATGCTCATTTTATGACACTTTAAGCACATAATTTAGCTTAAGTCTTAATCACCTTTGTTTCACTTCAATAAATTCCCAATAATAAATTTTATTCTTCTCCAATTTATGCTTTACCTCTCTAGGACTTTAATAAACACTAAAATAAAAGAAATAAAAAAATTTTCCTTTAACATCTAAACACCAAAATCATGCCAATTTAAATACTCGATTTTTAGGGTGTTACAACTCTACCCTCCTTAAAGAAAATTTCGTCCTCGAAATTTACACAGTTGAAAAAGGTGAGGGTATTGTTGCGAATTGCATCCTCTGGCTCCCACGTAGCTTCTTCCACTCCGTGGTTACGCCATAGAACTTTAACTAACGCACGGTTTTCTTCCTTAGTACCTTGACATCTCGGTCTAGGATTTCCACCGGTTCTTCTTCAAAGGACAAATCAATTCACTCCATTCTTCTACCGTATAATGTGCAAAGGATCCGACCTATAACGCCTCAACATGGAAACATGAAAGACATTGTGAATTTGATTTAACTCCGGAGGTAACTCAATCGATATGCCATCGGACCAACACGCTTCAAAGACACGATAAGGTCCAATATATCTAGGACTTAGCTTGCCCTTCCTTCCGAATCAAGATCTTTTTCCAAGGAGATACCTTCAAGAAAACCCGATCTCCACACTATACTCGATGTCCCTCCGCTTCGGATCTGCGACGACTTACGTCTATCCGAGGCTTCTTTCAACCGTGCTCGAATAACTTTTACCTTATCCTCGGTCTCGGATATCATCTCGGACCTAACATCATCTTTTCGCCCAACTCACCCAACAAATAGGAGAGCGACACTTACGACCATACAATGCCTCGTAAGGTGCCATCTGAATGCTAGATCGATAGTCGTTGTTATACGCAAATTACGCCATGGGTAGATAATCCTCCCAACTACCCTCAAGTCGATTACACATCCTCTTAACATATCTTCCAATATCTCAATTACTCTTTCCGATCGACCATCGACCGAGGATGAAAAGCCGATTGAAATTCAACTTTGTTCCCAAGGCTTCATGCGAGCTTTCGAATCGTGATGTAAACCTAGGGTCCCTATCCGATATAATAGATACAAGTACCCCATGTAACCTCACAATTTCGGATACGTAAAGTTTCGCCAACTTCGCAAAGAATAATCCGTATGAATCGGCAAGAAATGAGCGGTCTTCACAACCGATCAACAATTACCCAAACGGAATTTTTCTTAGTAGGTGTTAACGGTAACCCACTAACAAAATCCATAGTTATCCTCTCCCATTTCCAAAGAGGAATCTTTATCGGTTGTAACAATCCAGACGGTAATTGGTGTTCGCCTTCACTTGTCGACAAGTCAAACATTTTCCCACAAACTCGTAATCTCACGCTTCAACCCCGCCACCAATAATCGTTCACGGAGATCTCGATACATCTTATTTCCTCCGGATGCATAGCATATGGGCTACTATCGCCTCCGTAGAATCGATTGCCTCAAATCTAGATCCTTAGGCATGCATACTCTCCTCGAAAGCACAACACACCTCGGTGTTTATTCCAAAATCTTCAATTTCACCATTTTCAACTTGCAAGTAAGGGTCCCAACTTCTCATCGATGTCTGTTTTTCCTTGATTTGTTCCAGACCACGAGGCTTCACCGTAGTTCGCTAACAAACCGCCATCCTCGTCTGCACTCAAATGGGCAAATAGAGCTCTTAATTCGAGATACCGCTTCCGACTTAACGCGTCGGCTACCACGTTAGCCTTTCCAGATGGTATTCGATGGAGAAATCATAATCTTTTAACAATTCTACCCATCTTCTTTGTCTTAAATTCAACTCCTTCGGGTAAGGAGGTATTTAAGACTCTTGTGATCCGTGTAGATTATGGACTTCTCACCATAGAGATAGTGCCTCCAAATCTTTAGAGCAAAGACAACGGCTAACTCCAAATCATGAGTAGGGTAGTTTACTTCGTGTGGCCTCAATTGACGAGAAGCATAAGCCACCACCTTTCCATTTGCATCAACACACAACCTGCACTCGTGTGAGACGATCACAATAAACAAGAATTCTTTTAGGCCTCCTATTGAATCAAAACCGAGCTTTTGTCGATCTTCTTCAATTTCTCGAAACTCTCTTGCTTTTAGGTCGGATATACGGAACTCCTTTACGCAACAATTTAGTTAGGTGCAAGAATCAACGAAAACCCCTCTACAAAGCGTCTATAGTATCCAGCCAAGCCTAAGAAACTCCGAATTTCAGCTACTGATGTTGGTGGTTTCCAATCCAGAATAGCCTCAATTTTCCGAGGATCCACCCTTATTCCTTCGGCTGATACTACATGACCAAGGAAAGTCACCTCCTTTAGCCAAAATTCGCATTTACCAAATTTGGCATACAATTGCTTATCACGAAGTAGTTGTAATACTATCCGCAAATGCTGGTCATGTTCCTCCTCATTTCTCGAATAAACCAATATATCATCTATGAACACTACCACAAACCGGTCTAAATATGGTTGGAAGACTTCGGTTCATCATGTCCATAAATGCAAATGGTGCATTGGTTAATCCAAACGGCATCACTACAAACTCATAGTGTCCGTAACGTGTCCAAATGTCAGTCTTATAGATGTCCGCTTCTTTCACCTTAAGTGGTGATAACCCGACCTTAAATCAATTTTGGAGAAAATCAAGCTCCCTCCAATTGATCGAACAGTCGTCAATTCTCGGCGAGAGATACCGATTCTTGATCGTCAATTTATTCAATCGCCAGTAGTCAATGCACATACGCATCGATCCATCCTTCTTCTTGACGAACAAAACCGGTGCTCCCACGGAGACACACTTGGTCGAATGAATCCCGATCCAAGAATTCTTGAATTTGAGCTTTGAGCTCACCAACTCCTTCTTGCCATTCTATAGGGAGCAATGGACACCGGAGCCGTCCCTGTGCAAAAGCTCAATGCCAAATTCTACTTCCGATCCGAGGTATGCCGGAAGTTCTTCGAAATACATCGGAAATTCCTTCACCGTCCTCACATCATTCACGGATAATTCCTTGGCATCCAAAGCACGATAAAGGCTAGGAATGCTCCGCACTTTCCGCACCAACTTCTCCGCTTTTAATGCAGATACCACATTTGCCGATAGTTCTTTGTTCACCAATCATTATGATTTCCTTATCATCCGGTCCTTATCGTCATTCGTTTTTCAAAGATACCAATTGCGCCGATGGTTAACCAACCATCCATGCCTGAATGAGATCGAACTCACGAAAGGTAGTTCCATCAAATTTGCTAAGAATACTTCCTCTTGGATTTTTAAGGTACGCCTTTAAATATTTTATTAATGATTCATCGATCGTTCTAAAGGATCGACATCATCATCTCATTTTCGAATTTGATTCTAAATTGATTTCCAGATATGGCACTAGATACATATGAATGAGTAGAGCCAATATCTATTAAGGCAATAACAGTACATCAAAAATGAAGAACGTATCAGTTATCACATCAGTGCATTGCCGTCCTCATGGCGCCTAATCGCATAGACGGATCAGTACGTCTTGCATCCGTGATTTCTCTATTACCATTGCCTCGACCGGTGCACCTTGACCACGACCAGCCCCATTACCACCACGACCGGTCCACGACCTCTCGGTGGTCGCCGATTACCCCGGCCGGTGTGCATCATTATTACGGACTTCGAGTCGTATCCATTCGTCGAGGACAACTTTTGTAATCGATGTTCCATTGAACCGCATTTGTAGCATGCACCTGCTTTTCCTCCAAAGATTCCCAAAATGCCTTTTCCCACACTCTGCAATCTCGACTTCGATTATTTGCTACCGGGTTCTCGCCTTGAACGATTCCTCATTTCGGGGTTTCTTCCGAATCTCTTGGAAGAACCAGATCATGTGGTCTCTCTTGTTTCGGATCTTTCTCGTTCTCTGCTCGAGTTCTTAGCCTCTTCGGCTATTTTGGCCTTCTCCACAAGAGTCGAAAAATTTCTAACTTGTCATGAGCAATCGGAACCCTCACTCATCATTAAGTCCATCCTCAAACGCACACAACGCTCATGATCTGTTGCTACAATTGTCCCGCATAACGGCTCAGACGTAAAAACTCGCTTCATATGTCGCCACGGTCTTACTTCCTTGGACAAGATTCGAAATTCCTTCCTTCGGCATCTACATAGCTCGTTCGACGATTTTCCTTGGAAGGCGCTTTAAAGAATTCCCGCTTAATCGGTCAAGGCTTCAAGGCCCTCTCGAACAATGAGCCACCAATCGATACGCCTCATCTCTCAATAAGGATACACCCCTCTCGCTTTTGCTCACCGTGCATTCCATATCATCCATAATCCGCTCCACGCCTTGAGCCAAGATTCGCCACATTTGGAGCTACACCAGAGACTCCTCCAAAACTTCGCATTATTCGCCTTAAGTCGCTCCGAAATTGACCCACGAGTTGTTGGCCCAATTCTAGTTCCAAATGACCCTTTCCAAGACTCGTAGCATTGCTTGAGTCAATGCATGATCTTCTTCCATGTGATCGCGTGATCCGGTCTCACTTTCTATTGACGCAAAAGGCCCACTTCGCATATGATTTGGTGCTTCAAATTCAGTAGCACCTCGGCCTCTACCACGGCCACGTCTACCGCGTCCACGACCACGTCCTCTTGTACTCATGATTGCTTGTTCGTTTATCTGATTACAAGTTTTATGAATCAGAATTTTGTTTCGGTGTTTATTAACGATATTTTATGAGATTTGAGATATAAAGTTGTTTTTCGCAACGTGTCCTATAGTCTCAATCTCTACAGTTTTTCACATCTAAAACTAGAAGTTCTAGAGTATTCCTATGATCATATCATAGTAATCATTTAAGCAGTATATACTTACTTGACTTGTTGCCGGATGCTTGTGGTGCCATACTGATCTTTAAAATACCATTGAGCATTTTCATACAAAAATTATTTTTGAACCCAAACCACAGCCGAGTTTTTGAAACTGGCTCGATATTACTAAATGTAACACCCCAAACCGGCCTATGCGTTGAGACTAGATTTGGTTTGTTACATGATTCAACTATTCTTAAATCCTTAATGAGTTGAAAACTACAATATTGTTTACTGAGTTTAAAATTTGTAGAGTATTAGATTTTGATAAATATTTAAAAACATTAGTTGAAAATCATTGTATTATCTAAAACCGTTAGGAAATTTGTTAAAGAGTTAGCAAGAAAAAAATTATTTATAAAAGAATTCCTTATACTTTGAAAACCCAAGTTCATTTTAGTAAAGCATCATAAATCACACCCATGATTTAAAAGCCCAAATAAAGTTTAAATTCCAACACACATAAAATCCATAAGTTATTTATAGAGGCCATTTATTACAACATCCCAAAATAGTAAAATGATAATTAAAAGTTCGAATTTAAATAACCCTTATTTAGCAAGATGGCCTCCACGAAGTCATCCTCATTAAGTCCACATCGGTTTCCATTACCCGAGATGGAAAGAAATTAAAGGGTGAGTTACTTAGAACTCAATGTGTAACTCACTTACCACCATTATTGGGCCGATTGTCAAGATATTATGTTGGGCTTGAGCCCAATCCGAATTCAACAATATAACATGAATTTAAAATAATTAATAATGCATGAAAATGAAATTCCCAACCCAAACCTAATAACCATCCGCTAACACCCCTACCAACCATCACACCTGGGGATCAAGTCAACCCACCCCGCCATCACACCAATCGTAGGCATTAAGCCTTTTATAATTGTGGCATAGCCATAGAACTAGAGGCAATAAGTCGATATTGTGGCAGAGCCACCGAACTAGAGGCAATAAGTCGATATTGTGGCAAACCACCGAACTAGAGGCAATAAGTCGATATTGTGGCAATCGCCATTCTTCTCTTCATAAATCCCACCCATGCAATTATACATGTACTTTAAAAATATAAAATTTATTATCAATACATAACATGGTGGGTTTTATCAATGACATTTCATTTGGCCCATAATTATAGCAATTTATCCATTTAGCAATTTAGTGGGCTTTGGCCCATTTACCAAACTAGAGCGTTTTGGCTAAATTTTAACGAACTAGAGTATTTATGGCCCAATTTATCGAACTAGAGTATTTACTACCCATTTTCACGAACTAGAGTATTTACGGCCCATTTTCACGAACTAGAGTATTTACGCCCATTTTCACGAACTAGAGTATTTACGGCCCATTTTCACGAACTAGAGTATTTACGCCCATTTTCACGAACTAGAGTATTTATGGCCCAATTTATCGAACTAGAGTATTTACGGCCCATTTTCACGAAACATCAAATTTTCATAATATCAATTAATTTCTTGAGGCGTTTTGAAATTTTCACGATTTAGTCGCTTTTCGTATTTCGTCAAAATATCAATTTTGTGCTTTTACCGATCTAGTCGTTTTACGATTTTCTACCATACCGAAATTTGACATACAACCCTAAAATAATGAGGGTGAAATTACACACCTCGATACCGTGAGTATTATCCCTTCTCGCCCTCGGCACCTAAAATATATTTCGATTCGTTAGACAACTAATTCATAAAAATAATCTTATTTGTTAATGGATCCAAAATCTTACCCTCTTGATTTTGAATCACTTGATTTTCGGTTTTCCTTCGTTTATCGATTCACTAGTCAGAGAATCCACCAACGATAACGGCTCGAGGTTCGTATTACTTCAAATAATGGACTTCTTTCTAAGATGGCCCACAACCCGTGGAAAATCCTGATGCAGAAACCGCTCTTCGCTTGAATGGGGATTTATGATCCACCCTCTTACGATAACTAAACACCGCCCTTTTCTTCCCTATCTTGACATCTTCAAGATCCAAAAGAATTTAGTTAGTTCTAAAATAATATCAATAATACTAGAGATTTAAAAGTAGGATTTCCTTACCAAAATGAAACGTTTCCAACGTTTCCACGATTCTCCGATCACTTGAATTCCAATCTCCGTTATTGCACTAAATAATAACGAAATAAACGTTATTAGTATGAATGCTATATCAATCCAAAAGACTCTCAAAAATCCTATGATATTCTACCATAATATCACTAATCAATAAATCAAAAAATGGAGAGAAACCCTTACCTACTTCCCACTGACGAAAAGCAAGATTAAGAATGATGTTTAATTGATGGAAGATTCGCTATAAATGATTAAGAATGGAAAAATAATTTTGGCTTATAGGCACAATAACATTCGCCAAGAGAGTGAAGATGGAGAGAATTTTCGATTGAAAAGAAATAGTATAAGAACGAAAGGATGATGGTGATGATGTTTTGATTTCAAGGAGATTAGAAGAAAAGAAAAGAAAAATAAGAACTTTAGGTGTTTGGTATATTCTACCATGGCAAAGAAAAAAGAAAAGAAATTGATTTTGGTATAGGTGATTTCAAGACAAGAAGAAAGAGGCACAAGAATTGGTTATCAAGATAAGAAAAGGAATGACCAAATGGTCACAAAACTTTGGCTTAACCAAGTGCAAAAATTCGCCAAATAGGGATATTGAAAGGAGAGGAATAAAATTTCGCACAAAGTGCAAAGGTTAACCAAAGAGAAAAGAATGAGATTTTTGCCAACTAACAAAATTTTGGCTCTCCTCCCTACCAATATTGCCGCCCAGCCTATGGTCAATTGGCCATTATTTCTTTCCAAATTTTCCCTAGATAAGTGCCTTATGTCCCCCTATCTTTCCTTAAACTTTTGATTCCATACCATATGTTAGTTGTTACCTTAATCTCTTGATACACTAACCAAAAATACATGGTCAACACCTTCCTTATATGTCCCTGTCGACACTTCATAGCCATGAGCGTAAAATTAAAACAAAATTTTATCTAGGTGCTATACAAGGGATTCAACCTCTTCCTCTTACTTGAACCCATGCGCCATTCTCCACCATGCCATATGCTCATTTTATGACACTTTAAGCACATAATTTAGCTTAAGTCTTAATCACCTTTGTTTCACTTCAATAAATTCCCAATAATAAATTTTATTCTTCTCCAATTTATGCTTTACCTCTCTAGGACTTTAA
The DNA here is from genome assembly GCA_025506655.1 of Gossypium rotundifolium. NCBI lineage: Eukaryota > Viridiplantae > Streptophyta > Magnoliopsida > Malvales > Malvaceae > Gossypium > Gossypium rotundifolium. The sequence continues at coordinate 68,359,633 of CP106725.1, forward strand.
TAAACACTAAAATAAAAGAAATAAAAAAAATTTTCCTTTAACATCTAAACACCAAAATCATGCCAATTTAAATACTCAGATTTTTAGGTGTTACATTAAATGTATAAGATAAGTTTGTGTAAATGTGTTTTAAGTCTAGTAATGATTCATAACCCTATTCTGATGTTGAATACGGGTGAGGGGTGTCACAATGTGGGCATTCAAAGTAGGGACACATGGTCGTGTCCCACCCATGTCCGTGCCTGTGTAACTCTTTGACTTGGTTCACACGGCCAAGCTACATGCCTGTGTGCTAGGTCGTGTAACTTTCAAAATGCAACCTTTAAGAAAAAAACTATAGGGGACACACGACCATGTCTCGGGATCCTGTGTCACACACGGCCATGTCTCGAGACCATGTGTCACACACGCCTGTATCTTAGGCCGTGTGGATATGAAATAGGCCAATTTCAAGCCATTCCTTTCACCTAAAACATGATCACATATATAAGCCATTTGCACCTATTTCAAGCATTTAAAGTGGACCTAAAACATGCATAATAAAACTAGATCAATGTGGCATTTTTACATACAACCAATATGCCAAAAAGCACCCAAAACATAATCATCAAATCAACCTAAATATGTGCACATTTACTATTTATCATCTATTTTGCCTCCATGCCAAAACATAACATAATTTACCATATTCCAAAACACAACCAAACATACTAAATTAGTCATTGAAAGTAAACATCCATTTGATCATTCCAACACCAACCATTTAAGCATCAAAACTATCTAAATGACACCAATCTAGCCAGTTCCAAATAGATCCAACAACCAACATATATAGATATCAAATTTGATGCATGCACACCTATTCAAACCTTTATAAAGCATGCCATAACTTGAACATATTGTGGTCAGTCTATCACCTACCATTTTAGCCATTTCTACAAGCATAAATTCATTGTCAAAAGACACACACCAATAAAGCTACACAAGTACCAAGGTTAGAAAAACCACAATGATATATACATGGAAAACTCATCAAATTAACATGTACCACAATTTGACATATACATGCCATTATAACCTTAATCAAGACATCAAAATATACTGATAAAATCGATAGATAGTGTGATAGATCTCCGACTAGCTTCCAATTCGATCAAGCTTCCGATAATATGTAAAGTAAGGGGAAAATAACTACGTAAGAAATGAATGCTTAGTAAGCTCATATAAACTTTAAACATAACATTCCATTTCAATAATGAACTTTATATGTTAAATATAAAGCTATACCAATGCCTCAAGATTTATCGAACCATAAACAACAACTCACAATGAAATAAGTCTATCAACACCACATATACATATCAATCCTAGCATAGTAGGATTTCATAAGACTTTGAACTCTCCCATTTATTTCCCTTCAATTACATTTGCTTACTTTAGCTTAGCTAACAACATCAATTCATTAATTAGCATTTTTGTTCATGAACTAGATGTATCCATCCACAACATACATAAATTTCTCACATAAGAGTACATCTTTCAACTTATTATTCCCTTTTCATCAAATTACGTTTCAACTATGAATTTACCATTTCATTAGCTTTACTCACTCATTTCATATGTAGAACACAGGATATAAGCATAATATCAACCATGACTACAAGCTAGTACATTTAAATGTAGCTCATTTTGAAATCAACTACATGATAAACCATTTCATAAGAAATTATGTAACAGCCCAATTTTGGGGCTAATCGGAATAGTGGTTTTGGGATCGCTAATTTGAGGTTGAATAAAATTATTTTGATATTATTTTATGTGTTATAGCATGTTTATAAGGATGTTGAAAATTTTGGTGCATTAATTTTGGTGAATTCATGCTTAATTATGAAAATGGACTAAATCGCATAAAGTGTGAAAGTTCTATTATACACGGTAGAGATGTGTAATAGCCATAGAATATTAAATTGGAGGTCCTTAAAGTGAAATTAGGCCAATAATAGTGTGTTGACCGACCATATAGACAAGGGGACAAGGGTATTAATTTTGGTAAAAAAATTGGTGAAATTAGGTGATTAAAATGAATAAAATATGGCAAAGAAAGTAGATATTATCTTTCACTATTCACACTTCTTCTTCACTAAAAATTGAAGAGAAAATAGGGAATTTTTGAGTTCAAACTTTCAGCCAAGCTATTCTCTTGCAAGTAAGTGATTTTAGATGTCTTTCTTGATAATTTTTGTACTTTTGGAACCCCCAAAGCTTAAGCTAGCTAATGAGGGGACTAATTTGCAAAATGGTTGAAAGATTAGGGACTTTATATGAGAGTTTTCATGTTGTTTGCTGAGTTTTTATGCAAGAAAATGAATGTTAGAGAGTTAAGGAATAACTTTGTAAAAGGTGTTACTATGAAAACACCTAAATAGGACTTATTTGTAAAGGTTGTAAATTAGTAATAAATGCATGAAATAATTGGTTTTATGAGCTGTTGAAAGAGAAATAAATGTTCAGCTAGGCTTTTTTAATGAGAAAATATGATGAAAAATGATTTACGAGCCTAGGGGCAAAATAGTAATTTTGCCAAATTATGAGGGCAAAATGGTCATTTTTTCTTAAGTAGAAATTTTGATGTATCATGAATTATAAAGTAATTGAATGAGTGAATTTTATTATTATAGATCAATAAGAGTGAGCAAACCACCTTGACTGAGGAAAAGGCAAGGTTATGAACTAAACCGTCGACTAGTACATTTTGCACCGAGGTAAGTTTATGTGTAAACGATACATCTTTAATACATATGGTGTTACTTATTGGTGCATTGTATGAATGAGATCAATTATGATTGTGATTGATTGGAATTGATAGATAGTGAGTAATTCTCGTATGAACCTCGGAATAAATATGTAAGTGCGAAAAAATATCCATAATAACTATTTGGTGGGCTGTGTGCGATACCACCGTAAAATCCTTTTTGCTGGGCTATATGTGGTACCACCTTACTATTTATTCACGATAGGCTGTGTGCGATACCATCGTTTATATTGTTATTTGGTGGGCTATGTGCGAAACCACCGTAATTATTCTTGTTGGTGGGCTATGTGCGATATCACCCTATTATTAACTATTGGTGGGCTGTGTGCGAAACCACCGGGTACTTAGTATCATTCCAAGGGGTTCATCGAGAAATTGCTTAAGTAAATATATCATGTTGTTTATGGTGATGAGTGCAGGGGATGTGTGCAAGTAAATGTGAGCATTTTATTTATGGTATGAATGGAATGTGGTAAGAGATGAGATGAGTAAGCATTATTATGGAAAAGTGATTTGTTCTTGCTTATTATGTAATGTTGTTGGTTGATTGACATATGTTATGATGTTTATAGTTTACATGTAAACTTACTAAGCTTAAAGCTTACTCCCTTTCTTTTCCCTTATTTTATAGTGTCAAAGAGCCAGCTCGGGATACGAAGATAATCTGAAGATCACCCACACTATCAGCTCATCTCAGTATATTTAGACTTAGCATTTTGAGTATGGCATGTATAAGGGATAGACTTAGTGAAATGATAACATGATTATTTTGCATGATTTCTTGTATATAATTCGATTTATTTCTGAATTAGTCCCTTCTAAATTTGTATTTTTATGATTTAATTCTTGTCAGGGATGCAATTGATCACAAGCAAGCTGAAAAAGGGCCAAATTAAAAGAAAATCATGGGAATAGGGTCAAATAAAAAAGATGGAGGAAGCCAAGGACTCAATAAGCAATTTGACTTTGTAAAAAGCCAAATATGGAAAATCCTACTTTTAGTTTATTTTTTATTTATTTATTTTTATTTTTTATTTTAAGATTTTATATTAAATTAATTAAGCCTATTTTTAGTAAATCCATTAGTATAAATAGGGGTTATTTATATTTGGATAATCATCAATCAACTTTTTCTTTTCCTATTCCTTTTTGAAGTTCTATTTCTCTCTTTTCCTATTTCCATTTAGAGTAGAATTTCTTTTATTTTTTTCCTTCAAGCCAATGTCCAAACATTCTGTCCATTTCAATTCCTTTTGTTTCTTTTCCCAAAATTGGTTTAATTACCTTCCAAACTTCTTCCCTTTCCAAAATCCCATCATCCTTCACACCAAATCAAACACCTTTCACAACCTTCAAGCATGATTAAGTTCATGCCACACTAAAATCCATCTTAGTCTTAGGTCGATACTCTTTCCGGTCGGGAATCGTAAGATTGGTATCCGCACAAATAATCCTCCCAATCAGTATTCACCTCTTTCCTAAGCATCGGGATAGATAAATCATCCCTTAAGGTTGAATTTGATTCCAAGTCAAAGTGCACGTTGGATTGGGGTCGTATTTGTTGACAGTTGGAGAATCGAGTTGGCCGTGCTACATTCGAGTTTCAAAGAACAAATCAAGGAAGAGGTGATCGGGTTTAAATGACCCATGTGGTTGAGGCCGTTGATTCAAGTTGGATTCTTCAGAACGCAAGGCTATCGAAATCTTTAATCGGGAACACGTGTATCTCGGTTAGATAATTAGTAAGGGTTGGTTTGCAAGTCGTACCGGAACCAGCTACGAAAGGAGGAATTGGTGGTTAGGACGTTCTTCATCACTATAACCAGCTTATCGTTTAGAGGAGAAGATCAATTTTCGAGGATCAATTCTTGACTCGAAATTTACCGAGTTTAAGGCTAAGGCTTATTTACTCTGATTATAAATCCAAGTTTAATTTTTATTTAATTTCTAATTCGTTTAATTATTCTATTTCAATTATTTAATTATTTTATTACATTTTAAAACCCCCTGATTTATTTATTTTCTTTTTTTAGGTTTGTTTGAAGTCGTGGGCACGACAACTGCCCAGACAAAATTTTGGTCGAGAGAGAAACAATTTTGAGTAAACTAGTCTCTGTGGGATCGACCTTACTCCCTATACTGCTTAAATTTGCAACTAGGTGTAGGTTTATTTTGGTGGAATTGACAGCCATCAGTTTTGGCACCACTGCCGAGACTGGCAACACTTACAACTGTTTAAATCATCTTCATGACCAGATTTTCATCGGGTGATCTCGAATACGATCTAGAGATCGAGAAATTTGCGCGAATGCGATGAAAGGAGACAAAAGCTCTTAAACGCGCAAGTAAAGCAGAAGCTGAACTAGGACAAGGGATCCTAGAATCTGACATCGAAAAATTGAGCGAAGCAATTCGTACAGAGGCAATTCGACGTAGGAAACAAGTCGAAGTGGTTGGACGTGAGACCGAACCACTTTTTGAAATAAAAGGCAACCTCAGTAAACCAGAAAGGATGGCAAACCGAACCATTCGTCAGCTAGCCACTACTCCCAACGAGCAAACACCGTTATGCATCAACTATCCAACCGGAGGAACCCCGTTCGAGCTGAAATCAAGCTTGATTCACCTTTTGCCCACCTTTCCAGGCTTGAAGAATGAAAATCCACATACCCACTTGAGAGAGTTCCACATGGTCTGCTCAAGCATGAAACCCTAGGGAGTACCCGAAGATGAAATCAAACTTCGGGCTTTTTCTTTTTCTTTAGTTGATACAGCAAATGAATTGTTATTTTACTTACCCCCCGGTTGTATCACAACGTGGGATGACTTATCTCGTGTCTTTCTTGACAGGTTCTTCCTAGTATCAAGAGCAGCTGAACTTCGGAGGGACATAGTGGGAATTCGGCAAATGGAGAGTGAATCACTCTACGACTATTGGGAACAATATAAAAAACAATGTGCAAGTTGTCCTCAACACGGGTTGACCGAACAATCACTCCTTTAGTATTTCTATGAGGGATTGCTCCCTATAGAAATGGAAATGATCGACGCTGTTAGTGGAGGGGCGATTGTCAATATGACTCCTCAAAGGGCAAGAGAATTGATATCCACCATGGCAAAAAATTCTCAACAGTATCGGCCGAATTCGGAACCCACAAGACAGGTTCATGGGGTAAACCCTTCATCCTTAGAAGATAAATTGGATAAGCTTACCAATATTGTTCAATCTTTGCTCACAGAGAAGAAGAATTTGACCCAATTGTGTTGAATTTGTGCTACATCTGAACATCCGATGGATTCGTGCCCAATCCTTAATGGCAATTCAACGACACATGTTGATGCGGTCGGAGGTTTTCCAGGACTTCGCAAAGATGCTATGATCCTTTATCCAAACCTACAATCCCAAGTGGAAGGATCATCCCAACTTGAGTTACGGAGGTAATCCCCGATATAATCCATTCTACCAACCGAGACCTCTGCAACCACCACAACAGCAACCCAAGCCGAACACATCTTTAGAAGCTATTGTGGAAAGACTTGCCACCGATGCTGTAAAATATCAATAGAGGACAAATGCATCAATACAAGAACTAACTAATCAAGTTTGTAAACTCTTGATGGTAGTTAATCGTTTGGAGTCTCAAGGTAAATTACCTTCCAAGATTGAGTTGAATCCTCGATAGAATGTAAGTGCAATAACTCTTTATAGCGGTAAGGTTCTAGAAATAGTGCCAGCCAAAAATCGTGGGCAAGACAAGGAATGGGAAAAGAAAATCTCTGATCCAACAACTATGTCAAAATTAAAAATTCAAAGACCAGTTGTGATGCCACCTCCTTTTCCAGGGAGGCTTTCAAAGGATAAGAAAGAGAAAGAGGAAAAAGAAATCCTCGAGACATTCAGAAAGGTAGAGGTAAATATCCCTTTATTCGACGCTATCAAACAAATCCCTCGTTTTGCAAAATTCCTCAAAGAATTTTGTTCTAGCAAGAGAAGGTTGATAGGTAATGAAAGAGTAAATGTAGGAGAAAATGTCTCTGCAGTACTGCAAAAGAAAGTTCCTCCCAAATACAAGGACCAAGGTATGTTTGCTATTTCTTGTGAGATAGGTAATGTAGGCATTAAGAAAGCCATGTGTGATTTAGGGGTTTCAATTAATGTTATGCCTTATTCTACTTATAAGTTGATTAACGCGGTCCTTTAAAAGAGACAGGAGTAATAATCCAGTTAGGGGACAGGTCAGTCGTTTTTCCCGAAGGGTTGCTTAAAGACGTCCTTCATAAAGTTAACGAAATAGTATTTCTTGCAGACTTCTACATTATCGACATGGAGGATGACAACTCGACCAATTCATCTGAGATACTCCTTGGGAGACCATTCTTAAGTGCCGCACGAACAAAAATTGACGTTTGGAGTGGAACACTCACCATGGAATTTGATGGCGAAGTGGTTAGGTTTTATGTTTATGAGGATATGAGACATCCCAATGATAATAAGTTACAAACTGTGCCTTATAAGAATGCTGATCTTGATGTTAAGCATGAGGAATTATTGATAATCCAAAAACCAGTACGTGAAGCTATCATGAAAGCCTCAAAGTTAGAGCTAAAATCATTTCTAGAACGTACAAGTATTCCGATAGAGAAAAATGCAAACTTAAATGAAGAAGCTCAGAGACTCCTCAATCCATTAATAATAGAGGAACTCGGGAAGAGCTTCAAGGATAGTGGGAAAAGGTCGAAACCTTTCTGCAAGGACATCCAAGTGCACAAGATGGAGAACTTAATTCTCAATAAGCCAAACGGATAACATTTAAGGTCGTCGAGCTAACAACGTTAAACAAAAGAGCTTTTTGGAAGGCAACCCAAATTTCTTTTCATTTATTTAATTTTAAGTTTTAGTAAGATTTAGAGTGTAAATAAATAAATTTTTATTTAATTCAGTTGATTTGATATTTTCACGAAAATAATGGAGAGCATGAATTTTTTTCGAGAGTCGGATAACAGTGGTGGCCCAGGCACGACATGCTAATTTGGTGACAAATATTTACCTAAAAAAAACCTGACTGCTTAACCTTCATAAAACACCAAAACCCAAACCCAATACCCATCCATTCAACCCATCCACACTTACCCAAAAACACCCTCAAAACAAACCCTCTCCCCCACAACCAACCCACGCTGTCGTCACCGTCGTAGCACCCATCATCGTCGTCATCGCACTACCATCACCGACGTCACTACACTACCGTCGCCGTCTTCCACCTCTTTGCTATGAGGTTAAGGTGTGGCAATGGGTATATACATATCTAGGATTGGATCTAGGGAGAGCTTGGTACTTAAGCAGTCTTAGTGACTCACCTCCTCTTCTCTGGAATCCTACCTGGTGCATAGTATCTATTCACCTTAATCAAGTCTCCACAATCCTTGATATCCTGCAAAGCTATTAACCCCAACATCGACAAAATCAGTGAAGACACATATGGGGAGTGCTCTGAAATTTTCATTTTGTTTATTTGAGCTGTTGATTTTTTTTTTCTTATCTATAATATGACACATGCTTGAGGACAAGCTTAGAATAAGTAGGGGGATGAATATGTAACATCCTGATTGAATGGGCCCGTGCATTTTGGGTGTCGATGGTTTAAAATATTAAATTGAGGATTAGGGGTCCAGATTGGGCTCAGGAATGGGCTAAAACCTTGGTTAAAATATTCTGTTTAGTCACCATAGGATTTGAAGGTAGGTATCTGTGTTTAAAAATATCAAGTTGGGCTTGAGGCCCAAAGTAGAATTGCGCCATAAGGGAGTAAAGGGTGGAATCACTAGTGGATGGAGAGGGCCCAAGTTTTGGTTGCTTGGAGCCCAAGTTATTGGCCAAATTCGGCACTTAAAAGGGAGTAAGGGGGACGACAACAAGGCTAATATTTAGGGATTTTTAATGTTTAAAATATGTGGATATTATGCTAATAAAGGAGGGAGGAGTTGGAGCTAATTAAGTCTCTTTTGGATGTGAGTTTTGATAAAGATAAGAGAAAAGATGAGCGGCTATCCAAGAGGCTAGAGGTGACCGAAATTGGGACTGCGTGTGTAAAGGGGGGACGGCTAGATAGAGTCAAAGAATGCCAATTTTCATTATTTTTCCTGAAGCACAGTGTTGATCTTCTTTCTCTTTTCTCTTTTCCTCCTAATTTTAGCAAATAAGGCTCTTCTTTTCTTCTTTTCTTTTGCTACCAAAAACTGAAACCCTCTAAAGTTTCACCGGTTGCCGAAACACTGATATTTTCTGTCTCTTCTCTTTTGAACACATTTACCGAATACCCTTTGTTTGATAGCATTCTTCTTGACCATCTTTTCCGTGATTTTCTTGAAAGCCAAAATCCCTAGATCTCACCTCTTGTGATTGTCAAATCTTGAAGGAAACTGAAGGTAAGTGTCGATTCGCGTGGTTCAATCTTTTTTCGACTTTTAAAGATTTTAGTGAATGGTTATAGGGTTAACTAATCGGGTGTTTTTCTTTAATCTGCGGCATCTTGAGATTTAAAAGAGATCAAATCACACAGGTTTCTAAATCGGTAGCACCTGAATCACCCTACTTCTGAGATTCAATTGATTTAGGTAAGGAGATTTGTTTAGTTAAACATATAAATTCGGGTACATAACAATCCTTGGCCGAATGTAGGGGAAGCTTTATCTTTACGTTCTTCTGGCTTTTGAGAAAAGGTGTAGACAAAGGGCAATAGATCCGATTAGTGAGGGTATCGACATAGAGGGTAGTCCTACGTATTAATCAGGTGTGTAACTTTTCACACCATTCAGATTTGTTTGTTAGTACATGTATATAAATCTTCTATATTCTGTTAAATGCCAAAATCCCGGCATAACGGTTGAAACCCGAAGAGGGTAAATGCAAATCACCAGGTTAGTGATTTATGTCATTCATAAATGAATGTTTCTGTTGAGATGATATGTTTTATATGTATGCCGATTTCTGTGATTGCACGGGGTTGGGTGATTGATGAAAGGGGAAGTGTTCTGTTGCAGTGGCTTTTGCCATGATCTGTTGTAGTGGCTTTTGCCATGATCTATTGTAGTGGCTTTTTTCCATGATCTGTTGTAGTGGCTATTGCCATGATCTAACGATGTTTAGCTAACTGCAGCATGATTGCCATCGATGGTGTGTAGCGGTGTGGGTTGATTGTAGAAATCCCCAATGGTGTGATTGGCAGGTAAGGGTGGTGTGTAGCGGATGGAAACCTAGGATTGGGTTGGGCTTTGCATTTTTTTGATATAGTATGCTCTATTATCTGTTCTGTGGGCCTAAGGCCCAATCTGATGGTGCATGAGGGTTGCACACTAAGTCTCGCGACTCACCCTATTATTTAACATCTTTCGTAGCATCTAGTGCATCGGATCGGGTGGAGCGCAAGGTGGCCATACGAGAGAATATCTTGATTCAGCAAAAGAATCTACTTAGTTTATTTATTTTTAATTAGTGGGTTTTAAATTTCATTTTAATAAGGCCATGGGCCACTAGCTTTACATTTTTTTTCCTTTTCTTTTCTTTTTGGTTTTATTTTGGGCTTTTATTACTATTAGACATTTAAATTTTACGTTTTAATTAAACTAAAGCATTAATATAAAATGCATGTCTCTTACAAATAATTCAACCATTTAGTTTTCCTGAATTAAAGGTTAAACTCAAGAAAAATATTTTTTTCTCCGAAATTGCGACATCTTTCAAAATCTCCTTAGTGACATGCCAGATCCGGTTATGCTGTTTGGGCCGGGTTTGGTGTGTTACAGAATATATATGAATATAATACATATGCATGGATGGTTTATTGGTTCTTGCTGCATGTTTTCTCTTTTGCATATGTCCAATCTTGCATTGAATTCATTCAACAGTTTATTTGACATTGAGCCTTTAATCTCATACTTAGTCAACTTGGACAATTGGGATTTTTTTTTTTTTGAATTTAAATGCTCAAGTATAGAGATTAATCAACACTTGTATTTTAAGGTTGATATATGTAGCTAGATTTTCATGAATTGATTGTTTGAAAAAAAAATATTTGCTTGTGCATGAATAAATGAATAAAAAGGGTGAAAAATGAAAAATTAAATAAATAAATAAAGGCTCAAGTTATGAGTGAAAGTTTTGAAAACGTGACCGGATTGAGTAATCGGGGCGAGGTGCTTGGGTTGTCATCTCGTCTCGTGCAAAAAGGTTCGAGTGACTAGTCGATAACTTAATAACATTCACTAACAGAGCTCAATAACAAAGACTGTTTGAACTGAGTAACCGGGATAGGGTGCTTGGGTTCTCATCCTAGTCGCGTAAAAAGGTTTGACCATGTCTAATTTATTTTTCCAAAAGTATAGTTAATTAATAATGCCTTGCAATTTATTGGATTCAAACTCAATTTAATGAAATTATCTAGTTTGCATATTTCAAATCTTATGACACTTGCCTTGTTGATTAAGTTATATGTTTTGAGCATTGATTTATTTATGTTTTCCTATGTTGTTTATGTTGAGTATGGATGCAGAAAAGAGGCTCGATTTTTTTAAATTGTAGAATTGATTCTAATGTCTGAAAGAACAACATGCTTGAGGTCAAGCATGAGCTAAGTAGGGGGGATTTGATAACATGATTATTTTGCATGATTTCTTGTGTATAATTTGGTTTATTTATGAATTAGTCCCTTATAAATTTGTATTTTTATGATTTAATTCTTGTTAGGGATGTAATTGATCAAAAGAAAGCTAAAAGGGCCAAATTGAAAGAAAATCATGGGAATGGGGTTAAATCAAAAAGATGGAGGAAGCCAAGGACTCATCAAGCAATTTGACTTTGTAAAAAGCCAAATATGGAAAATCCTATTTTTAGTTTATTTTGTTTTTATTTATTTATTTTTTTAAGATTTTATATTAAATTAATTAAGCCTATTTTTAGTAAATCCATTAGTATCAATAGGGGTTATTTGTATTTGGATAATCATCAATCAATTATTTCTTTTCCTATACCTAGTTGAAGTTCTATTTCTCTCTTTTCCTATTTCCATTTAGAATAGAATTTTTTTTATTTTTTTCCTTCAACCCAACGTCCAAACATTCTGCCCATTTCAATTCCATTTGTTTCTTTTCCCAAAATTGGTTTAATTACCTTCCAAACCCCTTCCCTTTCCAAAATCCCATCATCCTTCAAACCAAATCAAACACCTTTCACAACCTTCAAGCATGATTAAATTCATGCCACACTAAAATCCACCTTAGTCTTAGGTCGGTACTCTTTCCGATCAGGAATCGTAAGATTCGTATCCGCACAAATAATCCTTCCAATCAGTATCACCTTTTTCCTAAGTATCGGGATAGATAAATCATCCCTTAAGGTTGAATTTGATTCCAAGTCAAAGTGCACGTTGGATTGGGGTCGTATTTACCGATAGTTGGAGAATCGAGTTGGCCGTGCTACATTCGAAGTTTCAAAGAACAAATCAAGGAAGAGGTGATTGGGTTTAAATGACCCACGTGGTCGAGGCTGTTGATTCAAGTTGGGTTCTTCAGAAAGTAAGGCTACTGGAATCTTCAATCGGGAACAGGTGTATCTCGGTTAGATAATCGATAAGGGTTGATTTGCAGGTCGTACCGGAACCAGCTACGAAAGGAGGAATTGGTGGTTAGGATGTTCGCTATAACCAGCTTATCGTTTAGAGGAGAAGATCAATTTTTGAGGATCGATTCTTGACTCAAAATTTACCGAGTCTACGACTAAAGCTTATTCACTCTGATTATAAATCCAAGTTTATTTTTTTCTATTTCTAATTCGTTTAATTATTCTATTTCAATTATTTAAATTTTTTATTACATTTTAAAACCCCGTAATTTATTTATTTTCTTTTTTTTTGGTTCGTTTGAAGTCGTGGGCACGACAACCGCCTGCAAAAAAAATTCTGGTCGAGAGAGAAACAATTTTGAGTAAACCACTACGTGGGATCGACCTTACTCCCTATAACGCTTAAATTTGCAACTGTGTAGGTTTATATTGGTGGAATCGATACCATCATGAAATGTCTTGTTTTAGCCAAGTGGGCCAAGAATATTCTAGAGTGGATGAGAATTCATTTAATTTTGGCTATTTGACCATGTGAAAAGGAAGTTAGGAACTTATGGCATGGGATCATAAGTTGGTGATAAGATGAAGGGACAAAGGCATGATATTTGGCTATGTTTTGGGGATGTGTTCATGGTCATTTGACCATGAACCTAGACAACATGGAGGCTAAAGGGAGTGGTTTATTTTTTTTTGATAGCAAATCAAGAGTGGATAGGGAAGAAACAAGGAGAAAAAAGGGATAATGTTGGCATTGATTTGGCGAATTTGTGCTTTGCCATTAGGGAGTTAGCCAAAAGTCTTACACATTCTTTTGTCCATCTTTTCTCAATTTCTCCAAAAGTTCTCTCATAGTCAAAATTGTCATTGAATTTAGGTAATGATCTTCTCTTTGTTTTAACTTTCTTTTGATCAATTTTTCTCCAAAAACCCTACCTTGGCCGAATGTACCTTAGGCACTTTGGTATAATTGTGCTTTTGATTTAGCCCTCAATTAATTGAACCAAATACTACTTTCTTTCTCCCATTTTCTTTTGAAACCAAAACTACAAATATTAAGCACCATTTTGTTCTTCATTTTTCTCTCCCTTTTGCCGAATGCATCTAAGCTCCAAAATCAATCTCCTTTCTCTTTGATCGATTCTCCTTTCCTTTTCTTTTCACTTTATTTCTCTCTTCTCTTCCTCTCATTGTCGAAACCACATAGGATCAAGAATTTCCTCCTTGGCGAATGTGCAAAAGTTCCTAATCATCTCTTTTCTTTTGAGAAATCACCATTATCATCTTCTTCTCCTCTTCTTCTTTTCTTCCTTCTCCTTTTCCTTCTCTTTTCTTTTCCTTTCTTCTTTTCCCTCAAATCGAAACCACCATTTCTCTTCTCTTTTGTTAAAGCCAATCTTGAAGGACTCAAGTAAGAATTCTATCAATTATTTTTATCATTTCATTTCACTTTAGTAAATTTAGAACTATAATCTTTTATTTTCTCTCTAGGTAGAATCTTTTGAAAAGAATTTTCAAAGATCTTTGTTGAAGACAACCTTTAAGTGACCATTCGAATCATCAAGGTAAGATTACTATTTTAGATAATATCAATTTCTTTAGATGCATCACTAATCTACGTTATTTTGGGACGATCTAAGATCAACAAGATAGGTAAGAAAAGGGTCGTATGAAGTGTTTGGAAGAGAGGAGGTATTCCTTTACCATCAAACTACAAACGAAGAGCGATGATCGGGATTAGAGACTTTCCATCGGGTTGTGGACCCTCCGCTAACGAGGATCGATTATTCAAGTAGTGCGTACAATGAACCACTTTACGTTGGTGGAATATCGCGAGGTTTTGATCCATCTAGTGGAGAAAACCACAAATAACTGTCATTCGTGAATCCGAGGGTAAGGATTTAGATCCATCGTCTATAAGTATAGTTTTCTTAACAATAGTTTATACTAACCGAGTGTATTAATCAATTAGGTGTGGATCTGAAAGGAGGAATTGGTGGTTAGGATGTTCGCTATAACCAGCTTATCGTTTAGAGGAGAAGATCAATTTTTGAGGATCGATTCTTGACTCAAAATTTATCGAGTCTACGACTAAGGCTTATTTACTCTGATTATAAATCCAAGTTTTTTTTTTTTTTGATTTCTAATTCGTTTAATTATTCTATTTCAATTATTTAAATTTTTTATTACATTTTAAAACCCCCTGATTTATTTATTTTCTTTTTTTTTTTTAGGTTCGTTTGAAGTCGTGGGCACGACAACTGCCCAGACAAAATTCTGGTCGAGAGAGAAACAATTTTGAGTAAACCAGTCTCTGTGGGATCGACCTTACTCCCTATACTGCTTAAATTTGCAACCAGGTGTAGGTTTATATTGGTGGAATCGACAGCCATCATGAAATGTCTTGTTTTAGCCAAGTGTTGGCTCCTTTAAAGATGAACTTTTTGTAAATAGCCATAGTTGATGGCTCATTATTATTAATACATGAAAAGATGAGGTTATTCATGAATGTGTATGATGCATGATTGGATTGTTTGATTAATGGTTGAATGTGATTTATGTTTTAGGAGTTTGGGTGATAAAAAGTGCTTGGCAAATAGCCTTGTTCTTGTCCACACGAGTAGGCACACGTGTGTGTGTCTAGGCCGTGTGTGACATACGGTCAGTCCCATGGGCTTCTGGCTGGACTGTGTGTCCCTTGCATGTTAGTGTTGCAAGTCAGTGTCGACCACAGGCTAGAGACACGGGCGTGTGCCTAGGCCATGTGCCCTTTATATGGTTGCTGACGTCATAAATAGAATACCCAAGTTTTTACACATAGATGAGGACACGGGCCAATGGCACGGGCGTGTGTCCGGCTATGTGAAAAACCCTATAGGTTCGAAATGAAAAATAAATCCCACATGGGCTAGGGACATGGGCGTGTGTGACCACACGGCCTGCCACACAGGCGTATCCCATTTCACACGGGCATGTGGCCCTATTTGGGCAAAAATTTTTTAAGTATACAAAAGTCTCCAGTTTGATTTCGAGACCCTTCGATTGCATGTTTAAGGCATCTTAGGCCCATAATAAGGATGTTATGAATGTGAATGAGAAGTTTTAAGTTGGAATGAAGTTTGATAGCCCAAAGTTGTACGTTCAAGTCAGATAAGTTCGTAATGCCTTGTACCCGATTCCGGTGTTGAATACGGGTAAGGGGTGTTACAAATTACATACTTTTGTTTGTACCACCTTTTCATGTACATAAGCATATTACCAATTGAACACTTATCGAAATGATGTATTTCATTATGACTAAACATGATATAATCCAAAAATAAGTTTAGCACAAGCCTAAGCACATCAACAACACATGTTAGCATACTTGAACATAATTCATGTGAACTTAACATAGATAACCATTATACTTGAATATGATCCAATTGGATTTATCACCTTTCATTACATATCATGTTTTCCATGTATCACTTATTCAATAAGTTTCATACACACCTATCTTGGTTCATATTGAACACTTACCATTTCATTTGCACAACACAAAAGACATAAACATATCATTTACCATAGTCACTAGCTCGTGATCAAACACATAACTTAGCAATATCATCACATGGTAAAATATGGTACATAAACATAATATCACTTAAATCATACCTTTGATAACCATGAATATTCGTACTTAGATTATTGGTACATCATACATTTCCATATTTCTCATAGTAAAGTCAAACGGAACCATTATCGGAGCTCACAAAAGTGTGCTAAATGATGATCGTAACCATCCAATTTCTTTTATCAATGGTCGAAACCATCCCTTTTCATATTCAATGGTCATCACCATCCCTTTTCATAGTTGATGGTCGTCACCATCCCTTTTCATAATCAATAGCCAAAGCTATACCTTTTCATATTTGATGGTTGTCAGCATCCATTTTCATAATCGATAGCCAAAGCTATCCCTTTTCAAATTCGATAGCCTAAGCTATCCCTTTTCATATTTGATAGCTGAAGTTATCCTTTTTCATATTCAATAGTCGAAGCTATCCCTTTTCATTATCTGAGGATTGTCGATACGTTGTTGGATTTTCTGTTAAGGCATAATATGATAATATAACATAACAGCATTTAAAACAACAATTTAAAATGATATTTAAACGTACGGATTTACTTGGTTAAATTGCAGAGATGACAAAGTATAAAGGGCATTTTGGTAATTTTCTATTCTTCTCGATTTTTTGCTCGATCTTGATTTAAATTAATAATTTTATTCAATCTATTAATTTAGATAGTAAAACAAAGTATTTTATGCAATTTAGTCATTTTTAAAATTTTTACAAAATTACCCCTAAAGTTTTACTTCTATTAAATTTAGTCCTTGAGCCCAAAACATGCAAATTAACCATTTTTAATGCCAAATTATAATAGCTAAATATTCATTGCACCCATTTCAGCCCATTTTCGCAACAATTTCAGAACAAATCCTTGTACTTTTACGATTTTAATAGTTTAGTCCCTAATTGAAAAATTCATCAAAATAATTTTAAATATCAACCAACATCTCAAATTCACCATTGAATAACTAAAATCACATAGATTCATCAATGGCAACATTCACAATCTTTAATAGTTTCAAAATCGAAGGTACGAGTTAGCTAGACCTAGTTGCAACTATCTCAAAAATATAAAAATTATTAAAAATGGGCAAAAATTGCTTACCATGCATGAGAAAATCACCATGGCCGAACCTAGCTTAATGAAACTCTTTAAATATTTATTAAACTATTTACGACTCGGTTTATAGAAATGAGGTCTCAATACCTCATTTTCGAAAACCACTTGACCTTAAGGTTTTACCACTCGAACTTAATAAATCGCTTAAATAACATAAATTATCAAATAAAAGACCTTCTCAAAATCATAATTAACTCATAAATATTAAATAATAATATTTACGAACTTACTCGTCAAATTTGCTGTAACATCCTAAATTTTTGGGCCTATGCATTTAATGGGTGAATATGTGGAATGAGTTAATTTAAGTGTTAGGGGCCCAAATTTTAAGTTTTAAGGAGCCCAAATCTTCTAATTTAAGTTAGTTAAATTTGGCATTAGGAATTAGGGAAGTGGACGGCACAAGGCTATTTTTTTAGGAATTTTATTATATTTAGTCTATGTGGATAATAAGCAGATAAATACTATTCTTTAGGGATTTAGTCTTTAAGGATAATAAGCAGATAAAGACTATTTTTGAGGAGATAATAGATTAAGATAAGGGAAAAGGGATAGGAGCTATCATGTGTGGCAGTGTTGGCTATAAATCAATCTCTGCTAAAGGGAGGAATTGATTTTTTATATAAAGAGGGGGTGTGCCGAAATTTTGGAAGCCTTTCTTTTATATTCTTTTCTCATCTTCTTCCTCTCAAAAGCGAAAACCACCATTTTCTTCACCCTTTCTTCCTCTCTAAAATTTCTGGTTGGTAGAATCTTTTAACCTCTATTGTTATTTTTCTTCTAATTCCTAAAAGCTGAAATCACATCTCTATTATTCTATTCTTCTCCTTAATATTCATTGGCCAAGTCTCTCTTAGCCATCTCTTCAATTCTTAAATCTTCTAAAAACCAAAATTCTTAGATCTCACCTCTTGAAGTTACCAAATTTTCTTTAGTAAAGTCTGCTTGTGTCGAATCTGAAGAAAACAATAGGTATGTGTTGATTTTGAGTTTCCAATATTTCTCCGGCTTTTCAAAGCCCCTAGCTGAATGGCTATTTAGTGACTAATCAAGGGTTTTTTCTTATTTTAGGCATTTTGGGATCTGAAGAGGAGTCCGACGCTTAGATCTCTAAGCCAAAGATCAGTAACACTCAAGTCGTGTTATTTTCGCGATTTTAAGGTAAGGAGATTGGTTTATTTATAAATATATGAAATCAGGTAGAACACTAACCATGGCCAAATATAGGAGAGGCTGTATTTTCACATCTTTCCAGCTTTTTGAGCAAAGTTGTAGACCGGGATAACAAGGATATCGACTAAGAATATTGGATTTCGTGATATCAGGTGTGTAATTCTCCACACCATCTATATCTATTTGATTAATATATGATTATAAGTCTTATATGTTTTGATATATGCCGAAATCCCGGCATAATGACGGAAACCCAAAGAGGGTAAAGGCAAATCACCAGGTTAGTGAATGTTTTGATTAAACGATATAAGAATATTGATTTTATGTGATTGTATGGGTTGGGTTTGATGAAAGGAGGAAATTATATGTTGTAGCGGTTTTCACCATGATCTGTTGTAGCAGTTTTTACCGTGATCTGTTGCAGCGATTTTTACCGTGATCTGTTGTAGCGGCTTTTGCCGTGATCTATTGTAGTGGCTACGACCATGATCTGATGATGAGCAGCACGACTGCCATCAAGGTGTGTAGCGGTGTGGGTTGATTGTAGAAATCCCCAATGGTGTGAATGGCTGGTACGGGGGCGTGTAGCGGGTGGAAACATATGATTTGGGTTGGGCTTGCATATTATTTTTATTATGTATATTAATTCTGATTATTTTAGTTGTATGGGGCTAAGGCCCAAATCTAATAGTGCATGAGGGTTGCACACTGAGTCTCGCGACTCAACCAATTAATTAACATTTTAGGTAGCATTTAGTGCATCAGACCGTGTAACACCCTAAAAAAATTCGAGTATCGATATATTGTATGTTTTGGTGTTTAGCTTATGAATGAAAATTTTCTTTCCTCCTTTTTCGTGATTATTATAGCTTTGAAAAGGGCATAGAATTATTCGGGTATTGAATAATTTTTAGTATTGGGAATTTATTGAAATGGATCAAGTGACCCTAATACTTAAGTTAATTTAAGTGTCTAAAATTAGCAAAAGATGAGTAATTGGCAAGGTGGTGTTGGCACATGAGTAATTGCATGAGGGGAGATGTTCGGATCCCTTGGATAGCAATTAGATGATTTTTTTTTTTGCACTTGTATGGCAAGTGTCGGTCAAGCAATACTTATGGTAAGGATGGACTTTTCATTTATGGAAAGTAGACTAAGGGAATAAGGTAAGTACTAACTTATGGTATGGAATCAAGAAATTTTGGTATGATAAGGGACATAAGGCTTGGATTAAGGAAGATGTTTTGGAAACTTTTAATAGCCTATTGACAATGTATGTGGACGACATAGGGGGCTAGGGGATGGCGGATTTTGTTGTTGGCTTGGTAGGTTTGGGTGTTGGATGAGCATTTTCTTTTGGTCAATTAGTGTTTTTCTTATCAAATTTTCTTTCAAAATTTGCTCTCTTCCTAGCAGAATATACCTTAAGCCTTGAGGAAACAATTGCATCTTTTACCATTTCTCCTTTTGATCATTTTGGTCTTAGTTTAATTATTATCATCAAGTCTTTTCTCTCTTCTTTGTGTTAGAAACCATATAGCCATTTTAGACCATTTCTTTTCTTCTCTTTCCCTCATCATTGCCGATTACACTTTTGATCTCAAAGTTCTTTTGTTTTATCTTTATTATTTTCATCCTTCTTATTCTCTTTTCCTTCATGGCCGAATATTGGTAACCATTCACCATAGCCGAATCAATTCTTCCTCTCCGTTGTTTTTGCATAGCTGAATCTTCTATTCTCCATAAGCATCTATTTTTCTTTTCTTCTACTCAAACTTTAATCAATCGAAACTTAGTAGAGGGTTGAAACTCAAGTATTCATAAAGATCGTGGATCGTTGAAATCGGATTTAAGGTATTAAGGTAAGGGATTATTAAGGATTTTCATATTGTTAGGCATATGGTTATGAATGGTTTATTACTCAATTTCGTTTTAGGAGAAGTTATCGCCGATTGACATATTGTGGAGCGAGGGTATTTGTGGTAAGTTAATCCCACTCTTTAAAATTTTTAGTCAAATTTCGATAGTTTATTATTAAGACTAATGATCTTTTGTCATTAGAGGCAATCAAAATAGGGACGAAAAGGGCAAGTAAATAGTACTCGAAGAGGGTGGTTCTATTAATTCCCTAAGTTTAAGAGAAGGACTGTTTCAGGAATCTGAGATTTTCCACTGGTTGTGGACCTTCATCCGGCGAAAATCAAATATTCGAAGTCGTATGTACTCCCGAACCACTGTTTACTCGGAGTATAGAACCTTTGGTTGGAGAGAATCACAAATAGTGGTTATTCAAGATTTTGAGGGTAAGATTTAGATCGTTCAATATTAGAATAGTTTAATAACAAATTTTAGTGTTCTAATCCTTCGTAATGTGTGTTTAGATATCGACGAGCGGGAGAGTGTAGTTCTCACCGTAATCAGGTGTGTAATCTCACACTATATCTCATGGGTTAGATGACTATACAATGGTTAAAGTTGGATTAAAATCGCAAAGTTGGTGAAATCAAAAAATATGACATTATTGACACTTAGTGTTAAAATCTCGAAATCAATAGTAAGATCGTGAAATTTTGAAAATCTCCCTTAATGGTTAAAACGATAATAAGTGACAAATTGGGCCACATATGATATTTGGTAAAATTGGGCCATATGTGTTATTTGGTAAATTTGGGCCATATGTGTTATTTGGCAAATTTGGGCCATATGTGTTATTTGACAAATTGGGCCATATGTGATATTTGGTAAATTTGGGCCTTATATGTGTTATTTGGCAAATTTGGGCCATATGTGTTATTTGGAAAATTGGGCCATATGTGATATTTGGTAAATTTGGGCCATATGTGATATTTGGTAAAATTGGGCCATATGTGTTATTTGGCAAATTTGGGCCATATGTGATATTTGGTAAATTTGGGCCATATGTGATATTTGGTAAATTTGGGCCATATGTGTTATTTGGTAAATTTGGGCCATATGTGTTATTTGGCAAATTTGGGCCATATGTGTTATTTAACAAATTGGGCCATATGTGATAATTGAGAATTTGGGCCACATGTGATAATCGATAAATGGGCCTTAAGTGAAAATTTATAATTGGGCCATTTATGATAATTGATAAATGGGTTATATATGAAATGTGTTTTAATGGGCCGAAATCTATAAACTATAATATGATATACTCTATGAATATTTTGAAATGCATAAACATGATTGCATGGGTTGGGATCAATGATGAAGTGAGGAAAGGCTTAATGCCAGAATTCTAGATAGGTGACTCTGTCACAATGGCCGTTGCCCGAAATCTAGATCGGTGGTTCTACCACAATTATTTAAATAGACGTTGCCACAAATATGATATTGGGTTTAAAGCCTAGTTCAGTGTGATGGCGGGGTGGGTGACTAAAGCTCCCCACAGGTGTGCTGGTTGGGTACGGGGGTGTGTAGCGGATGGAAATCTAGGTTTGGTTTTGGGAATTGCATATCATTTGCATTGTTATTTTTAAATACTAAATTATTATATTTTGAAATGGGCTTAGGCCCAAATAAATGTTAAAATGGTCTTGGCCCGGTGGACTATGGTAAGTGAGTTGCACATCTTGAGTTCTATGTAACTCACCCCATTTTTTACCCTCTCGGGTAATAACAATTGATGGAGACTTGGTTGGAGATGATTTCGTGGGTGGCTATACTAAAATGGTGGTTCATAAAACTTTGAGACTTCTTTTATAATTTCTATTAAGTATTATTAATGGCGATGTAATAAGGCCTTTTAATTATGGATTTTATTGTGTGGATGGATTTATTTATGTTTTAGTTTATTTAAGTTGGATTGATTTTGTTTTTCAGTAACGATTTTCTATAACTCTCGTTTCAAATAAAAGTTTTTCTTATCTAGAAACTTAGAAAATTCTTTTAAAACTTTTTGATGAAATATTCTGATTTAATAAATCTAAAGTTTTTATCGATTACTCCTTTATATATATCAAATGACAAATCCTTGTGTTTTAAATCAAGCATTTCAAATAAACCTCGATTTTTCGAGAAAGTAATGTTCTTAATCGTTTTGCAATTTGATTTTTGCTTCGTTAAATGTTTTGAATGTTCGATAAAATTGTGTGGCATGCCAAAATTCAGGCTTAATGCATAGGCCGGGTTTGGGGTGTTACAGACCGGGCTAGAGAGGAGCGCAAGGTGGCCATGCAAAAGAATATTTGGATCCAGCAAAAAGACTCTAGTTATTATTTTATATTCTTATTTAATGGATTTTAAATCTCGTCGTAATAAGGCCATGGGCCACCAATTTATATTTTGTTTTATTACGGGCTTTTATTACTTTTAGTTATTTAAATTTTATTTTTAATTGAACTAAGGCATGTATTTAAATTTGGGTTTTAATTCATAAAGGCATATTTTATTTAAAACTATAAATTATAAATTTTCCCGAATAAAAGGTTAAACTTTACCAAAATGTTTTTCCTAAAATGCGACATGTTTTACAAAATTTCCTTAGTGACATACCGATCCGGTTGTAGTGTTTGGGCCTAGGGTTTGGGTGTTACAAATTGGTATCGAGCTGGTTCAAAACTCACTTTGGGGTTTTGGGCTCAAAATGTTTTCTAAAGGTGGGCTTTTGAAACTTGCATGTTGTTTTTGAAATGATAATGAGTTTGTTAGCTCGGCATGACACCTACGTCTCCGGCCCAAGTCTGCCAGGTAAGTACTCTAAACCATTGTGTGATATATATATATATATGTGGGCTTGATGGGCTTTATGGGACATAGGCTAGTTTAATTAGACTTTGATGGACTATAGGCTTAACTTAAACAACTTCTTAAATTCCATAAGACTTAATTTCTTGAAACAAATCTCGTGAACTAGTCGCCAAGTTAGGTGTGGCAACAGCATACGCATGTCTAGGAGTGGATACAGGAGAGCTTGGTATTGAAGCGGTCCTAGTGACTCACCTCCTCTTCATCGGAATCCTACAGTGCGTAGTGATTGTTCACCCTAACCATGAAGACGTGTTGATGGGCCAAAACTTATAATTAAAACCGAAAGGGACCAACCACTGCTTTTCTCACAAAATTGCTAAAATATCCTTATTTTGAAAAAAAAATACCCGTGATTTGCAAATATACCCCGATTTACAAAGTCAACAGAATTTTTCCATAGAAAACAAAAACAACAACAACAAAACATCAAAATATCCTTGATTTGTAAAATTACCAAATTACCCTTGATTTGTAAATAACCAAAATACCCCTGATTGGCAAAATTACTGAAATATCCCCAGATTTCAAAATTACTGAAATACCCCTAGAATTCAAAATTATCGAAATACCCCTAAATTTCAAAATTATTGAAATACCCCAGGTTTCAAAATTATCGAAATACCCTAGATTTATAAATTACCGAAATACCCCAAATTTGCAAAATTACTAAAATACCCCCAAATTTCAAAATTATCGAAATGCCCCGAGTTGGAAAATTACCAAAATACCCTTATTTCGCCAAATCACCCGGAACCTTATTTTGGAAAAAAATTACAAAATACCCCTTTAGGATAAAATTACGAAAATACCCCTAGGTAGTGAAACGATGAAAATACCCCTAGGCGGTGAATGTAAGTTTATAAGGCTGTTTTTATGATTGATGTGTGCTGAATGTTGACTGAAGGTGAACTCTAGGACTAGGAAGTATCAACTTGAGAACTAAACTCGTATATAGAATTTGAATTCGAAAGAACTACCATCGAAATGATTTTACATAAGATTGTTCGCGGTTAATAAGTGGGAAGAATTAATTATTCATAAAATTCTTAATCAGATAAACGTCGATCGAAAGAATGACGACAAGGGGACGAAGACGCTTCAGATGCGAATAATGGTGCGTACCCTACCATTGTATACTAAGTGTTTATTTTGGCTTTAGAATTAGAGTGCGTAGCGAAAGTATAGTGGTGAGACTTAGGTAGTATGATTTCTAGTTAGTTGGAAATTTCGAGGACAAAATTTCTTTAAGGAGGGTAGAAGCGTAACATCCTAAATTTTTGGGCCTATCGTTTAATGGGTGAATATGTGGAATGAGTTAATTTAAGTGTTAGGGCCCAAATTTTAAGTTTTAAGGAGCCCAAATCTTCTAATTTAAGTTAGTTAAAATTGGCATTAGGGATTAGGGAAGTGGACGGCACAAGGCTATTTTTTTGGGGAATTTTATTATTTATTCTATGTGGATAATAAGCGAGATAAAGGCTATTATTTAGGATTTAGTCTTTAAGGATAATAAGCAGATAAAGACTATTTTGAGGAGATAATAGATTAAGACAAGGGAAAGGGATAAGAGCTAACATGTGTGGCGGTGTTGGTGAAAATCAATCTCTGCTAAAGGAGGAATCGATTTTCTATATAAAGAGGGGTGTCTTAAATTTTGGAAGCCTTTCTTTTATTTTCGTTTCTCATCTTCTTCCTCTCAAAAGCCAAAAACCACCATTTTCTTCACCCTTTCTTCCTCTATTGTTATTTTTCTTCTAATCCCTAAAAGCCGAAATCACATCTCTATTATTCTATTCTTCTCCTTAATATTCATTGGCCAAGTCTCTCTTAGCCATCTCTTCAATTCTTAAATCTTCTAAAACCAAAATTCTTAGATCTCACCTCCTAAAGTTGTGAATTTTCTTGAAGAAAGTCTTGTGCGAATCAAGAAAACAATAGGTATGTGTCAATTTTGAGTTTCCAATATTTCTCCAACTTTTCAAAGTCCCTAGTGAATGGCTATTTAGTGACTAATCAAGGGTTTTTCTTATTTTTGGCATTTGGGATTTGGAGAGGAGTCCAACGCTAGATCTCTAAGTCAAAGATCGGTAACACTCAACTCGTGTTATTTTCGTGGATTTCAAGGTAAGGAGATTGGTTTATTTATAAATATATGAAATCGGGTAGAACACTAACCATGGCGAATATAGGAGAGGCCTTATTTTCACATCTTTCCGCTTTTTGAGCAAAGTCAGATCGGGATAACAAGGATATCGACTAAGAATATTGGATTTCACGATATCAAGTGTGTAATTCTCTGCACCATCTAGATCTGTTTGATTAATATATGATTATTAGTCTTATATGTTTTGATATATGCCAAAATCCTGGCATAATGACGAAAACCCAAAGAGGGTAAAGGTAAATCACCAGGTTAGTGAATGTTTTGATTAAATGATATAAGAATATTTATTTTATGTGATTGCATGGGTTGGGTTTGATGAAAGGAGGAAGTTATATATTGTAGTGGTTTTCACCGTGATCATTGTAGCGATATTTTACGTAACATCTGAATTAGGGGTTGTTGTAATTTAATTATTTTCCCATATGTGTGCTTGAAGAAATGAACATTTTGATTATTTGACATATTTTAGGGTCTAGTTATAACCCAGAGCTAGGTCTCGACTTAGAACTAAAATTTCTTTTAAGTGTTTAAAAGGAGGGAGCTAGGGGATAGGGGTTAAGAGAAATTTTGGGAGAAATTGGACACAAGGAGCAAAGTGGCATGGTGGCTTGAGGCGTCAAGGTGCAAGGGAGTACTGGAGGGGGGGACTCACGTTCGAGTCCCGATGGAAGTGCACGAAAGTTTTATTTTTGCCTGTAGCGCTAAGGAAAAAAAAGAGTTAGGGAAGGAGCATTTAAAAGAGATTGTAAGGGGAGCATGTCACGAAATAAGGCAATAGCAAAGTGGCTACCGTGCGCCACTTAAGAGTTTGGAGGAGAAGAGGGGCGCAGGTCTAGGGTTCGAGCTACTGGAGTGGCGTTTTGGCATTTTATTTTTATTTGCGGTGATCGGCCTAGGAAGGCCTTATAAATAAATGGTGAGGTTTTATGACATGAAAGTCGAAATGGTGGAGTGGCATGGGGTGTTGTAGGGGGCTACGGCAGTTGCTCCTCTAAGTCGAGTTCGAACCAAAAAACAATGATTGGTTTTATTTTTTTTTATGCAAGCTGGCGTTAGGGAGGGGGGAGTAATGGCTTGATTTTGGACTCTTAAATTGATAAGGATAAAGCTTAAACTTTTGTGCACATATTTGGCTGGAAGGGGTAGTTGTTAGTAGTTTATTTGCTTTTAAATTGTATATGGAGTGGCTAGGTGATAAAGACTAAAGATAAATGTTATTTTCTTGGGTGATAATTAAAGGGTGGGAATTATCACAAAAGAAAGGTGATGGCCGATTTTGGGACTCCTTTGGGCCATCCATATTCGGTTATGTGTTAAGCAAGGGTGTGCCGAAAATCATTTAGCAAGTTTTCTTCTTTTTTTTCATTTAGTTACTGGCCGAATCTCCCTCGTCTCCCATCTACTTCCTTTCTTCTTTTAAAAAGCCGAAACCACCATTGATTCCCTACTTCTCTTCCTTCTCCTTTTTCTTCCTCTATTAGCCGAACCTCTACCACTTTTGTTGTCGAAATCCGCCTCTTCCATTAGACTCACTTGGCGAATCCCCTTAAAGAAAGGTCTTTGTTTCACTCTAGCATTCGGTTCTTTTCTCCTCCCTAAAGGTAGTCAACCCCTTCACAACACTAAGTGGTGCTGACTTGTGGTGTTTAAGGGCCGATATAATTATCAAGGTAAGGGGCGATACCCTCTTTTAAGTTCAAGATTATGGCCAAATGGCCTATGACTCTTATTAATGATTAAACCGATTGTAGGGAGGCCATAGCCGATTGAAGGAAGCTTCCGGGATTTGATTCTCCAAGGTATATAGGTTATGACATTCGACCGAAGGCCATGTTATGTACTTCATGTGATAACTGAATTTTATTGTGGAATTTCGGCAGAGTCTTAATCAAGTGACGATTTCAAGATTTGTTTGGAAATCAAATCCGTTTAAGGTAAGTGCCGCAAAAGAGCCTTTGGTATTAATTTGGTTTAGCCGAATAGGCCTATGTCCCTAACCCTGTGGTTTGGCTGAATATAGGGTCAAAGGATCTAGCATCGTAGATCGAATCTTCGGGATCTAGGAATTTCGTTAGTAACAGGTGTGTAAAACTCCTTACACACTTTATTAATTAACATTGCCATATTGTTGCCTTTTAATCTTTTTGCTAGTTTTGCTTGTGGGCATAAGATTGGATTCCGGGTAAGTCCCCTATTTTGTGATCTATAATGTATGTTGAGTATGCCATCACATGCTGTTAAATGCTATGCTTTACATAAATGCATGGTATATGATAATTGATATGTGAGCATGATGATGGTGGGATTGATGAGAGGAGGGGATGATTTTATGGATCGTCACCGATGGTTTTAACCACAAGATGGGTTGGCCCCATCGATTTATTGTGACTTGGTCACTAGTGGTTTTGACCACACCATTGTTAAATTGTGACTAAGTCCCAGTGGTTTGGCACCACCAGTGGTTTTGACCACATTATGATATTTTGTGACCTATGGTCATCAGTGGTTTTGACCACACAATGGGTTGGCCCCATCATTTGATTTGTGACTCTAGTCACCAGTGGTTTTGACCACCAGTGGTTTTGACCACACGGGGTAGTAAAGGAGTATGGATGGTTAGTTGGGTTGCATAATTGCATGTTTATTAATATCTTGTGTAAGAGTTACATTTTCGGGTGGGGGATTACACACTGAGTCTTGGTGACTCACCCCTTCCCATACTATTTTGCAGATGAGTAGATCGCGGAGATGGAGCCGGGGAGGACTCGAGGCGGCCATGCTTGTTTCTCAGATTTGGAATGTTATTTAAACCAGTTTCAGTTCATTTATTTTCTAAGTCTTTTTATTTTGGGTTGTAATAAGGCCGCTAATTATTATTTGGATGTTTATTTTATTGTTTTATTTTACTTATGTTATATTACAAATGAAATTTATCAATGTTAAGTGAACCGGTTAAAAGTAACCTTTCAAACTTAATAACTTCGGTTTTCAAAGATGTTACCATCGGGTAACAAAATTTACCAAGTTAACAATAACTCACGATTTAAAATTTTACATGAACAAATGTTTTCAAAAGGTTTATCAACACAAACATGTTTATAAAAATAATCCCAACTGAGTTTTATCAAACCCCATTTTAATACCTTAGCCATATTTTAACAAGTTTTCACCAGACACTCAAAATGATTCAAAATATTTTACTCCGTGACATACCAGATCCGGTCAGGACTCATGGGCCGGGTTTGGGGTGTTACATTTTTGGTATCAGAGCCCGGTTCAAAACTTGGCTGTGGGGGCCCAAGGCCCAAAATGTTTTGTTTATGTTAGTAGGCCTTATTGGAATGTTTTGGGAAACTATTTTTGGCTTGAACAGCATGGCACCGAGTCTCCGGCACCAATCCGCCCAGGTAAGTACTTCTATCTATTTTTGTGAATACTTGATAGGGGTAGAAGGGTAAATTGGGAACGTAGAACATTAGAATAGAAATTGTTGAACCCTAAGGTTAGCATACCCCAACAAACAATGCATAAGATTTAATAATTCCCTAAACAACCCTGTGAGTTGTCGCTGAGCAAGGGATGTGGCAATCGTTATACGCATGTCTAGGATTGGATTCGGTGGGAGCCTTGTATTTAAGCAGCCCTAGTGACTCACCTCCTACTCACTTGAATCCTACCTGGTGCGTAGTGACGGTTCATCCTAGCTGAGACGACACACTCACAGGCTAAACTTGATAACTAAAACCCAAAAGGGACTAGCCTTTTTGTTTTTGAAGTAATTAAAACCTTGTTTTAAAAAAATGACCAAAATACCCCTAGCTTGTAATTTACCAAAATACCCTCCATATGGAAAATTTCCAAATAGAAAATTTTCAAAATATCCTTCTTTTGTGAAATAAATTAGAACCAAATTTTGGAAATCTTTTTATGAAAATGCCCTGATTATGAAAAATTACTAAAATACCTCTAGTGGTAAAATTACAAAATTGCCCCTAACCAATAAAATTACCAGAATAACCCTGATTTTCAAAATTTTGCAACATCACTGTTTTGGAAAATGCAATTCTCAAAAAGAACCATCAAAGTTTTACAACTTTTGAAATATCGCTGATTTATTAAATTTTACAAATTTACCCTGATTTGTGAAAAATTACCGAAATACCCCTGAGGTCCAAAATTATCGAAATACCCCCAGATTTCAAAATTTTTCAAAATACCCCGGGAATTTAAGAGTTTCAAAATACTTTTGACAAAATCATCTCGAGAAATTTTTTGAAAATTACAAAATACCCCTATAAGACAAATTACGAAAATACCCCTAAGTAGTGGAAAAACAAACACAATGAAAACTGCAACGTCTCTTTGAATGAATGAATAGAAAGACTGTGTGCATGTATGAATACGTAAGAACCACTCCTAAAACTCCTATCATAAAATTTCTTCGCGAATAATCAAGTGAAACAAATGTACTAATGCATAAAATTCTTAAACAGATAAACGCAAACGAGAGTAATGAGTACAAGAGGTCGTGGACGTTTGCCCCGTGGCCGTGGTAGAGGTAGGATGACCTTGTCAGAGCCAGCAGGGTCTAGTCATGGGTCTGGAAATAAGATGCCGGATCTGTTGACGGTGGAAACTGAGTTTCAAGATCAGACCAGTGGTAACAACGTAGTATCCCAGCGATGCTACGAGTGTTGGAACAAGTTGCTTTGAGGCAGGCGCAAAAGTGAGCCTAAAATTCATGGTTGAACAACTCCGGGCTAACGGAGCAGAGGTGTTTAGAGGAGTTTCTGGAGTGGCACCCAGTGCGGCGAAGTATTGGTTGGAATCGACTGAGAGGATCATGGGTGACCTAGATTTTACAGCTGAGGAGAAGTTGAAGGGCATAATATCTCTGCTTTGGGATGAGTCATATCAGTGGTGGCTCACCGTGAGAGATGGAACGATGGCAGAAAATCTCACAGGGAATTTTTCGAGATGCTTATCAAAAGAAATATATCGGAACCGCTTATGTGGATGCTAAATGAAGGCTTTCTGAACTGGTTCAAGGCAATAAGATAGTGGCGAGTATGAGGTCAATTCTTCCGCTTAGTAGGTATGCTCGTAGTATTGTGGGTACCGAGCATGAACGCTGTGTTAGATTTGAGGATGGGCTGAGAGATGAGTTGAGGATAATGATAGCTCCACAACAGGAATGGGAGTTCGCTGTCCTAGTGGAGAAATCAAGGTTCTTTGAAGGGTAAGGCGATCGGTTAAGCGAAATCAAGATAGGAATTGGAATAAGAGGAGCTTTGGATCTTCAAGGTTCTCTGTAATCGCAGAAGAGAACGATGTTTAGTGGGTCGGATCAAGCTGCTAGGCCTGCTACTGCTACTAATCCTCAATGGTCGCCACGGTGTGCCGGTGTGAGAAGTCTCACACGGGAATGTTGAATGGTAACCGAGGATGCTTGAATGTGGGTCCATGGAGCATCGAGTTAGGGACCTGTCCAAAAAAGGTAGCTAGGCCGAGATCGAGGGTCGGGATTGTGCGAATAGAAGGGATAACCAATGACCTCGGAGGGTCGTGGTGCGGGAAGAGGTAATGGAGTGGTAGAGGTCGTGGGCACCGAGGGAGGTAACTTGGTGGTACCGAGGCTAGGCAACTGGTTTAGTCTATGCCATGAGGCGTCAAGAGGAGGCGACGCACTGACGTTATAACCGGTATGTTCTTGATCTTTGGTGTACCTTATAATACCTTGATTGACATTGGCTCAACCCACTCATACATTGATAGTAGCGTAGTGAAAACTCTGCACCTAGACTCTGAACTTACTTCTAGGAAGATAACTGTATTAAGCCCTTCAGGTCACTCTGTAGAAGTAAGTAAACTCTATAGGACGTACCCTAGAACTCCAAGGGTCGTGTTCTTGGTCGACTTGATGGAACTACCATTTCGGAGTTCGACCTAATCCTCGGATGGATTGGCTAGTAAAGTATCGAGCTAGCTCGATTGCGCACTAAGCGCATGGTAATAAAGACCGTTGAAGGTGATGAGGTGGTGATGATAGGTAAAAGGAGGGATTAACTATCTAACTGGTTTACTGCGTTGAAGGCGGAAAAGATGGTTAGGAAGGGTTGTGAAGCTTATGTGGTGCATGTCTATGCTTTGGAAGCTAAGAATGTTGCTGTGAGAGATGTCCGGACCGTAAGAGACTATGTGGATGTGTTTCTAGAGGAACTTTCGGGTCTACCTCTGGACCGTGAGGTTGAATTTGGTATCGACTTGCTACCCAGAACCGCGCCAGTATCTATAGCTCCGTATCGGATGGCACCGAAAGAATTGGTAGAGTTGAAGGCGCAGATTCAGGAATTATTGGATAGAGGGTTCATCTAACCAAGTGTATCGCCTTGGGGAGCTCAAGTGCTTTTTGTCAGGAAGAAGGATGGGACAATGAGGATGTGTATAGACTACCGGCAGTTGAACAAGTTGACAATAAAGAACCGGTATCCTTTGCCCAGGATTGACGATCTGTTTAATCAACTCAAAGGGGCATCGGTGTTCTCTAAGATTGACCTTAGGTCAGGGTACCATCAGCTTAAGATGAAGGAGACTGATGTCCATAAGACGACATTCCGTACTCGGTATGTGCACTACGAGTTTCTGGTAATGCCTTTTGGTTTGACGAATACACCGATCGCGTTTATGGACATGATGAACCGGGTTTTCCAACCCTATCTGAATCGGTTCGTCGTGGTGTTCATAGACGACATTTTGGTGTACTCGAAGTCTAAGGAGGAGGATGACGCACATCTTCATGTGGTTCTGCAAGTTCTAAGGGAGAAACAGTTGTACGCCAAATTCAGTAAGTGTGAATTCTGGCTTAAGGAGGTAACCTTTCTAGGGCATGTTGTTTCATCCGAGGGAATCAGGGTGGATCCCCGTAAGATTGAGGCGATATTGGAGTGGAAGCCACCAAAGTCGGTTACGAAAATTCAGAGTTTTCTGGGGTTGGCAGGATATTATAGGAGATTCGTGGAAAATTTCTCCTTAATCGCAGTACCGTTGATTAAGCTATTGAGAAAAGGGTTTTCGTTTGTGTGGTATGAGAAGCAACAAGAGAGTTTCGATAAGCTGAAGAGGATTTTGACAGAAGCACCAGTCTTGATTCAGCCAGAGGTAGGAAAGGAATTCACTGTGTATTGTGATGCATCGCATACTGGTTTAGGCGTGTATTGATGCAAGAAGGGAAGGTGGTCGCTTATGTGTCACGGCAGTTGAGGCCTCACGAAAGTAACTACCTGACACATAATTTAGAATTGGCAACAGTAGTTTTTACCTTGAAAATTTGGAGGCACTACCTGTATGGGGAGAAGTCGGTAGTGTATACAGATCACAAGAGTCTGAAGTACCTCCTGACTCGGAAAGATTTAAATCTGAGGCGGAGGTGGATTGAGTTGTTGAAGGACTCATTGCTCAATCGAATACCATCCGGGAAGGCTAATGTGGTAGCCGATGCATTGAGTAGAAAGGTGGTAGCGAATTGTGAGCAATGTTTGCTCATCTAAGTCTCTATGAGGATGGGAGCCTTTTAGCGAATTGCAAGTGAAGCCATCTTGGATTAATGAGGTCAAAGAAAGATGATGACCGATGAAGCTTTGAATACTTAAAGGTTGCAAGTCTGAGAATGGTGAGGTCAAGGTTTCAGCTTAGGCGATGATGGAGTGTTGTACTTTCAGGGGAGAGTATGCATGCCTAAGGATGATGAGCTGAGGCAGTGAATCCTTAAAGAAGCTCATAGCAGTACGTACACTATGCACTCGGGAAGCAGCAAGATGTATCGGATTTAAGGGAGCAGTTTTGGTGGCCGGGTCTTGAGCGGGAAGTGACCGAGTTGGTAGGCAAGTGTCTGACATGCCAGCAAGTGAAGGCTGAGCATCAATTGCCATCGGGGCTATTACAGCCGGTAAAGATTCCACAGTGGAAGTGGAAGGAGATTACTATGGATTTCGTAAGTGGGCTTCCCTCACGCCAATGAAGAGATCTTTGTTTGGGTGATAGTAGACCGGTTGACTAAGTCGCCCATTTCATATCGGTAAGGGTTGACTACTCGCTTCAAAGGTTAGCCAAGTCAGATATCGCAGAGATAGTACGGTTGCATGGAGTACCTGTGTCCATTATCTTGGATTGAGATCCTTGGTTCACGTCGAGATTCTAGAAGGCCTTATATTAGGAGTTAGGCACGAAGTTGAATTTCAGCACGGCTTTTCATCCGCAGTCTGATGGACAATCTGAGAGGGTCATCCAAGTGTTGGAAGACATGTTGAGGGGCTGTGTTTTGGATTTTCGTGGTAGTTGGGAGGAGTACCTACCTTTGGCAGAATTCGCTTATAACAATAGTTATCAAGCGAGTATTCAGATGGCACCGTATGATGCACTGTATGGTCGAAAATGTCGTACTCCTACATGTTGGACGGAGCTAGGAGAGCGACAGATGTTGGGTCCAGAGTTAGTGGCAGAGACGGAGGATAAAGTTAGAATAACTCGGGCTCGTCTTAAGAAGGCATCAGACAGGCAAAAATCTTACGCTGATCTTAAGTGCAGAGATGTTGAGTATGCAGTAGGTGATAAGGTCTTCTTGAAGGTATCACCTTGGAAGAAGGTCTTGAGGTTTGGCCGGAAGGGCAAGCTAAGCCCTAGATTCATCGGACCGTAAATGATGTTGAAGCAGCGTGGGACTGGTAGCTTACCAGCTTGAGTTACCGGCAAAGTTGAGCCAGATACATGACGTCTTCCATGTTTCGATGCTGAGGCGCTATCGATTAGATTCCTCACACGTAGTGTCGGTAGCAAAAATTGAGGTAAACTCGGACTTGTCTTTCGAGGAAGAGCTAGTACAGATTTTGGATCGAGATGTCAAAGTTCTGCGAAGGAAGTCCGTGCCTTTGGTGAAGGTGTTATGGCGAAACCATGGTACGGAGGAAGCCACATGGAAACCCGAGGATGTGATCGTGGCGGACCCTAACTCTTCTGATCCAGGTAATTTCGAGGCCAAAATTCTTTTTAAGGGGGGTAAAACTGTAACATCCTGAATTAGGGGTTGTTGTAATTTAATTATTTTTCCCATATGTGTGCTTGAAGAAATGAACATTTTGATTATTTGACATATTTTAGGGTCTAGTTATAACCCCGAGCTAGGTCTAACTTAGAACTAAAAATTTCTTTTTAAGTGTTTAAAAGGAGGGAGCTAGGGGATAGGGGCTAAGAGAAATTTTGGGAGAAATTGGACACAAGGAGCAAAGTGGCATGGTGGCTTGAGGCGTCAAGGTGCAAGGGAGTACTGGAGGGGGACTCACGTTCGAGTCCCGATGGAAGCGTACGAAAGTTTTATTTTTACCTATAGCGATAAGAAAAAAAAAGAGTTAGGGAAGGAGCGTTTAAAAGAGATTGTAAGGGGAGCATGTCACGAAATAAAGCAATAGCAAAGTGGCTACCGTGCGCCACTTAAGAGTTTGGAGGAGAAGAGGGCATGTGTCAGGGTTCGAGTCTTTGAGTGGCATTTTGGCATTTTATTTTTATTTATGTGATCGGCCTAGGAAGGCCTTATAAATAAATGGTGAGGTTTTATGACATGAAAGTCGAAATGGTGGAGTGGCATGGGGTGTTGTAGGGGGCTGCGGCAGTTGCACCTCTAGGTCCCAGGTTCGAACCAAAGAAATAGCAGATGGTTTTATTTTTTTTATGCAAGTTGGCGTTAGGGAGGGGGAATAATGGCTTGATTTTGGACTCTTAAATCGATAAGGATAAAGCTTAAACTTTTGTACACATATTCGGCTGGAAGGGGTAGTTGTTAGTAGTTTATTTGCTTTTAAATTGTATGAAGAGTGGCTAGGTGATAAAGATTAAAGATAAATGTTGTTTTCTTGGGTGATAATTAAAGGGTGGGAATTATCACAAAAGAAAGGTGATAGCCGGTTTTGGGACTCCTTAGGGCGATCCATATTCGGTTATGTGTTAAGCAATGGTGTGCCGAAAATCATTCAGCAAGTTTTCTTCTTTTTTTTTTTCATTTAGTTGCTGACCAAATCTCCCTCATCTCCCATCTACTTCCTTTCTTCTTTTACAAAGCTGAAACCACCATTGATTCCCTACTTCTCTTCCTTCTCCTTTTTCTTCCTCTATTAGCCGAACCTCTACCACTTTTGTTACCGAAATCCTGCCTCTTCCATTAAACTCACTTGGCCGAATCCCCTTTAAAGAAAGGTGCTGTTTCACTCTAGCATTCGGTTCTTTTCTCCTCCCTAAAGGTAGCCGAACCCCCTTCACAACACTAAGTGGTGCTGACTTGTGGTGTTTAAGGGCCGATATAATTATCAAGGTAAGGGGCGATACCCTCTTTGAGGTTCAAGATTATGGCCGAATGGCCTATGACTCTTATTAATGATTAAACCGATTGTAGGGAGGCCATAGCCGATTGAAGGAAGCTTCTGGGATTTGATTCTCCAAGGTATGTAGGTTATGACATTCGGCCGAAGGCCATGTTATGTACTTTATGTGGTAACCGAATTTTATTGTGGAATTTCAGCAGAGTCTTAATCAAGTGACGATTTCAAGATTTGTTTGGAAATCAAATCCATTTAAGGTAAGTGCCGCAAAAGAGCCTTTGGTATTAATTTGGTTTAGCCGAATAGGCCTATGTCCCTAACCCTGTGGTTTGGCCGAATATAGGGTCAAAGGATCTAGCATCGTAGATCGGATCTTTGGGATCTAGGAATTTCGTTAGTAACAGGTGTGTAAAACTCCTTACACACTTTATCAATTAACATTGCCATATTGTTGCCTTTTAATCTTTTTGCTAGTTTTGCTTGTGGGCATAAGATTGTATTCCGGGTAAGTCCCCTATTTTGTGATCTATAATGTATGTTGAGTATGCCATCACATGCTGTTAAATGCTATGCTTTACATAAATGCATGATATATGATAATTGATATGTGAGCATGATGATGGTGGGATTGATGAGAGGAGGGGGATGATTTTTATGGACTTTCACCAGTGGTTTTGACCACAAGATGGGTTGGCACCATCAGATTTATTGTGATTTCGGTCACCAGTGGTTTTGACCACACTATTGTTAAATTGTGACTAAGTCTGTAATATCACAGGTTAGGGGCTATTTTGTTGCTGCATGTTATTGCATGTGTTTAGTGTCTTTGTGTTGCTATTTCGGTGTTTTAGGGCTTAATTGTAGCCTAGGAGTGTGCCTGAGTGAATGGGAAAATTTTGGTTTTGGGTGTCAAGTCAGGGGAGCTGTTGGAGCTAGGGTATAAGGGTTTTCTTTGGTATTTTATTGCACAAGTGAAGAGCTGGCAGAGTGGCAAGGGAGGAGCTTGGTGTGGCGTCATCCACATGTGAGGGAGGTCCAGAGTTCAAGCAGCAGAGTCCCCTTTTTGTCACTTATTTTGACTATAGGAGGGAGGAGTTGTGGGTGATTTAAACTCCACCTTGGACTTGGTCAAGTGGTGACTTGGATGGTGGAGAGCAAAGTGTGGAGGAGGACTTGGTCCACTCATTTCAAATGAGTGAATGGGAGCTTTTGGGGGGATTGTGGCCGAAATTTAGGGGAGTTGGAGGGGGAAAGTGACGGCTTAGTGTGGGAGAGGGGAAGGCCGAATATGCCTTTGCATCTTTGGTGCATTTTTCGGTCATTTTGGTAAGCTAAAGTCCTCTCTTTTGTCAAAAAAATAAACCAATTTCCTTTGTAGAAATTCTCTCATTGTTGTTCTTTCTTTCATCTATTGGAACCAAACTCAAGCCTCTAAAAACATTTCCTTTTCCCATTTCTTCTTTTGTAAACCAAATTCTTCTTCTCTCAAAAGCAAGTAAAACTTTCCAAGTAAATTCCTCCATCTTTCCTTCGTGAAGTCAAAGCCTAGTTGCGAATTTGTTTTATTTTCTTCAAACTCCTTGATAGCCAATGTGCTCATTCATCACTTTTTCTTTTTCAATTGTGTGTTTGAAACCTATATCCCTTCTTCTCACATTTTCTTCCTCTTTCTTTAATTGTACAAAGCCGAAAGTAGGGTGTTAAGCACTCAAGCGAACCCTTCTCATTTGTTGGCCGATTCCTTCTCATCTCTTAAACCATTTTCCTCTGTTGTACTTACGAGTTTTAAACGAATACCTCCTTCTCTTAGTGTTTTGGTTGGTCAATTCTTTCCTTCTTTTGATCAAGGTGTTGGCGAATCTATCCCTCTTCTAGTGGTTGTCTTGGCCGAGTATCGGTGGTGTTTGGAGGCCTTCCTTCCATCGGTTGGAATTGGTAAGTCCTTGGTCAGATGGTCATCTCCTTTCTCTCCTTATACTTTGTCAAGGTTGGTTGATTAAGGGCGAAAAGGGTCATCTTGGAAGGATTCTAATCTCTTTGTTATAGGGTCTTTGGAGTGTGAAAGCAAGCAAGGAATCGTTATTCTTTTGTTAATCGATTGGTAAGTAGGGGTAAGTACATGGTATTGTTATTATTTCAATCTTTTAGGTTCGATTAAGGCAAAGGTAACAAAAGATTAACTGCTCATCTTTTATGGTGTAGCCGATTGCTAAGGAGAATCATTGGGTGATTCAATTTGGTAGGAAACCAAATCATCTTAAAAGGATCTAGTAATCGAGGGACTTAGATCATTTTCGTTGGATTCTAGACTCGTATTTACGGTGTGTAAACTAACACACTACATTTAGTAATATGATTGATAACTTTGTGTGATGATTAATGAAACAAGGATGATTGATATGATACCCTAATGTGTATGATTACGGACTCGGGTAGGTCAAGATTATTATTATGAGTTTATTGATGATCTATATGATACCATGGTCGTGGATATATGTGACATGGGATATGAGATTAGACATATTAGCATGATATGCATGATTATATGATATGCATGATTACATGAGTGTGGTATATTGATGGGTGATACGAGTGGAGGGAGCGGTGATATTTTGTCGACGAGCACCGGTGTTTTGGTAACACACTTTGTGACTTTGGGTCACGGAGGTTTGGCACCTCGGAGGTTTGGTACCTCGGCGTCTCGTCCCCGTGGTTAACACCACCGTGGGTTGGCCCCACTTGTGAGATATGGGATTGGCGCCAGTGATTTGGTATCACACGATGGGTTGGCCCCATCAATGATTTGTGACTTGGTCACCAAAGCTTTGGTAGCACAATTGTGTCTTTGGGACACGGAGGTTTGGCACCTCATTGCGACTTGTCCCCGTGGTTTAACCACCGTGGGTTGGCCCCACATGAGATATGGGATCGTCGCTAGTGATTGGGTATCACACGATGGGTTGGCCCCATCATTGGATTTGTGACTTCGGTCACGAGTGCTTTGGTAGCACAATTGTGTCTTTGGGACACCAGTGGTTTGGTACCACATTGACGGATATTGTGTCTTTGGGACACGGTGTTTTGGTAACACATTGTGACTATATGTCACCGGTGGTTTAGCACCACCAGTGGTTTGGTACCACACGGGGTAGAAAAGGCGATATGGATGGTTAGGATCGGGTTGCATTAATTATGTTGCTTTGTATGATGTGTGTTAGCATGTTGTTCTTCGGGAGCGGGATTTACACACTGAGTCACTCGACTCACCCTCTCCTTTGACATTTCGGTGACTCGTGAGCCTTGACATGGAGCAGGATGGACTCGGGGTGCACATGCCATGCTTTAATAAAAGTGTTGCTCAGACTATTGAATTTGGGTACTTTAGCTTATTTACTTTACTTGTGTTTTATATTTGAAACACCCCAAACCCTACCAAAAAAGCCCAACTGATTTGGTATGTTCCTCAAGTAAAACTTTAAGCGGAAACATTATTTTTTTGAAGGAATTAATAAAATAAAAAGAAAACCAAACTTAAGAAAAATTTCTTTGAAAACATTTATATAATAGTAACAAACACATTTTAAATAATTTATCGAAAACCATTTAGATATTTGATAATTATTCATGGCAGAATTTAAAATAAATCCAAACACAAAATTAAAGATAATTTATAGTGGCCTTATTACATAAAATTTGGCAAACCCAAAATAAAGTCTAAATAATAAAAATTAACTTAAAAAGTTTAAGTTGGAAAATCTCCACAATACTTAATACGAGCACTGGCCACCTCGAAATCCTTGCTGTCCCGATCCATCGCACTACGAGTTATCTGAAAAGTTATCCCATAAAAATGGGTGAGTTATAAACTCAATGTATAACACATACACTAAAAAGCCCATGAAATGCTTTCAAGCCCAAAAATTTCACATATGGCCATAGACCCATTTAATCAAATACTTGGCCCAAAGGCCCATTTTAGCTCAAATTTAGCACAAAGGCCCATTTTATTCAAATTTAGCCCAAAGGCCCATTTTATTCAAATTTAGCCCAAAGGCCCATTTTACTCAAATTTAGCCCAAAGGCCCATTTTACTCAAATTTAGCCCAAAGGCCCATTTCATAGCAGATCAAATAATAATCATACAATGTTACATGGATATACTTATGAAATGAGATGCAAGCCCTACCAACCTAATTATCCATCCGCTACACACCCCTCGCACCAACCAAAGACACCGGGGATTACTAAATCGACCTCCATCCGCTACACACCATCGAAGGCGCTTCTTGCAGTCAACATGCACATCGCCCTTATTGTGGCAAAGCCACCAAAAGCAGATGTGACCAAGTCACTGACCAAGTCCAAATATGTGACCGGCCACCACGAGTCAAATATGTGACCGAAGCCACGAGTCAAATATGTGACCGAAGCCACCAGTCAAATATGTGACCGGCCACCAAATTCACATATGTGACCAAGTCACTAATTGTGGTAAAACCACCGAATACTTCCTCCTTTATTAAACATACCCATATGCCCATGCACATACATATCAATTCATATTTTCATGCTATTTATCTACAAATCATAATATAGTCATGCTTATTTCATATTAATGCATATAACAAAATAAGCAGGATATTGAGGTAACATACTGAATTTTGTATACCAATGATTGGTATCCACAAACAAACATATTATCATATAATCACTTTTAAGACATAAATTTATGGAAATTTTAATGTATGGTTACACACCTAGTAACAATGAGAACAATACTCTCTAGCTCATCCACACCTAAATGATTAACACACTCGGTTAGTATAAACTATTGTTAGCAAAAACTATACTTATAAGCGATGGATCTAAATCCTTACCCTGATTCACGAATAGCGGTTATTTGCGATTTTCTCCACTAGATGGATCAAAACCGCCGATATTCCACCAACGTAAAGTGGTTCGATTATGCGCACTACTTGAATAATCGATCCTCGTTAGCGGAAGGTCCACAACCCGGTGGAAAGTCTCTAACCCCGATCTCGCTCTTCGTTTGTAATTGATGGTAAAGGAATACCTCCTTCTTCCAAACACTTGAGCGGCTCTTTTCTTACCTATCTTGATGATCTTAGATCGCTCCTAAAAATAACTTAGATTAGTGATCCGTCTAAAAATGATATAATCTAAATTAGTAATCTTACCTTGATGATTCGAATGGTCACTAAGGTTGTCTTCAACAAAGTTCCTTTCAAAGTCTTTTCAAGAGATTCGGCCTAAGAGAAATAAAAGATTATGATTTTAAGTTTGCTAAAGTAAAAGGAATAATGAAAATAATTGATAGCATCTTACTTTGATCACTTGGAGGTTCGACTTTGAAAAGAAGAAAAGAAAATGATGATTCGCCTTCACAAAATAAAAGAATAAAAATGGTGGTTTCAATATGATGGTTTTGGTTTTGAAGGAAAAGAAGAAAGAGAATGAAAAGAGAAGGAAGTAAAGAGAAAGATGAGAAGAAAATGATAATGGTGATTTGACAATGAGAGAAAGATAAGAGAAAAATAAGATGAAAAGAAAAGGAAAGAGAATAGGATCAAAGAGAAGAGAGATTGACTATGGAACTTAGATGCATTCGGAAGAGGAGAGAAATGAAGAAGAATAATGGTGCTTAAACTTTGTGGTTTTGGTTTCAAAATAAAAACTAAATGAGAGAAAGAAGGTTGTATTTGGTTCAAGCAATTGAGGCTAAATCAAAAGCGAAAATGTACCAAAATGGCTAAGGTACATTCGGCCAAAAAGAAGAAAATTTGGTCAAAAGGATGAAAGCTAAAACAAAAGAGAGTTTTACCTAAACTCTATGGCAAATTCGACTAGGAGAGAATTTTTGAAGAAAAGAGAAAAGATGGACAAAACAAAGACTTTTGGCTAACTTTTTCCCCTAATGGCAAAGCATAAATTCACCACATCAATGCCAACATATCCCCTTTTCCTCCTTGTTTCTTCCCCATCATATCCAAAGAATTTACTACACAACTAGGCCTCTCCTTTAGCCTTCATGCCATCTAGGTTCATGGTCAAATGACCATGAACACATCTAAAACATAGCCCTTTATTATGCCATTGTCCCCTCATCTTATCATGAATTTGTGATTCCATGCCTTATGTTCTTTAACTTCCTTTTCTCATGGTCAACAAGCCAAAAATGGATGAAAGCTCATCCACTCTAGAATATTCTTGGCCGACACTTACAAGGAAGAAAACAAAAAATTAAAAATCTCCCTAATGTAAGCTAGAGATTGAACCTTACACCTCAAGCACACATCCATGCATCTTAACCACTTTGCCAAATTCTTAACTTATGCTAGAACTTCTTATCATCAATTCTTAAGGCCTTAATAGCTTAGTTCTCTCTCTAATTAATAGAAATTAAAGTTTAACAAAGCATTCACTTAATAAATGAAGCTCAAATAACTTCCAAAATGGCACTTAAAATGATTAAGCATGCAACATCATTCAATTATGTAAAATGCATAGCCCCAAAATATCGGGATGTTACAATATTGGATTTGTAAAAGGCCTTTAATTTATGTTTTGTGATGTTTATGTTTTAATTAGATTTTTAATATGCCTTAACAAAACAAGTTGGTATGAATTTTACTAAAACTTGGAAAGATAATGATTTCAAAATTATAGCATAATGTGTTTTTAAACCATACCATCGGGTATCACACTATGTCT
The DNA here is from genome assembly GCA_025506655.1 of Gossypium rotundifolium. Classification (NCBI taxonomy): domain Eukaryota; kingdom Viridiplantae; phylum Streptophyta; class Magnoliopsida; order Malvales; family Malvaceae; genus Gossypium; species Gossypium rotundifolium. The sequence goes on from CP106725.1 coordinate 68,401,998, forward strand.
TTATAGTAAGCAAATTCAAATGATTTTCAAATCAAACTTGTATTACTCCTAAGTCTAAAAGGTTTTAAGTAACACTAAGAAACTATTAAGGTTTAAATGGTTTAAACTTCGTTTAACCACACATTCAAGTTAAGATTTCAAAATCTCCGGGTTTCAAATACACCATCGATTTCAAACAAGTCTACTCATTGTATGGGTTGGGTTTGATGAAAGGAGGAAATTATATGTTGTAGCGATTTTCACCATGATCTGTTGTAGCTTTTACCGTGATCTGTTGTAGCGATTTTTACCATGATCTGTTGTAGCGGCTTTTGCCGTGATCTGTTGTAGTAGCTACGACCATGATCTCGATGATGAGCAAGACGACCGCCATCAAGGTGTGTAGCGTGTGGGTTGATTGTAGAAATCCCCAATGGTGTGAATGGTGGTGCGGGCGTGTAGCGGATGGAAACATAGGATTTGGGTTGGGCTTGCATATTATTTTTTTATGTATATTAATTCTGATTATTTTAGTTGTATGGGGCTAAGGCCCCAATCTAATGGTGCATGAGGGTTGCACACTGAGTCTCGTGACTCAACCAATTAATTAACATTTTAGGTAGCATTTAGTGCATTAGACCGTGTAACACCCTAAAAAAATTCGAGTATCGATATGTTGTATGTTTTGGTGTTTAGCTTATGAATGAAAATTTTCTTTCCTCCTTTTTCGTGATTATTATAGCTTTGAAAAGGGCATAGAATTATTCGGTATTGAATAATTTTTAGTATTGGGAATTTATTGAAGTGGATTAAGTGACCCTAATACTTAAGTTAATTTAAGTGTCTAAAATTAGCATAAGATGAGTAATTGGCAAGGTGGTGTTGGCATGAGTAATTGCATGAGGGAGATGTTGGATCCCTTGGATAGCAATTAGATGATTTTTTTTGCACTTGTATGGCAAGTGTCGGTCAAGCAATACTTATGGTAAGGATGGACTTTTCATTTATGGAAAGTAGACTAAGGAATAAGGTAAGTACTAACTTATGGTATGGAATCAAGAAATTTTGGTATGATAAGGGACATAAGGTTTGGATTAAGGAAGATGTTTTGGAAACTTTTAATAGCCTATTGACCATGTATGTGGACTGACATAGGGGCTAGGGGATGGCCGGATTTTTGTTGTTGGCTTGGTAGGTTTGGGTGTTGGATGAGCATTTTCTTTTGGTTAATTAGTGTTTTTCTTGTCAAATTTTCTTTCAAAATTTGCTCTCTTCCTAATGAATATACCTTAAGCCTTGAGGAAACAATTGCATCTTTTACCATTTCTCCTTTTTGATCATTTTGGTCTTAGTTTGATTATTATCATCAAGTCTTTTCTCTCTTCTTTGTGTTAGAAACCATATAGCCATTTTAGACCATTTCTTTTCTTCTCTTTTCCCTCATCATTGCCGATTACACTTTTGATCTCAAAGTTCTTTTGTTTTATCTTTATTATTTTCTGTCCTTATTATTCTCTTTTCCTTCATGGCCGAATATTGGTAACCATTCACCATAGCCGAATCAATTCTTCCTCTCCGTTGTTTTTGCATAGCCGAATCTTCTATTCTCCATAAGCATCTAATTTTCTTTTCTTCCACTCAAACTTTAATCAATCGAAACTTAGTAGAGGGTCGAAACTCAAGTATTCATAAAGATCGTGGATCGTTGAAATCGGATTTAAGGTATTAAGGTAAGGGATTATTAAGGATTTTCATATTGTTCGGCATATGGTTATGAATGGTTTATTAATCAATTTCGTTTTAGGAGAAGTTATCGCTCGATTGACATATTGTGGAACGAGGGTATTTGTGGTAAGTTAATCCCACTCTTTAAAATTTTTAGTCAAATTTCGATAGTTTATTATTAAGACTAATGATCTTTTGTCATTAGAGGCAATCAAAATAGGGACGAAAAGGGTAGTAAATAGTACTCTAAGAGGGTGGTTCTATTAATTCCCTAAGTTTAAGAGAAGGACTGCTTTAGAATCGAGATTTTCCACCGGTTGTGGACCTTCATCCGCGAAAATCAAATATTCAAGTCGTATGTACTCCGAACCAATTGCTTACTCGAGTATAGAACCTTTGGTTGGAGAGAATCGCAAATAGTGGTTATTCAAGATTTCGAGGTAAGATTTAGATCGCTCAATATTAGAATAGTTTAATAACAAATTTTAGTGTTCTAATCCTTCGTAATGTGTGTTTAGATATCGACGAGCGGGAGAGTGTAGTTCTCACCGTAATCAGGTGTGTAATCTCACACTATATCTCATGGGTTAGATGACTATACAATGGTTAAAGTTGGATTAAAAATCGCAAAGTTGGTGAAATCGAAAAATATGACATTATTGACACTTAGTGTTAAAATCTCGAAATCGATAGAAAGAGCGTGAAATTTTGAAAATCGCCCTTAATGGTTAAAACGATAATAAGTGACAAATTGGGCCACATATGATATTTGGTAAAATTGGGCCATATGTGTTATTTGGTAAATTTGGGCCATATGTGTTATTTGGCAAATTTGGGCCATATGTGTTATTTGACAAATTGGGCCATATGTGATATTTGGTAAATTTGGGCCTTATATGTGTTATTTGGCAAATTTGGGCCATATGTGTTATTTGGAAAATTGGGCCATATGTGATATTTGGTAAATTTAAATATATGTGATATTTGGTAAAATTGGGCCATATGTGTTATTTGGAAAATTTAAATATATGTGATATTTGGTAAATTTGGGCCATATGTGATATTTGGTAAAATTGGGCCATATGTGTTATTTGGTAAATTTGGGCCATATGTGTTATTTGGCAAATTTGGGCCATATGTGTTATTTGACAAATTGGGCCATATGTGATAATTGAGAATTTGGGCCACATGTGATAATCGATAAATGGGCCTTAAGTGAAAATTTATAATTGGGCCATTTATGATAATTGATAAATGGGTTATATATGAAATGTGTTTTAATGGGCAAATCTATAAACTATAATATGATATACTCTACTTAATATTTTGAAATGCATAAACATGATTGCATGGGTTGGGATCAATGATGAAGTGAGGAAAGGCTTAATGCCGTAATTCTAGATAGGTGACTCACACAATGGTCGTGTCTGAAATCTAGATCGGTGGTTCTACCACAATTATTTAAATGGACGCTACCACAAATATGATATTGGGTTTAAAGCCTAGTTCAAAGGTGATGGCGGGGTGGGTGACTAAAGCTCCCACATGTGTGCTTGGTTGGGTACTGAAAGCGTGCGGATGGAAATCTAGGTTTGGTTTTGGGAATTGCATATCATTTGCATTGTTATTTTAAATACTAAATTATTATATTTTGAAATGGGCTTAGGCCCAAATAAATGTTAAAATGGTCTTGGCCCAAAGGACTATGGTAAGTGAGTTGCACATCGAAGTTCTATGTAACTCACCCCATTTTTTTACCCTCTCGTAATAACAATTGATGGAGACTTGGTTCTGAGATGATTTCGTGGGTGGCTATACTAAAATGGTGGTTCATAAAACTTTGAGACTTCTTTTATAATTTCTATTAAGTATTATTAATGGCGATGTAATAAGGCCTTTTTAATTATGGATTTTATTGTGTGGATGGATTTATTTATGTTTTAGTTTATTTAAGTTGGATTGATTTTGTTTTTCAGTAAATGATTTTCTATAACTCTCGCTTTCAAATAAAAGTTTTTCTTATCTAGAAACTTAGAAAATTCTTTTAAAACTTTTTGATGAAATATTCGATTTAATAAATCTAAAGTTTTTATCGATTACTACTTTATATATATCAAATGACAAATCCTTGTGTTTTAAATCAAGCATTTCAAATAAACCTCGATTTTTCGAGAAAGTAATGTTCTTAATCGTTTTGCAATTTGATTTTACTTAGTTAAATGTTTTGAATGTTCGATAAAATTGGGTGGCATGTCAAATTGTGCTTAATGCATAGGCCGGGTTTGGGGTGTTACAGATCAATGGAGAGGAGCGCAAGGTGGCCATGCAAAAGAATATTTGGATCCAAAGAAAAGACTCTAGTTATTATTTTATATTCTTATTTAATGGATTTTAAATCTGTCAGTAATAAGGCCATGGGCCACCAATTTATATTTTGTTTTATTACGGGCTTTTATTACTTTTAGTTATTTAAATTTTTATTTTTAATTGAACTAAGGCATGTATTTAAATTTGGGTTTTAATTCATAAAGGCATATTTTATTTAAAACTATAAATTATAAATTTTTCCGAATAAAAGGTTAAACTTTACAAAAATGTTTTTCTGAAAATGCGACATGTTTTACAAAATTTCCTTAGTGACATACCAGATCTGGTTGTAGTGTTTGGGCCGGGTTTGTGTAACATCCTAGATTAGGGGTTATGCGTTCGTGCGTAATTCATGAGATAGTGGGATCAGAGGTGTGTTGGATGTGTTCAAGAGTTTCAAGAACCCTAAGTGAAATGAAATATAAGGAAATGTAAGGAAATGTAGGAAATGTAAGGAAATATAAGGAAAATGTAAGGAAATGAAAGGAAATGAAAGGAAATGAGAGGAAATGAAAGGAAATGAAAGGAAATGTAAGGAAAAGTATGGAAATGTATGGAAATGTATGGAAATATATGGAAATGTAAGGAAATGTATGGAAATGTATGGAAATGTATGGAAATGTAAGGAGATGTATGGAAATGTAAGGAATGCTTTAGAAATGTTAAGTTTTGGAAACTAAACTAAAATAGGAAAGTGACCATTTTGGAAACCAAGTAAATTAGGAGAGTGAACATTTTGGAAACCAAGCCAAAAGAGGAAACTAAACATTTTGGAAACCAAGCCAAAATAGGAAAATAAACATTTTGGAAACCAAACCAAAATAGGAAACTAAACATTTTGGAAACTTGGAAAATACAGAGTCAGCGAAAATTTTAGGAAACTTAAAATGACCCTAATGTCGAATTTAAGAGCCCAAGGGGAGCTTAGGGCCAAGTGACCCTAAAATATAAAGAACATAAAATTTGACCCAATAACGGACTTGGAAATGTGGCTCAAGATGCCACCTAAGGCTTTAGGAAATGGCCCAAATGCAAGAGGTTTTGGGCCCGAGTTCAAGTCATTCAGAAGCAAATAAAAGAAATAAAATTTTGCCTCCATGAGTGGAGAATTGACGGACACCTAACTAAATCTTTAAGTGATTTTTTTATTTAATTACTTAGAGAGGAAGCAATGGATCAATAATAGGGACTCTTAGGAGAAGAGTTTTATTCCCTTTAGAATTTCGACTAAATAGGTGGATAAATGAAGAATTATTCTTTAATTAGGAGAATGAGGAAGGGTGGTGGCCAAGCAAAGAATTCTTGGCCTAGTAAATTCGGCTATAAAAGGAGGGACTAGGGCCATTCATTATTCATTCTCCTCTTTTCCTCCGCCGAATATTCTTCTTGAGCATCCATTCTTTTCTTCTTTTCTTTTAAGCCTCCTAGCCGATTTCCTTCTAAGCCTATTATTCCTCTCTTCTTTCATCTTTGAAACCAAATACATAAGGGAATCATAGCCGATTGTTCATCAAGTCTCTAAGTCAATCTCTGAAGGTTGAAGTGAAGGTGCAATCGATTCCTTCAAATAAGGGTAAGATCCAAGTTTAGTTTTCCATTCTTTTATATTTTAGACTTATCAAAATTTAGGGACTAATTTCGATTATTAATCTTGGCGAATCATGGAAGGAGAAGTTCTTTTCCGAAGGTACACCATAGGCCACGTGTTCCCTAGTTATTCTAAGTGAATTTCGGATTTAAAATCCACAAGGTAAGCACCTAAAAGTATTCAGCCAAGGCTTGTATGATTATCTAGATCAGTTCTTTAATTATTAAAAAGCGAAAACTAACCCATATTGAGATTCAAGGTTGGCGAATATCAAGTGAAGGAAAACCAAGTTTTCGACATTTGAATAAACACCAAATCGGCATCAAAGGTAAGTCTTTTACAAATCCTACTAGGATTTGGATATCATAGCCAAATAGAATTTATGCTAAGTAATAAATGATGAATCAAATGTAGGGACTAAGGATCTAAACTTTAGATCTAGCTTTCTCAAGGAATCGTTAAACAAATCAGGTGTGTACCCTTACTATCCTTCGATATTTTATGGCTAAATATTTTAATATATGATTATGAATAAGAATGTGAATGTGGCTATGTACCACAAATGTGGCAAAAAGTACCCAGGTACGTTTCCTACTTCTGATAGGATTGTGAAATATGTTATTTAATAACATGCGAATATATGTATATGAACATGAAATTAAGTTATGCACAATATATATATTTGTGGGGCATTCGGGAATTATGTGAAAGGGGGAGAACAGGTGTTGACTTCGGTCTCACCAACGAAGGTGTTGACTTCGGTCTCACCAACGAAATATAGGTGTTGACTTGATCTCACCAACGAAGGTGTTGACTTCGCCTCACCAACTAAATATGTTGACTACGGTCACATTGCGAAATTTTGGTAACTTTTACAATAGTGTCTAATGACACAACGTATAAATTTGATTATAGTGTCTAATGACACAACGATATGGGCGAATGCCTTTGATGGAGAGTAGCGGATGGAGGGTTGACTTAGTAGTCCCCACTTGTACAAAGTTGGTACGGGGAGTGTAGTGGATGGCTAATTAGGATTGGGTTTGGGTTGCATCATAATTTCATTTTATATGGATCGATGTTTTGAACATGAATGCCCGATTTGTTGAATGTTAGTACTTGTGTGCACATTAAGTCTGTTGACTCACCCCGTTGTGGAACTATTTTCGGTGATGAGCAAGGACGGGACCAGGGCGGTGAGCGTTGAGGTGGCCTTGCTACATTCGGAGAATTTATTTAGTTTGGACTTTATTTGATTTAGTTACTTTTATTTTATTTTGGGTTTTACTTGTTGTAATAAGGCCATAAGGCCCAGCTTGGATTTTCTTTATTTTCCGCTTATTCATGTTGATTGTGTTACAATTTATTTTTAATTAAAGTTAAGAAAAACAAAATTTATTTCTTTCAAAATAATAAACCCTAAAATTGTTTTGTCACCTCACTTAAGTTGGATTTTCAAAATTTATTAAATGGGTTTCCAATCTAAGCCCAATCCAAACAACATTTTTCTAAAAATTTTACAAATTTTCTCTAAGTATCGAATCTTTTTGAAACCGGTTTACTTTAGGAACATACCAGATCCGGTCCATTCTCGTGGGCCGGGTGTTGGGTGTTTCAGTTTGGGTGTTACAAATTGGTATCAGAGCCTGGTTCAAAACTCAGCTTTGGGGTTTTTAGGCTCAAAACGTTTTCTAAAGGTGGGCTTTTGAAACTTGCATGTTGTTTTTTTTGAAATGATAACAGGTTTGTTAGCTCGGCATGACACCTGCGTCTCCTACCAAGTCCCTGTATGTACTCTAAACCATTGTGTGATATATATATATATATGTGGGCTTGATGGGCTTTATGGGACATAGGCTAATTTAATTAGACTTTGATGGACTATAGGCTTAACTTAAACAACTTCTTAAATTCCATAAGACTTAATTTACTGAAACAAATCCTGTGAACTAGTCGCCAAGTTAGGGTGTGGCAACAGGCATACGCATGTCTAGGAGTGGATACAGGGAGAGCTTGGTATTGAAGCAGTCCTAGTGACTCACCTCCTCTTCACTGGAATCCTACCTGGTGCGTAGTGATTGTTCACCCTAACCATGAAGACGTGTTGACAGGCCAAAACTTATAATTAAAACCCGAAAGGGACCAGCCACCTGTTTTCTCACAAAATTGCTAAAATATCCTTATTTTGAAAAAAAAATACCCATGACTTGCAAATATACCCCGATTTACAAAGTCAACAGAATTTTTCCATAGAAAACAAAAACAACAACAACAACAACATCAAAATATCCTTGATTTGTAAAATTACCAAATTACCCTTGATTTGTAAATAACCAAAATACCCCTGATTGGCAAAATTACTGAAATATCCCCAGATTTCAAAATTACTGAAATACCCATAGAATTCAAAATTACCGAAATACCCCTAAATTTTAAAATTACTGAAATACCCCAGATTTCAAAATTACCGAAATACCCTGGATTTATAAATTACCGAAATACCCTAAATTTGCAAAATTACTAAAATACCCCCAGATTTCAAAATTATGGAAATGCCCGAGCTGGAAAATTACCAAAATACCCTTATTTTGCCAAACACCCGGAACCTTATTTTTGAAAAAAATTACCAAAATACCCCTTTAGGATAAAATTATGAAAATACCCCTAGGTAGTGAAACGATGAAAATACCCCTAGGCGGTGAATGAAAGTTTATAAGGCTATTTTTATGATTGATGTGTGCTGAATGTTGATCAAGGTGAACTCTAGGACTAGGAAGTATCAACTTGAGAACTAAACTCGATATAGAATTCAAATTGAAAGAACTACCATCGAAATGATTTTACATAAGATTGTTCGCGTTAATAAGTGGGAAGAATTAATTATTCATAAAATTTTAATCGATAAACGTCGATCGAAAGAATGACGACAAGGGGACGAAGACGTTTCAGATGCGAATAATGGTGCGTACCCTACCATTGTATACTAAGTGTTTATTTTGGCTTTAGAATTAGAGTGCGTAGCGAAAGTATAGTGGTGAGACTTAGGTAGTATGATTTCTAGTTAGTTGGAAATTTCGAGGACAAAATTTCTTTAAGGAGGGTGGAACTGTAACATCCTAAATTTTTGGGCCTATGCGTTTAATGGGTGAATATGTGGAATGAGTTAATTTAAGTGTTAGGGGCCCAAATTTTAAGTTTTAAGGAGCCCAAATCTTCTAATTTAAGTTAGTTAAAATTGGCATTAGGGATTAGGGAAGTGGACGGCACAAGGCTATTTTTTTTTTTGGGGAATTTTATTATTTATTCTATGTGGATAATAAGCAGATAAAGGCTATTATTTAGGGATTTAGTCTTTAAGGATAATAAGCAGATAAAGACTATTTTTGAGGAGATAATAGATTAAGACAAGGAAAAGGGATAAGAGCTAACATGTGTGGCGGTGTTGGTGAAAATCAATCTCTGCTAAAGGGAGGAATCGATTTTCTATATAAAGAGGGGGTGTGCCGAAATTTTGGAAGCCTTTCTTTTATTTTCTTTTCTCATCTTCTTCCTCTCAAAAGTCGAAAACCACCATTTTGTTCACCCTTTCTTCCTCTATTGTTATTTTTCTTCTAATCCCTAAAAGCCGAAATCACATCTCTATTATTCTATTCTTCTCCTTAATATTCATTGGCCAAGTCTCTCTTAGCCATCTCTTCAATTCTTAAATCTTCTAAAAACCAAAATTCTTAGATCTCACCTCCTAAAGTTGCCAAATTTTCTTCAGTAAAGTCTGCTTGTGCCGAATCTGAAGAAAACAATAGGTATGTGTCAATTTTGAGTTTCCAATATTTCTCCAGCTTTTCAAAGTCCCTAGCTGAATGGCTATTTAGTGACTAATCAAGGGTTTTTCTTATTTTTGGCATTTCGGGATCTGGAGAGGAGTCCAACGCTTAGATCTCTAAGTCAAAGATCAGTAACACTCAAGTCGTGTTATTTTCAGGATTTCAAGGTAAGGAGATTGGTTTATTTATAAATATATGAAATCGGGTAGAACACTAACCATGGCCGAATATAGGAGAGGCCCTATTTTCACATCTTTCCCGCTTTTGAGCAAAGTCGAGATCGGGATAACAAGGATATCGACTAAGAATATTGGATTTTGCGATATCAAGTGTGTAATTCCCCACACCATCTAGATCTGTTTGATTAATATATGATTATTAGTCTTATATGTTTTGATATATGCCAAAATCCCGGCATAATGACAAAAACCCAAAGAGGGTAAAGGTAAATCACCGTGTCGTTGAATGTTTTGATTAAATGATATAAGAATATTTATTTTATGTGATTGCATGGGTTGGGTTTGATGAAAGGAGGAAGTTATATGTTGTAGTGGTTTTCACCGTGATCTGTTGTAGCGGTATTTTCTGTAACATCCTGAATTAGGGGTTGTTGTAATTTAATTATTTTTCCCATATGTGTGCTTGAAGAAATGAACATTTTGATTATTTGACATATTTTAGGGTCTAGTTATAACCCCGAGCTAGGTCTGACTTAGAACTAAAAATTTCTTTTTAAGTGTTTAAAAGGAGGGAGCTAGGGGATAGGGGTTAAGAGAAATTTTGGGTGAATTTGGACACAAGGAGCAAAGTGGCATGGTGGCTTGAGGCGTCAAGGTGCAAGGGAGTACTAGAGGGGGGACTCACGTTCGAGTCCCGATGGAAGCGCACGAAAGTTTTATTTTTACATGTAGCGCTAAGGAAAAAAAAGAGTTAGGGAAGGAGCGTTTAAAGGAGATTGTAAGGGGAGCATGTCACGAAATAAGGCAATAGCAAAGTGGCTACCATGCGCCACTTAAGAGTTTGGAGGAGAAGAGGGGCGCAGGTCTGGGGTTCGAGCTGCTGGAGTGGCGTTTTGGCATTTTATTTTTATTTATGTGATCGGCCTAGGAAGGCCTTATAAATAAATGGTGAGGTTTTATGACATGAAAGTCGAAATGGTGGAGCGGCATGGGGTGTTGTAGGGGTCTCATAGCTGCTCCTCTAAGTCCTGTGTTCGAACCAAAGAAACAAAGATTGGTTTTATTTTTTTTATGCAAGTCAAGGCGTTAGGGAGGGAGTAATGGCTTGATTTTGGACTCTTAAATTGATAAGGATAAAGCTTAAACTTTTGTGCACATATTTGGTGGAAGGGTAGTTGTTAGTAGTTTATTTGCTTTTAAATTGTATAAAGAGTGGCTAGGTGATAAAGATTAAAGATAAATGTTGTTTTCTTGGGTGATAATTAAAGGGTGGGAATTATCACAAAAGAAAGGTGATGGCCGATTTTGGGACTCCTTAGGGCCATCCATATTCGGTTATGTGTTAAGCAAGGGTGTGCCGAAAATCATTTAGCAAGTTTTCTTCTTTTTTTTCATTTAGTTACTAGCCGAATCTCCCTTGTCTCCCATCTACTTCCTTTCTTCTTTTACAATGCCGAAACCACCATTGATTCCCTACTTCTCTTCCTTCTCCTTTTTCTTCCTCTATTAGCCGAACCTCTACCACTTTTGTTGCCGAAATCCTGCCTCTTCCATTAGACTCACTTGGCCGAATCCCCCTTAAAGAAAGGTGCTGTTTCACTCTAGCATTCGGTTCTTTTCTCCTCCCTAAAGGTAGCCGAACCCCCTTCACAACACTAAGTGGTGCTGACTTGTGGTGTTTAAGGGCCGATATAATTATCAAGGTAAGGGGCGATACCCTCTTTTAAGTTCAAGATTATGGCCAAATGGCCTATGACTCTTATTAATGATTAAACCGATTGTAGGGAGGCCATAGCCAATTGAAGGAAGCTTCCGGGATTTGATTCTCCAAGGTATATAGGTTATGACATTCGATCGAAGGCCATGTTATGTACTTCATGTGGTAACTGAATTTTATTTTGGAATTTCGACAGAGTCTTAATCAAGTGACGATTTCGAGATTTGTTTGGAAATCAAATCCGTTTAAGGTAAGTGCCGCAAAAGAGCCTTTGGTATTAATTTGGTTTAGCCGAATAGGCCTATGTCCCTAACCCTGTGGTTTGGCTGAATATAGGGTTAAAGGATCTAGCATTGTAGCTCGAATCTTCGGGATCTAGGAATTTCGTTAGTAACAGGTGTGTAAAACTCCTTTCACACTTTATTAATTAACATTGCCATATTGTTGCCTTTTAATCTTTTTGCTAGTTTTGCTTGTGGGCATAAGATTGGATTCCGGGTAAGTCCCCTATTTTGTGATCTATAATGTATGTTAAGTATGCCATCACATGCTGTTAAATGCTATGCTTTACATAAATGCATGATATATGATAATTGATATGTGAGCATGATGATGGTGGGATTGATGAGAGGAGGGGGATGATTTTTATGGACTGTCACCAGTGGTTTTGACCACAAGATGGGTTGGCCCCATCAGATTTATTGTGACTTTGGTCACTAGTGGTTTTGACCACACTATTGTTAAATTGTGACTAAGTCCCAGTGGTTTGGTACCACCAGTGGTTTTGACCACATTATGATATTTTGTGACCTATGGTCATCAGTGGTTTTGACCACACAATGGGTTGGCCCCATCATTTGATTTGTGACTCTAGTCACCAGTGGTTTTGACCACTAGTGGTTTTGACCACACGGGGTAGTAAAGGAGTTTGGATGGTTAGTTGGGTTGCATAATTGCATGTTTATTAATATCTTGTGTAAGAGTTACATTTCCGGGTGGGGGATTACACACTGAGTCTTGGTGACTCACCCCTTCCAATACTATTTTGCAGATGAGTAGATCGTGGAGATGGAGCCGGGGAGGACTCGAGGCGGCCATGCTTGTTTCTCGATTTTGAATGTTATTTAAACCAAGCCAGTTCATTTATTTTCTAAGTCTTTTATTTTGGGTTGTAATAAGGCCGCTAATTATTATTTGGATGTTTATTTTATTGTTTTATTTTACTTATGTTATATTACAAATGAAATTTATCAATGTTAAGTGAACCGTTAAAAGTAACCTTTCAAACTTAATAACTTCGGGTTTTCAAAGATGTTACCATCGGGTAACAAAATTTACCAAGTTAACAATAACTCATCGATTTAAAATTTTACATGAACAAATGTTTTCAAAAGGTTTATCAACACAAACATGTTTATAAAAATAATCCCAACCGAAGTTTTATCAAACCCCATTTTAATACCTTAGCCATATTTAAACAAGTTTTCACCAGACACTCAAAATGATTCAAAATATTTTACTCGTGACATACCGATCCGGCCGGGACTCATGGGCCGGGTTTGGGGTGTTACATTTTTGGTATCGAGCTCGGTTCAAAACTTCTACTGTGGGGCCCAAGGCCCAAAATGTTTTGTTTATGTTAGTAGGCCTTATTGGAATGTTTTGGGAAACCATTTTTGGCTTGAATAGCATGACACCGAGTCTCCGGCACCAATTCACGCAGGTAACTACTTCTATCTATTTTTTTGAATACTTGATAGGGGTAGAAGGGTAAATTGGGAACGTAGAACATTGGAATAGAAATTGTTGAACCCTAAGATTAGCATACCCCAACAAACAATGCATAAGATTTAATAATTCCCTAAACAACCCTGTGAGTTGTCGCTGAGCAAGGGATGTGGCAATCGTTATACGCATGTCTAGGATTGGATTCGGTGGGAGCCTGGTATTTAAGTAGTCCTAGTGACTCACCTCCTACTCACTTGAATCCTACACAGTGCGTAGTGATTGCTCATCCTAATGAGACGACACACTCACAAAGCTAAACTTAATAACTAAAACCCGAAAGGGACTAGCCATTTGTTTTTGAAGTAATTAAAACCTTGTTTTAAAAAAATGACCAAAATACCCCTGGCTTGTAATTTACCAAAATACCCTCCGTATGGAAAATTTCCAAATAGAAAATTTTCAAAATATCCTTCTTTTGTGAAATAAATTAGAACCAGGAAATGTTTTTATGAAAATGCCCTGATTATGAAAAATTACTAAAATACCCCTAGTGGTAAAATTACAAAATTGCCCCTAACCAACAAAATTACCAGAACAACCTTGATTTTCAAAATTTTGCAACATCACTGTTTTGGAAAATGCAATTCTCAAAGAACCATCAAAGTTTTACAACTTTTGAAATATCCTCGATTTATTAAATTTTACAAATTCACCCGATTTGTGAAAAATTACCAAATACCTCGAGGTCCAAAATTATCGAAATACCCCCGGATTTCAAAATTTTTCAAAATACCCCGGGAATTTAAGAGTTTCAAAATACTTTTGACAAAATCATCTGAGAAATTTTATTTTTGAAAAATTACAAAAATACCCCTATAAGACAAATTACGAAAATACCCCTAGGTAGTGGAAAAACAAACACAATGAAAACTACAACGTCTCATTGAATGAATGAATAGAAAGACTGTGTGCATGTATGAATACGTAAGAACCACTCCTTAAACTCCTATCATAAAATTTCTTCGCGGATAATCAAGTGAAACAAAGGTACTAATGCATAAAATTCTTAAACAGATAAACGCAAACGAGAGTAATGAGTACAAGAGGTCGTGGACGTTTGCCCCGTGGCCGTGGTAGAGGTAGGATGACCTTGTCAGAGCCAGCAGGGTCTGGTCATGGGCCTGGAAATAAGATGCCGGATCTGCCGACGGTGGAAACTGAGTTTCAAGATCAGACTGGTGGTAACAACGTAGTATCCCAGGCGGTGCTACGAGTGTTGGAACGAGTTGCTGAGGTAGGCGCGGGTGTAGGAGCCCAAAAATTCATGGTTGAACGACTCTGGGCTAACAGAGCGGAGGTGTTTAGAGGAGTTTCTAGAGTGGCACCCAGTACGGCGGAGTATTGGTTGGAATCGACTGAGAGGATCATGGGTGACCTAGATTTTACAGCTGAGGAGAAGTTGAAGGGCATAATATCTCTGCTTTGGGATGAGTCATATCAATGGTGGCTCACCGTGAGAGATGGAACGATGGCAGAAAATCTCACCTGGGAATTTTTCAGAGATGCTTATCAAAAGAAATATATCGAAACCAGTTATGTGGATGCACAGCGAAAGGCTTTCCTGAACCTGGTTCAAGGCAATAAGACAGTGGCAGAGTATGAGGCCGAATTCTTCTAGTTGAGTAGGTATGCTCGTAGTATTGTGGGTACCGAGCATGAACGCTGTGTTAGATTTGAGGATGGGCTGAGAGATGAGTTGAGGATGATGATAGCTCCACAACAGGAATGGGAGTTTGCTGTCCTAGTGGAGAAATCGAAGGTTGCTGAAGGGGTAAGGCAGTCAGTTAGGCGAAATCAAGATAGAAATTGGAATAAGAGGAGCTTTGGATCTTTAAGGTTCTTTGGTAATCAGCAGAAGAGAGCGAGGTTTGATGGGTCGGATCAAGCTGCTAGGCCTGCTACTGCTACTAATCCTCAATGGCTGCCACGGTATGCCCGGTGTGGGAAGTCTCACACGGGGGAATGTTGGAATGGTAACTGGGGATGCTTCGAATGTGGGTCCATGGAGCATCGGGTTAGGGACTGTCCAAAAAAGGCAGCTAGACTGAGATCAGAGGGTCAGGATTGTGCACCGAATAGAAGGGATAACCAACAGCCTCAGAGGGGTCGTGGTGTAGGAAGAGGAGGTAATGGAGCTGGCAGAGGTCGTGGGGCACCGAGGGGAGGTACCGGTGGTACTGAGGCTAGGCAACCTGGTTTAGTCTATGCCGCGAGGCGTCAAGAGGAGGGCGACACACCAGATGTTATAACCGGTATGTTCTTGATCTTTGGTGTACCTTATAATACCTTGATTGACATTGGCTCAACCCACTCATACATTGCTAGTAGCGTAGTGGAAACTCTGCACCTAGACTCTGAACTTACTTCTAGGAAGATGACTGTATTAAGCCCTTTAGGTCACTCTGTAGAAGTAAGTAAACTCTATAGGGACGTACCCCTAGAACTCCAAGGGGTCGTGTTCTTGGCTGACTTGATGGAACTACCATTTCGGGAGTTTGACCTAATCCTCGGGACGGATTGGCTAGTAAAGTATCAGGCTAGCCTGGATTGCGCAGCTAAGCGCATGGTAATAAAGACCGTGGAAGGTGATGAGGTGGTGATGATAGGTAAAAGGAGGGATTAGCTATCTAATCTGGTTTCTACGTTGAAGGCGGAAAAGATGGTTAGGAAGGGTTGTAAAGCTTATGTGGTGCATGTCTATGCTTTGGAAGCTAAGGGTGTTGCTGTGAGAGATGTCCAGACCGTAAGAGACTATGTGGATGTGTTTCCAGAAGAACTTCCAGGTCTACCTTTGGACCGTGAGGTTGAATTTGGTATCGACTTGCTACCCGGAACCGCGCCAGTATCTATAGCACCGTATCGGATGGCGCCGAAAGAATTGGTAGAGTTGAAGGCACAGATTCAGGAATTGTTGGATAGAGGGTTCATCCAACCAAGTGTATCGCCTTGGAGAGCTCAAGTGCTTTTTGTCAAGAAGAAGGATGGGACAATGAGGATGTGTATAGACTATCGGCAGCTGAACAAGTTGACAATAAAGAACCGGTATCCTTTGCCCAGGATTGACGATCTGTTTGATCAACTCAAAGGGGCATCGATTTTCTCTAAGATTGACCTTAGGTCAGGGTACCATCAGCTTAAGATGAAGGAGGCTGATGTCTATAAGACGGCATTCCGTACTCGGTATGGGCACTACGAGTTTCTGGTAATGCCTTTTGTTTTGACGAATGTATCGATCACGTTTATGGACATGATAAACCGGGTTTTCCAACCCTATCTGGATCGGTTCGTCGTGGTGTTCATAGACGACATTTTGGTGTACTCGAAGTCTGAGGAGGAGGATAACGCACATCTTTATGTGGTTCTGCAAGTTCTAAGGGAGAAACAGTTGTACGCCAAATTCAGTAAGTGTGAATTCTGGCTTAAGGAGGTAACCTTTCTAGGGCATGTTGTTTCATCCGAGGGAATCAGCGTGGATCCCCGTAAGATTGAGGCAATATTGGAGTGGAAGCCACCAAAGTCGATTACGAAAATTCAGAGTTTTCTGGGGTTGGCAGGATATTATAGGAGATTCGTGGAAAATTTCTCCTTAATCGCAGTACCATTGATTCAGCTCTTGAGAAAAGGGTCTCCGTTTGTGTGGTCTGAGAAGCAGCAAGAGAGTTTCGATAAGCTGAAGAGGATTTTGACAGAAGCACCAGTCTTGATTCATCTAGAGGCAAGAAAGGAATTCACTGTGTATTGTGATGCATCGCATACTGGTTTAGGCTGTGTATTGATACAAGAAAGGAAGGTGGTCGCTTATGCGTCACAGCAGTTGAGGCTTCACGAAAGTAACTACCTGACACATGATTTAGAATTGGCAACAGTAGTTTTTGCCTTGAAAATTTGGAGGCACTACTGATGGGGAGAAGTCGAGAGTGTACACAGATCACAAGAGTCCAAGTACCTCCCGACTCGTAAAGATTTAAATCGAGGTAGCAGAGGTGGATTGAGTTGTTGAAGGACTACGATTTTCAATCGAATACCATCCGGGGAAGGCTAATGTGGTAGCTGATGCATTGAGCCGAAAGGTGGTAGCGAAAATGTGAACAATGTTTGCTCATCTAAGTCTCTATGAGGATGGGAGCCTTTTAGCAGAATTGCAAGTGAAGCCATCTTGGATTAATGAGGTCAAAGAAAGATGATGACTGATGAAGCTTTGAATACTCGAAGGTTGCAAGTATGTAATGGTGAGGTCAAGGTTTCAGCTTAGGCGATGATGGAGTGTTGTACTTTCAGGGGAGAGTATGCATGCCTAAGGATAATGAGCTGAGGCAGCGAATCCTTAAAGAAGCTCATAGCAGTGCGCACGCTATGCACTCGGAAAGTAGCAAGATGTATCGGGATTTAAGGGAGCAGTTTTAGTGGCCGGGTCTTGAGCGGGAAGTGACCGAGTTGGTAGGCAAGTGTCTGACATGCCAGCAAGTGAAGGCTGAGCATCAATTGCCATCGGGATGTTCTGACCGATAAAGATTCCACAGTGGAAGTGGAAGGAGATTACTATGGATTTCGTAAGTGGGCTTCCTCACATCCAAAGAAGAAAGATGTTTGTTTGGGTGATAGTAGACCGGTTGACTAAGTCTGCCCATTTCATATCGGTAAGGGTTGACTACTCGCTTCAAAGGTTAGCCAAGCTGTATATCGTAGAGATAGTACAGTTGCATGGAGTACCTGTGTCCATTATCTTGGATCGGGATCCTTGGTTCACGTCGAGATTCTGGAAGGCCTTATATCAGAAGTTAGGCACGAAGTTGAATTTCAGCATGGCTTTTCATTCGCAGTCTGATGGACAATCTGAGAGGGTCATCCAAGTGTTGGAAGACATGTTGAGGGGCCGTGTTTTGGATTTCCATGGTAGTTGGAAGGAGTACCTACCTTTGGCAGAATTCACTTATAACAATAGTTATCAAGCGAGTATTCAGATGGCACCGTATGATGCGCTGTATGGTCAAAAATGCCGTACTCCTACATGTTGGACGGAGCTAGGAGAGCGACAGATGTTGGGTCCAGAGTTAGTGGCAGAGACGGAGGATAAAGTTAGAGTAATTCGGGCTCGTCTTAAGGAGGCATCAGACAGGCAGAAATCTAACGCCGATCTTAGGTGCAGAGATGTTGAGTATGAAGTAGGTGATAAGGTCTTCTTGAAGGTATCACCTTGGAAGAAGGTGCTGAGGTTTGGCCGGAAGGGCAAGCTAAGCCCTAGATTCATCGGACCGTACATAGTATTGAAATGCGTGGGACCGGTAGCTTACCAGCTTGAGTTACCAGCAAAGTTGAGCCAGATACATGACGTCTTCCATGTTTCGATGCTGAGGCACTATCGATCAGATCCCTCACACGTAGTGTCGGTAGCGAAAATTGAGGTAAACTCGGACTTGTCTTTCGAGGAAGAGCTGGTACAGATTTTGGATCGAGATGTCAAAGTTCTGCGAAGGAAGTCCGTGCCTTTGGTGAAGGTGTTATGGCGAAACCATGGTACGGAGGAGGCCACATGGGAACCCGAGGATGTGATGCGGCGGCAGTACCCCCAACTCTTCTGATCCAGGTAATTTCGAGGCCAAAATTCTTTTTAAGGGGGGTAAAACTGTAACATCCTGAATTAGGGGTTGTTGTAATTTAATTATTTTTCCCATATGTGTGCTTGAAGAAATGAACATTTTGATTATTTGACATATTTTGGGTCTAGTTATAACCCCCAGCTAGGTCTAACTTAGAACTAAAAATTTCTTTTTAAGTGTTTAAAAGGAGGAGCTAGGGGATAGGGGCTAAGAGAAATTTTGGGAGAAATTGGACACAAGGAGCAAAGTGGCATGGTGGCTTGAGGCGTCAAGGTGCAAGGGAGTCTGGAGGGAGACTCACGTTCGAGTCCCGATAGAAGCATTTAAAGTTTTATTTTTACTGTGAGCGCTAAGAAAAAAAAAGAGTTAGGGAAGGAGCGTTTAAAAGAGATTGTAAGGGGAGCATGTCACGAAATAAAGCAATAGCAAAGTGGCTACCGTGCGCCACTTAAGAGTTTGGAGGAGAAGAGGGGCACAGGTCTGGGGTTCGAGCTGCTGGAGTGGCGTTTTGGCATTTTATTTTTATTTGCGGTGATCGGCCTAGGAAGGCCTTATAAATAAATGGTGAGGTTTTATGACATGAAAGTCGAAATGGTGGAGTGGCATGGGGTGTTGTAGGGGGCTGCGGCAGTTGCTCCTCTAGGTCCCAGGTTCGAACCAAAGAAATAGCAGATGGTTTTATTTTTTTATGCAAGCTGGCGTTAGGGAGGGGGAGTAATGGCTTGATTTTGGACTCTTAAATCGATAAGGATAAAGCTTAAACTTTTGTACACATATTCGGCTGGAAGGGGTAGTTGTTAGTAGTTTATTTGCTTTTAAATTGTATGAAGAGTGGCTAGGTGATAAAGATTAAAGATAAATGTTGTTTTCTTGGGTGATAATTAAAGGGTGGGAATTATCACAAAAGAAAGGTGATAGCCGGTTTTGGGACCCTTAGGGCCATCCATATTCGGTTATGTGTTAAGCAAGGTGTCTTAGAAAATCATTCAAAGAAGTTTTCTTCTTTTTTTTCATTTAGTTGCTGACCAAATCTCCCTCATCTCCCATCTACTTCCTTTCTTCTTTTACAAAGCCGAAACCACCATTGATTCCCTACTTCTCTTCCTTCTCCTTTTTCTTCCTCTATTAGCCGAACCTCTACCACTTTTGTTGCCGAAATCCTGCCTCTTCCATTAGACTCACTTGGCCGAATCGCCCTTAAAGAAAGGTGCTGTTTCACTCTAGCATTCGGTTCTTTTCTCCTCCCTAAAGGTAGCGAACCCCTTCACAACACTAAGTGGTACCGACTTATGGTGTTTAAGGTGATATAATTATCAAGGTAAGGCGATACCCTCTTTTAGGTTCAAGATTATGGTAGAATGGCCTATGACTCTTATTAATGATTAAACTGATTGTAGGGAGGCCATAGCCGATTGAAGGAAGCTTTCGAGATTTGATTCTCCAAGGTATGTAGGTTATGACATTCGGCTGAAGGCCATGTTATGTACTTCATGTGGTAACCGAATTTTATTGTGGAATTTCGTGAGTCTTAATCAAGTGATTTATTTCAGATTTGTTTGGAAATCAAATCCATTTAAGGTAAGTGTCGCAAAAGAGCCTTTGGTATTAATTTGGTTTAGCCGAATAGGCCTATGTCCCTAACCCTATGGTTTGGCCGAATATAGGGTCAAAGGATCTAGCATCGTAGATCGAATCTTCGGGATCTAGGAATTTCGTTAGTAACAGGTGTGTAAAACTCCTTACACACTTTATCAATTAACATTGCCATATTGTTGCCTTTTAATCTTTTTGCTAGTTTTGCTTGTGGGCATAAGATTGTATTCTGGGTAAGTCCCCTATTTTGTGATCTATAATGTATGTTGAGTATGCCATCTCATGCTGTTAAATGCTATGCTTTACATAAATGCATGATATATGATAATTTATATGTGAGCATGATGATGGTGGGATTGATGAGAGGAGGGGGATGATTTTTATGGACTTTCACCAGTGGTTTTGACCACAAGATGGGTTGGCCCCATCAGATTTATTGTGACTTCGGTCACCAGTGGTTTTGACCACACTGTTGTTGAATTGTGACTAAGTCCCAGTAGTTTGGTACCACCAGTGGGTTTGACCACATTATGATATTTTGTGACCTATGGTCATCAGTGGCTTTGACCACACGATGGGTTGGCCCCATCATTTGATTTGTGACTCTAGTCACCAGTGGTTTTGACCACACGGGGTAGTAAAGGAGTATGGATGGTTAGTTGGGTTGCATAATTGCATGTTTATTAATATCTTGTGTAAGAGTTACATTTCCGGGTGGGGGATTACACACTGAGTCTTGGTGACTCACCCCTTCCCATACTATTTTACAGATGAGTAGATCGCGGAGATGGAGTCGGGGAGGACTCGAGGCGGCCATGCTTGTTTCTCAGATTTGGAATGTTATTTAAACCAATTTCAGTTCTTTTATTTTCTAAGTCTTTTTATTTTGGGTTGTAATAAGGCCGCTAATTATTATTTGGATGTTTATTTTATTGTTTTATTTTACTTATGTTATATTATAAATGAAATTTATCAATGTTAAGTGAACGGTTAAAAGTAACCTTTCAAACTTAATAACCGGGTTTTCAAAAATGTTACCATCGGGTAACAAAATTTACCAAGTTAACAATAACTCTGTCGATTTAAAATTTTACATGAACAAATGTTTTCAAAAGGTTTATCAACACAAACATGTTTATAAAAATAATCCCAACTGAGTTTTATCAAACCCCGTTTTAATACCTTAGCCATATTTTAACAAGTTTTCACCAGACACTCAAAATGATTCAAAATATTTTACTCCGTGACATACCAGATCCGGTCAGGACTCATGGGCCGAGTTTGGGGTGTTACATTTTTCGTGATTTGTTGTAGCGATTTTTACCATGATCTGTTGTAGCAGCTTTTGCCGTGATCTATTGTAGTGGCTACGGCCATGATCTGATGATGAGCAGCACGACTGCCATCAAGGCGATGTAGCGGTGTGGGTTGATTGTAGAAATCCCCAATGGTGTGAATGGCTGGTACGGGGGCATGTAGCAGATGGAAACCTAGGATTTGGGTTGGGCTTGCATATTATTTTTATTATGTATATTAATTTTGATTATTTTAGTTGTATGGGGCTAAGGCCCAAATCTAATGGTGCATGAGGGTTGCACACTGAGTCTCGCGACTCAACCAATTAATAGGTAGCATTTAGTGCATCGGACCGGGCTGGAGAGGAACGCAAGGTGGCCATGCAAAAGAACATTTGGATCCAGCAAAAAGACTCTAGTTATTATTTTATATTCTTATTTAATGGATTTTAAATCTCGTTGTAATAAGGCCATGAGCCACCAATTTATATTTTGTTTTATTACGGGCTTTTATTACTTTTAGTTATTTATATTTTTATTTTTAATTGAACTAAGACATGTATTTAAATTTTAGTTTTTAATTCATAAAGGCATATTTTATTTAAAACTATAAATTATAAATTTTTCTGAATAAAAGGTTAAACTTTACCAAAATGTTTTTCTGAAAATGCGACATGTTTTATAAAATTTCCTTAGTGACATACCAGATCCGGTTGAAGTGTTTGGGCTGGGTTTGGGGTGTTACATTTGGTGGCCTCGAAATCACTATTTCCGACACCACTGAAAAATTGGCTGTTACAAACTGGCCTAGTTCGACTAGTTTTTGGGTCTTGGTTTTTGGCTCCTACGCCCAATTTATGATCCCAAGTCCAATTTTCAAGTTCAATTATCCATTGGGCCAATTGTCTAACTTGAAAATTAATTTCCAAAATTATTATATTAATTTTAATTAATTTTATTAATTTAATTTTACTTGATTAAAATTAATTTTTCAAAAATACTTAGATTTTCCAAATTAATTTTCAAGAAAATTATTTAATCAAATTCTCTAGTTGAACAATTTTACTACCACATAATTTAATTTCACATCGAATAAATCGACTCAATTAAATTATTTCCGAAGTCGTAGAATTTTTTTCTAATTCAAATGCAATCTAGTCAAACTTTTGTTGAGCTAGTGGAGGGACCAATCGGACATATACAATTAGGATCTAGTAATTGCAATTATATCCAGAAGTATCGTTATGATAATTCACAAATATTTAATCATGGAATCAGTCCACAAGTGTAATACCCTATGCCCGAGTCTGAGGTTAAAACCGGATATGAGGCATTACCATGCTTGAACCTTCTTAAACATGTACTTACAGGCTATAATTTTTTTTGTTCGAATTGAAAACTTATCTTTCTTAATCAATTCATACATTTCATGGGCCTACGAAGCCTTAAACTTACGTCTGGAAACTTTCGAAACTCAACTAGAGACTTTTCTCTCAAAACAGGGGTCACATGCCCGTGTACCCAGGAGACATGCCCGTATCCTTTACCCATGGTCGACACTGACTAATTACACATGACCTTGACACACCCATGGCCCTAGACCATGTGCCATACCTTGACATACTAACTTATTCGCACGGCTTGGAGCACACACCCATGTGCTAACCGTGTGCCACACACGGCCTACACAAATGGCCGTGGGGTTAGCCTGTGGTCTATACTACTTAAGACACTAATATACAGGGAACACACGGCCTAGACACACGACCGTGTGTCTATCTGTGTGGGCACTTAGAGGTTATTTACCAAGCCAATTACCACCCTGAAATCAAGATCAATCTCAAGCCAAATTCGACAATTTGAATACTCGGTCTAATATTAACAAAGCTGCATACTTAATTGATATAAATATACATACATATCTAGTCAGACATAGACAATCTCTTTAGCCATATACAAAAGAATAATAAACTTGATAGCCCACACTTTGTCCCTTCATAAGACATATTTCAAATGAAATGCTTCCTATACATGGCATACTTAATATAAACAACATGGGTATACCAAAATAATAATTGATAGTGTGCTTGAAACTCTGACTTCAATGATCCACAAGTTAGCTTTGCAGGGCTACATAGAAAGAAATAATTAAAGACGTAAGCATTTAGCTTAGTAAGTTTGCATGTAATGCACATAGCAATATAATTTCTTAATCAAAATTCATTCATCATAAACAAAGGCATTGCCTAACTCATGTGTTTGAGCTTACTTACTCTTGAAGATTCTTACATAACTCATGATACTTACTAGTCTCGTGCTTATGAGGTAAAAAAGGTTCCTGTATCACTTGATCACATTGATTAGCATACTTTACTATGATAAGTATATTCTCAACTTCATCATGCATCACATGTATAATATTCTGAGTTAACTTTAACTAGCATGACTTGATGATAGCTTTACTTACTTAACTTCTTGCTTTTTCATTCAATCTTTACTCTTATGCCCAATGAATTATTATGAATAACCGAGGATACTAAATCTCATCCCACATGTATTTGGATGCCAATGCTATATCCTCGATATAGTCTTACAAAGGGATCTCTTTCTTGATATCGACGCCATGTCTTGACATGGACTTACATGAGGTCTTCTTTGTGGGTTCCATTGGGAACTTACCATTGCTATGTCTTGACATAGTCTTACTTGGTATCTTTACTTTGTCAATGCCGAGCCTTGGCTTGGACTTACATGAAATCATCCTTGATACTCACCAATGCCAAGCCTTGGCTTGGACTTACATGAAATCTTCCTTGATACTCACCAATGTTGAGCCTTGGCTTAGACTTACATGAAATATTTATCTCATGATAATTTTACAATGCCAAGACTTGTCTTGGACTTGCATGACATCTTTGCTTGGAGACTCACCAATGCCATACCTTGGATTGGGCTTACATGGGTCTTCATCTCATAATAACTTTTCAATGCCAAGACTTGTCTTGGACTTACATGATAACTTGCTTGATTGCCGATGCCATGCCTTGGCTTGGTCTTATACGGGCTTTCTCATCTCATGTGGTAGATCGAGTATCCTAAGTAATTCAACTTCAATCGAGACTTCCTCATACTTAATCTTATTAATTTCTTTGTTTAACATACCATTAAACAATCTCATGGAATTAAAATATATTCATCATCATACTAAAAAATTTAATGATATTTATCATAAAGCTTAGAAATCATACAAATTTACCTCAATATACAAAATGTATGTAGATATTGCAATTTAGTCCTCGACTTTGTTCTTGCCTCGGTTTCGATCCGGGCTTCGTTTCTCCTAGTCTATAATAATAATTTTACTCATTTAATACTCATATTTACTAAATTGACTAATAACTCATACTTTGGCAAAATTTCCAATTTGCCTCTAAACTTTCTCATAATTACACTTTTGCCCCTAGGCTCGTAAAGTGATTTTCATTCAACTTTCTTAAACTTCATGCTTAGCTGATTCATTTTCTCTACATAACAATCATCAATTCTAAATATTTGTATCATGAATGACCAATTTCATAACTATTACAAATTAATCCATACTAACATTTTTCATGAAATTCACTTAGGAAAAGATGTTTATCTAACATTAAACTCTCATAATCTTCCATAAAACATCATTTTACAAGTATGTCATACATGGATATTTTTATGGATATGAATTCTAGCTCAACTTATAGCTATAAATAGCTAATTGGATAATACGAGAACTCTAAAAATACGAAGAATATTAAAAACAAGGCTAAGATGCACTTACTAGCAAGCTTCAAAAATTTAAGAACCCTAGCTATGGAGTCTTTCAAATTTATGACACAAGGAGGAAGAAGATCAATAAGATTTTTGTCATCTTTTTCCTTTTTAATCATTTAATTGATAAATGACCAAAATGCCCTCCTTACTAAATTTTCAAAATTTACTAACTCATGTCCATTTTTGTCTAAAAACTATAATTTAGGAAAATTGCTATTTAAAGACTTCTAATTAATAATCCAAAGCTATTTCATACAAAAGCTTCTAGAATCTCATATTTTGCAACTTTTGCAAATTAGTCGTAATGGACCCCTTTAATGCCAATTTCATAAAATCTCTACATAAAACTTTCATAATATCATGCAAACATCCCAAATACCTAAAAAACTCATTTTACTGGCTCAAATTTTTGATTTTGCACCATCATTCTGGCTAGGCCCTAAATCGGGCTGTTACAACAAGAACTACCATGATTGAAATCTCCTTATTGTATACTCTGCACGAAAGTAATTCATCCAATTGCTTTGTCTAATGACCTTGTCATGTGTGTGTTACCCTCATATGATATCCTTGATTCCTTTGAGTTAAATCTGTTTCGTCAATACAATCCTATTTTACCTCATTGCCACCATTGTGTCTTCTAAATGATTAATATGATCACTATCAACAAATGAATATGATAAATTGCTCATTCGAGAACTAGAAACCCATGGCTACATCCCATATTATCAATCCACACAATGCCAATGAGAAGATATCATTAACTCTTTAATTGAGCTTTGAATTCCACTATTGCTAGTGAAGCCATGCCATACACAAGTCATGTACCCAACATATTGGTTATGGGCTCGATTATCTTCAAAGCATAAGCCTCTTCTTATATTAAAGCACATGAGTTGCATACGAACGGTCAGTGACTAGCTCAGGATTTAGGTAAATCACACCATGAACATCATAAGTGAATTAATTCACAAAAAGATTCAGGATTAATTCTTCTTAGGTCCAGTCCAGTGTATCATTCTACCAATGAATACATCTATGTCTCTACCTGTGGAGTCAACTACTCCGATAGCCAAGATTAGTCATCTCCCCAATTTGATTATTATAGGATTACAGACTTATTTAGATTATCTACTAATGTAAGTTGTCTTTCTTGCAATGTAAATGTTCTTACAATGCAACTTATCTTCATTTTGAACTTAGATAATCAATGAGCTAATATTTTCTTGTCACAATTTTGCTATGCATTCAAAATATAAAAGACAAAATATAATAGTGAAATGTGAAATTAACTTTATTTATTTATTTATCATTCAAAAAAATAGAAAATAGTTACATATTTACTACAATATGGACACATTTCCAACAGATGATAACTTCATCTTTCTTTCCACTTAGTTGCTTTTATGCTAGGATTAAGGTTTAATTGGTCTTAATTAATTATGTTTAATATACTAATCTAATATATACATACTTTTTAATTACAATTATAACATTTGAATGACTATCATCATCACTTCCCACTATCCCATAGAAAAACAATGCTTTATTAACCATTTTGGTCCCTTGGATAATTGCTAACTAGGTCTTGAAGCGTTTTCTAATTTAAAATTCAATAGCGGTGAACTTTTACAATTTAGTCCCTGAACTTTAATTAATAATTTTCTCAATTAAATTACTTAATCTATCTTTAATATATTTTGATACTAACTCTATAAGTATTCCTTTTATATCCTTACAGACTCGGTTTACTAACCACCTCCAGATGTACCAACGTCAAGAGTAAAAATCTTTCACAAAAGATGGGAAAAGCGATATCCGCAAGTATATGAGTCAGGTAATATAGTCACAACAGAGTTGGTAAGTACTCCGGGATCATACCCTATGGAGGCAAGCACTAAATGAATTCTAATCTAAACATAAATAGATCTAATTAGTACTTTAATTGAATTATAGTACGAAGAATTAAAAGAAAGGTTTGTGATAAACTATACTAAAAATAATAAGAAATTAAATAAAAGTAAAGTAAATAAATGAGAAACGAGAAATCAAATAATCGAATAAGAATCAAATCTGGGCATGGGTGAATAGCTCACTTTGGTAGTCATAATCAACTATCTTCTCAGGCTTTCTTATTCAACCAACTAGTCAATACCCCAGCAGGATCTTTCGATATGTCCACCGGAATACTGAGTTAATTTGGGTTAAGGTGTTCACGGATAGGCCATACTAAATTTGGGTTAATTTCCACCTTGATGACTTCCTAAGGTTGTCAGGCCTAGGGTTTAAATTATTCCTTTGTTGAACAGCTGTTCTATTAAGAAATCCCTACAAAATAGTTAATTATTCATACCTCCACTCGCTAATCCCCCACAGGAGGAGTAGTTCCTCATGGATCTAATAAACGAAATAAACTTGAATGAAAGGATGAACATAAAGAACAATTCAAGAATAGAGCTTAGAAGAAGCCTGATTTGTACTTGAATTTAAGCGTAGAATCCTCACAGAGTTTGACTGTAAGGCCTTGAAAATAGGTCTAGTAGTTTTGGGTAAGTTTAACAAGTTTTGAATGAAAATTAGGAGTTAATCTGGTTTATTAGTGATTTTTTAATTTAGTTAGCTTAATTTCATTAAAAAAATTGGTAAATAATACTCCAGAGAATAAAAATATTTTTATAAAAATCAATTTTATGGTTTTAAATAATTTTTGGGTAAAATAAATATTTTGGGTCTCATTAGAATTGATAAAGAAATTAAAATGGGGTTTAATTGGGAGAATTTAAAATGTTAACTTAATAGGACCATTTTACAAAACAAGGGAAATGTAAGAGTGATTTTATAGCAAATTATCCTTATTTTTAGAATTTTGGAGAGGAAGGAGTATTTTTTAGAACATGGGAAATATGGGAATGGCCTGATGGCAATTTCCCTAATTTTTGAAAATTAGGTGCGATTTTTCAATTTTGAAAACACTACAACCACCTCACTTTGCACACCATTTTCACTTGAATTAAGAGCTTTTTCTCTCATTTTTTTTGATCATTTTCATAGACCACATATCTGGGAATATATCTAAACTTTTACTCTCTCAAATTCTCTCCAAAATCTCCATAAAAGTTCTCCAAAGTTGAGCAAAAGTCATCCAAAATTTCTTCAAGGATCTTGATTCAATCTTCTAAATTGATGATTTTAGATCAATTGAAGGTAATTCTCAACTCTAAATTTATTTTTAAATTGTTTTTAATCATTATTTTCTATTTATGTAACGCACCAAAATTTTAATATTTGATTTCGTGTATGTGTGACACACAATGTCTATCCGCTTCAGTGATTATGTGTTTTGGGTGTGTGTGAGAGGTCCCAAGTTCAAGCCTTACTTGGGAATATTTTGGTTTTTTTTTTTATAAATAAAGCCTTAACCTTGTGCAATGGGCTTAAGTTTAATTGTTGGTAAGTTTATATTAAAATGAGCCTGCTGGTTTGGTGGTTAAGTGGAGTGATGGAGTATTGGAGGTCCTGTGTTTAATTCTCTGTGATGGGGTGGAGACATTATTTTTGCTACAATTTCGGCTAAAAGTTGTGTTGGGAAAAATTCTGAGTAGTTGTGTTTTACTGGGTTAATAGGGAGTGATTTTAGGAGATAATTGGGGAGAGGTTTTCAGAAAATAATCTGATTATCTTTTTGTTGTAAAAAAAGAAAGAAAGTAGGGTTTTGGTTTTCTCTCCAATTTCCCAAACTTTGTTTGACATTTTCTTCTTCTTCTTCTTTTCCCTCTTCTGCCGATTCTTTCCCCTAGTTGCTGCCAAAATTTCAATTATTTTTCCCTTTCCGTTTCTTTTTTTTTGCAATTGGTTCGATTGTTCATCGTTGGTTGCGCGTGTTCGGTAAGTAACGGTTTTGTCTATTATTAATCATTCTTGGTTAATCTCTAAAAGGGGGATTCCTTTTTGGTGTTTAGGAGTTAATCAAGGGGCTGGTGGTTTTGAATCGCCGCTGTGATTGTGGAAGTCGTGGTTACTCAAGTGGGGTAAGGGTTTTTCTAGGTTTGTAGTCGAGTTCCTTCCGAAATTGGTTGATTAAAATCGAATTAAGTGATTAATCTAGAGATATGTTGGTCAATTTTTAGGTTCTGGAGGCTTAGGAGTGCTTACGCATCAGAAATGATACCAGGTGTGTACCTCAAACACAGAAAATAGGATTTGGTGTAAAGCCAAAATTGCTTGCTGTCGAGAAATAAGAGAAATAATTGAAAATGATGCAAAAAATTGTAGAGAAAGGAAATAAGGGTGTTATAAACTTGGAAATCAACATTTTGCACTAAAATAGTTTTGGACAATAGCAGTAGTTTAAGTTTGAAAAATCATCAAAAATAGTGGAAATTGGGTTAGGGGTTGAATAAAATATGAAATTAAATTTTATTGAGTCTAGTTTTTCAGAGAAGAAATATTGTAAGCAAAAATATTGCAAATAATGAGATATAATAAATTTTGTGAGACAAGGTCAAAATGATTTCGGGTTCCCCTATTTTGACTTAGGAAAATCATCAAAAATTGTAAAAACATAATGAGGGGCTTAAATTTATATGTTTAAATCCTTAATGAGTCTATTTTCATGAGAAACATATAGAAACATCATCTAAATTCCTTACTAAGAGATAAATATTTTTAGTATGGAAAGGATGAAATTGTCAAATAGCAAAATAGTGATAACTTTAAAGATTTTACTATACTTATCGATAAACTATAAATTCTAAAAATTTTATGGTAGAAAGCTATTTGAGTCTAGTTTCAAAAACAAGAAGCGGATCTTAATTTGAAATTTGGTAGCTCAAGATATAAATAATTTAGTGATAATGACTCAAGTAGACAACTTTGAATGAACATATATGTAAATAGTGAAAACATATATGAGTATTGAACTAGCATGGGTTACTTTAAAAATGGATCACACGGTCAAGACCAATTTGGGCCGAGTGGGCCACACGAGCGTGTGGGCCCACATGGGTAGATCACATGGGCATGTGGGCCCATTTTTACCAAAATATTTTTAAGGTTTCACAGGTCACCTAAGTCGACTGTGAACCTACTATAGGGTCGGTAAGCGCGACTTAGACCCCTAAATGTGTGAAATTGACTGAATGATTTCTGTACTGAGTATGTTAATATCTGAACTGAATTATGTACTGAAATTGCATAATAACATATCATCCATTGTATGTTGCATTGCATTGGGTTGGGGGTTGTTATTCGGAGGAAGTGTACTGAAAGGATTTAAGCCTAATTTACTGGTAACTCAGCTGCAAACTACTATTTTGTGCCGCATTCGGTACTACTTGGAGTGTAGGGATAGGTGGGTTAATTATATCCATATGAAGTATAGGGTTGGGCGGAGATGGTGTGTAGAGGTTGGTTGGGTAAGATTTTGCTTTTGCATAACTGTTACTGCTACTGATACTATGATGGGCTAAGGCCCTTGTAACACCCCAAACCCGACCCAAACACTACTACCGGATCTGGTATGTCACTAAAAAAATTTTTGCGAAACCAATCGTGTTGACAGAAAGCCCAAATATAATTTATATAAAATATGCCTAATAATCAAAAGCCTAAAACTGAATTACATGTCATAGTTTTAAAATAAATAAAAATAAACAATAAAGGCCCATAACAAAATAAAAAGGTAAACTAGTGGCCCATGGCCTTATTACAACGTAGTTCAAATCCATAACATAGAATACCTAAAAAAAACTAATAAGGGAAAACTTTTCGCCGGATCCACATGTGCTTTTGCATGGCCACCTTGCACTCCACTCCGGCCCGGTCCGATGCACTAATTTTCACCTGAAAGGTTAGTTTAATTGGGTGAGTCGCGAGACTTAGTGTGCAACCCTCATGCACCACTAGTTTTGGGCCTCATAAAACATAATAATAATTTCATTTGCATGGAAACAAATAATATGCAAAACCCAACCCAATTCCCTAGGTTTCCATCCGCTACACGCCTGCACCAACCAACACACCATTGGGGATTTCTACAATCAACCTACACGCGACACGCCAAGATGGCGGTCATCTTGCTCATCAACATATATTGGTAAAGCCCTTATAATAGATCACGGCATTAGCAGCTCCTGCAAATTACGATAAAAACCGCTACACATATATATATACATATACTTCCTCATTTCATCACCCAACCCATGCAAACATGTACAATAATTTAAAAACATGTACAACAATTTACTTATAACATATAATCAGATTATTTACTAACCTGAGGGTCCGCTGTTTAAATCCGATATTTCGGCTTTTAACATATACAACTTATGAACATATAACTATAATTAATTAGATCTAGTCGGTGGGGAAGTATTACACACGATTCTCAGATAATGCTTTCTACGCTCTACGCTACTATTACTCGAGACTACCACTATCGCCCACGATCCGGCTTCGATGTCGGCCCACACCCGATGGCCAATCTCGCACTCATCGAGACAGATCGCTTCTTGTATTTGGGTGTTGGTTGTACAGATCCAACCTTTTACGCTGATGTTATTCGAGTCCATCCTTAATCACTAAATCATTTAAGCGATGAGATCTAATTACTTAAGAAATATAACACTTAAATCAATTCTTACCTAATTAATGGAACCCCGAATGTCATTGAGAACTTGTCCCTTCCTTTCCTACATTCGGCCATCACCAAAAGTAATTAACTAAACCAATGATCGAAAGCCATCTAACACTTTATGCCATTCGGCCGAAAACAAAAGAACAGGAAAGTGGCCATTCGGCCGAACCTGCCTTTGACCACCTACCTTCGGCTTTTCACAACTCAGCACTATAGATCTCGGCAAGAAAAGATTCGGCTTATATGGACAAAGAGGGAAATCGACAGGCATTAGTACACATGATTCGGGTTAGATCTTAGGAAAAGAAAGTGTGAAATTGAATAGAACAAAATCCCGGAACTCACCGGATTACAAAGGAGTATTCAGCTTATGACGCACCTTCGGGAAATAGAGATCTCACCTAATGATTTGGCTATGGAGGAAGAAGATGTGCATTAAGAGTATTCGGCCTTCAGAAGGGTTTTCGAGGAGAGGAGAAACACCTAAGGAGTTTTGACTATGATGTGACTTCAGGAAAAAGAAAAGAAAGAAAACTTGGAGAGAATGGAGTGAAGATTTCGGTAAAGAGAAAGAAAAGATGGAGAGAATGGTTAGCAGAATTTCGGCTAGCCTATACTAAATCGATTTTCCCCCCTCTTGTAGTTGAGTTTCGGCCAACTCTCCCTCTTCTTTTGATAATCTTTAAATCTCATGATAACTCAATCCTTATCTTACCTTTAGGAGAGCCCATACTAAAGCCAACTCCCCTCTATTTAATTATCATCTTTTATCACTTAAATTAAAGAAAAAAAAAACACTCCTAAATGCTAACAAGTGTGCCGTCCACTCCCCCTCCTGGATATGCCAAAATTTTACCCCCAATTCTTGGGCCTCAACTGGCCACACATGGCCCAATAAACTCCTTAAGTGGCGCCACCTTAGTGCCTGCTCAAAGCACTCCAAATTTTTGGGCCACAAGCCTAGCTTGCTACCAAACATAACTATTTAAATTTAATTATGACTAACACTATTTTTAATCATTCTAACCCAAGTTTTAAAGCCCAAAATATCACTTAAACTACTTAGAACATTAATTTAAACTCTAATCCATATATTTAATCAAGGCCTTAGCTCGAGCCTTAAATTCTTGCACTAACATGTTAAACCAACATATAAATGCACAGGCCCATATTTAGGATGTTACAGTTTTACCCCCTTAAAATAAATTTCGGCCCCAAAATTTACCTAATCAAAAGATATGGGGATACTGCCGTCGTATAACATCTTCTGGCTCCCACGTTGCCTCTTTTGCGCCGTGATGTCGCTACAAAACTTTGACCAATGGAACACTTCCTTCTCAACACTTTCACATCTCGATCCAGATCAGACCGGCTCCTCCTCAAAAGACAAATCCGACCTTACTTCTATCTCTTCTCAAGACTACGTCGATAGATCAGATCGATAACATCTCAGCATCGAGACATGGAACACATCATGCATCTACTCCAACTCCAACCGATAAGCTACTGGGCCCACATGATCTAGTACCCGGTAAGGCCCAATAAACCGTGGACTTAACTTACCCTTCCGTCCAAAACTCATTACTTTCTTCCATAGGGATACCTTTAATAAGACCTGATCTCCTACCGCAAATTCCACTTCTTTCTGCTTTAAATCCACGTAAGACATCTGTCGATCAAACGCTTCCTTTAGCCGAGCCCATATCAACTTCACTTTCTCCTCTGTTTTCGAAAC
This sequence comes from Gossypium rotundifolium, assembly GCA_025506655.1. Lineage (NCBI taxonomy): Eukaryota > Viridiplantae > Streptophyta > Magnoliopsida > Malvales > Malvaceae > Gossypium > Gossypium rotundifolium. The sequence goes on from CP106725.1 coordinate 68,435,826, forward strand.
TAATTCTGGACCTAACACCTTACGTTCACCTAACTCTGTCTAACAAGTTGGAGTACGACATCTCCTTCCATATAATGCTTCATAAGGCACCATCTGAATGCTAGCTTGATAAATATTATTGTATGCAAACTCTGCCAAGGGCAAATACTCTTCCCAACTGCCCCTAAAGTCGATGATGCAACCCCTTAGCATATCCTCCAAATTTTGGATTACCCTCTTAGAGTGACCATCAGTCTGTAGGTAAAAAGCAGTACTAAAGTCTAACCTTGTTCCCATTGCTTGATGAAGAGCCTTCCAAAATCGTGACGTGAACCTATGGTCCCTATCTGATATGATTGAAATTGGCACACCATGCAATCTTACAACCTCAGCCACATACAATTTAGCCAGCTTTTGTAAAGAAAAGTCCACTCGATCTGGTATGAAGTGAGCAGACTTTGTCAGCCGATCTACAATCACCCAAATCGAATCTTTCTTAGTGGGTGTAAGAGGTAACCCACTAACAAAATCCATCATGATTCTCTCCCATTTCCATTGGGGAATCTTCACCGGCTGTAACAATCCCGATGGCACTTGGTGTTCAGCTTTGACCTGCTGACATGTCAAACACTTTCCTATGACTTCTATTACCTCTTTCTTCAGACTGGCCACCAAAATTGCTCTCACAAATCACGGTACATCTTAACTCCTCCAGGATGCATAGCATAGGGGCTACTATGCGATTCTGAAGAATCCTCTGTCTTAGCTCATCATTCTTAGGCATGCAAATCTTCCCACGATAACACAGAACTCCATCATTGTTTAGACTATAGCCCTCTATTCCACCATCCCTTACTCACAACAGTCGAGCACTCAAGTCTTTGTCTCCTAATTGCTTATCCTTAACCTAACTTACCCATGTTGGCTTTACTTGCAACTCAGCCAGCAAACTCCCATCGTCGAATAAACTCAAATGAGCAAACATGGCTCTTAACTCCGATACTACTTTACGACTTAGTGCATCTGCTACCACATTCGCCTTTCCAGGGTGATATTGGATCGAACAATCATAATCCTTCAAGAGCTCGATCCACCTACGTTGTCTTAAATTAAGCTCCTTCTGGGTAAGGAGGTACTTTAGACTCTTATGGTCAGTATAAATTATTAACTTCTCCCCGTATAAGTAGTGCCTCCAAATCTTTAAGGCAAACACTACCACCACCAACTCCAAGTCATGCGTAGGGTAGTTCAACTCATGCGGTCTCAACTATCGAGATGCGTACGCCACCACCTTTCCTTCTTGCATCAGCACACACCCTAAACCCGTGTGTGATGCATCACATTAGACGGTAAATTCCTTTCTTGCCTCCGGCTGAATTAATACCGATGCTTTCTTCAGGATTCTCTTCAACTTCTCAAAGCTCTCTTGCTGTTTGTTAGCCCATATAAACGATACTCCCTTCCTCAACAACTTAGTTAGAGGAGCCGCTATCAGAGAAAACCCTTCAACGAACCTTCGATAATACCCTGCCAAACCTAAGAAACTCAGAACCTCCGCCATAGACTTTGGTGGTTTCCAATCAATCTGACCTCTATCTTTGAGGTCCACCACGATTCCCTCGTCCAAACCACATGTCCTAAGAAAGTCACTTCCTTCAGCCAGAACTCACACTTACTGAACTTTGCAAACAACTGCTTCTCCCTTAAGGTTTGCAACACCACGCGAAGATGGTCGTCATGCTCCTCCTCCTCCGACTTAGAGTAAACCAGGATATCGTCGATGAACACCACAATGAACCGATCAAGATATGGCTGAAACACCCAGTTCATCATATCCATAAAAGCTGCTGGAGCGTTTGTCAACCCGAACGACATCACTAAGAACTCATAATGCCCGTACTGAGTCTGAAACGCCATCTTATGAATGTCTCCTTCTTTAACCCTTAATTGATGATATCCAGACCGTAGGTCAATCTTAGAAAAGACCGATGCTCCTTTGAGCTGATCGAATAGGTCATCTATTCTTGGTAATGGATACTTATTTTTGATCGTTAACTTGTTCAATTGACGATAGTCCACGCACATATGCATGGATCCGTCCTTCTTCTTCACGAATAGGACCGGCGCTCCCTATGGAGACACATTCGGTCGAATGAACCCACGATCCAATAGTTCCTGAATCTGAGCCTTGAGCTCCACCAACTCATTCGGCGCCATCCTATAAGGAGCAATGGATATTGGAGCTATACCCAGAAGTAGGTCTATTCCAAATTCCACCTCGTGATCCGGGGGTAATCTTGGTAATTCCTCTGGAAAGACATCGCAAAATCCTTGACTGTTCAGACCTCATTAACAGTCACCTCCTTAGCATCCAACGCACTAACGAAAGCTAGAAATGCACTACATCCCTTCCGAATCATCTTAATAGCTTTTAAGGATGATACCACATTGGACAAGTAATTCCTCCTTTCTCCTAACATAACCACCTCCCGCCTTTCGGGTTCCCAACACCATCGTTTATTCCCAGTCCAACTTGCACGATGCTTAGTCAACCAATCCATTCCTAATATAAGGTCAAACTCTCCAAATGGTAATTCCATTAAATCAGCTGGGAATACTACCCCTTGAGTCTCTAAAGGTACATCCCTAAATAGTTTGTCCACCACCTTAGATTGTCCTAGGGGGCTAACCACGGTCATCTTCCTAGTGGTTATCTCATAATCTATACTTAGAGTCTCAGATACTGAACATGCAACATAGGAGTGGGTTCACCCAATGTCAATTAAGGCAAGAAAAGGGTTATCAGCGATAAGAAACGTATCGGTTATAACATCCGGTGTGTCACTATCCTCCCTTCGACGAGTCGCGTAAACTAAACCTGGCTGCCTTGCATCCGAATTACCTGTACCTCTGCCAGATGCTCCACGACCCCGACCGGATCCATTTCTTCCTCTAGCTACACCTTTACCCCTTGGTCCAGGCTGATCACCTCTCCTAGCCTGATCAAAACCTCAACCCGTTGGATACCCACGATCCATCTGAGGACAATCCCTCATCAAATGTTCTGTGGATCCACACCTAAAACATCCACCAGTTTTCACTCTACACTCCCCATAATGGGTTCTCCCACATGTAGAACATGCTTGACTCTGACCCGATGGAGTACAAGCTGGCCCATCAGTCCTAGGCCTCTTTTAAAAATTTTTAGTTGCTCTGGAGGGTCCAAAACTCCTCTTACTCCTGCCCCAATCCTTATCCTTCTCTTATCTTTCCACCCGTCTCACTTCCTCAGCTATTTTAACTTCATCCAATAGAACCACAAAAATTGTCTCTCGTTGTGGCACAATCAGAACCCTTAGCTCATTCTTTAGCCCATCATCAAACCGAACGCATAGTTCATACTCCGATGCTACCATTCCCTAGGCGTAATGACTCAGGCATAAAAACTCAGCCTCATACTCAGCCACAAACTTACTCCCCTGCACTAAATTCAGGAATGCTTTCCTTTGAGCATCCATGTAACAAGCCCCAACGTACTTTCCCTAGAATGACTTCTTAAAGAAATCCCAGTCAATTAGGTCCGCGGCAATAGCCTCTTTCACTGTGAGCCACCATTGGTAGGCCTCGTCTCGAAGAAGAGACACGACCCCCTTCAGCTTCTCCTCCACCGTGAAGTCTAGGTCATCCATTATATGTTCCACTGCCTCCAACCAATATTCAGCGGAACTCGGGGATACGCTAGAGACTCCCCTAAATACTTCAGCCCCATTGTTCCTCAGCCTCTCAGGCACAGATTTTTGGGCTCCCATGCCCATACCAGCCTCATCCACTCTCTCTAAAACCCTCAGTACAGCCTGAGACACCACGTCCTCTCCTCCTGTCTGCTTCTAAAATTCCACCTCAGCAGCTGGTGGAACCAGTATCTCACTACTGGACCCATGACCTGATCCTACGGGTTCTGACATGGTCATCCTACCTCTATCGCATCCACGTGGCGGACGTCCTCGACCTCTTGTACTTATTCTTCTAGTTCACGTTTATTTGATTTAAAAATTTTTATGAGTCATTAGTTGTTTCCACTAATTATCCTTGAACAGTCTTATGAAACATAGTTTTGAAAGTGATTCTTTCGAAATCGAACCTACATATAGTTTTCAGTCTTCCTATTCTAGGAATTATGCACACAGCGTTCATACAAGTAACATTCATTACCTAAGGGTATTTTCTTCATTTCGCTACCCAGGGGTATTTTTGTAATTTTATCCTACAAGGGTATTTTTGTAATTTTCCAAAATAAGGTTCCAGGTGATTTGGCGAAATAAGGGAATTTTGGTAATTTTCCAACTCGGGGGTAATTTGATCATTTTGCAAATCAAGGGTGTTTTGGTCATTTACAACTCAAGGATATTTTGATGTTGTTGTTGTTGCTTTTGTTTTCTATGGAAAAATTCTGTTGACTTTGTAAATCGGGGTATATTTCCAAATCATAGGTAATTTTTTTTCAAAATAAGGATATTCTAAAATTTTGTGAGAAAAATAGGTGGCTGGTCCCTTTCGGGTTTTAATTATAAGTTTTGGCCTGTCAACACATACTCATAACTAGGGTGAATAACCACTATGCACCAGGTAGGATTGTAGTGGAAAGGAGGTGAGTCACTAGGACTGCTTAAGTATGAAGCTTTCCCTAAATCCACTCCTAGACATGCACATGCCTATTGCCACACCCTGTCATGGCTAAAGTGAACAATCACTATGCACCAGGTAAGATTCCGACAAAGAGGAGGTGAGTCACTCGGGCTGCTTAACTACCAAGCTCTTCCGGATCTACTCCTAGACATGCATATGCTTGTTACCACACTTTAGTCTTGTGACTTGTTTACAGGTTTTGTTTAATGAAGTTAAGTATAATGGATTTTTTTAAGAGTTTGTTTATCTAAGCCTAGAGTCCATCAAGTTCTAACCTAAATAGTCTACGTCCCATAAGCCTGTTAAGCCCACATTTATATCACACAATGGATTAGAGTACTTACTTGGCGAACTTGGTAGGAGATCGCAGATGCCATGCTGAACTAATAAGCCTTTGCTAAGGGAAATCCATGTTTTAAAAACCCATTTTTAGAAAATCTTTTAGGCCCAAAATCCCAAAGCAGAGTTTTGAACTGGGCTCTGATACCAATTTGTAACACCCCAAACCCCACCCAAACACTACTACCGGATTTGGTATGTCACTAAGAAAATTTTTGTAAAACCAATCGTGTTGACAGAAAGCCCAAATATAATTTATATAAAATATGCCTAATAATCAAAAGCATAAAACTGAATTACATGTCTTAGTTTTAAAATAAATAAAATTAAACAATAAAGGCCCATAACAAAACAAAAAGGTAAACTAGTGGCCCATGGCCTTATTACAACGTAGTTCAAATCCATAACATAGAATACTTAAAAAAATAATAATAAGGGAAAACTTTTCGCCGGATCCACATCTGCTTTTGCATGGCCACCTTGTGCTCCACTCCTGCCCGGTCCGATGCACTAATTGTCACCTGAATGGTTAGTTTTTGGGTGAGTCGTGAGACTCAGTGTGCAACCCTCATGCACCATTAGTTTTGGGCTTCATAAAACATAATAATAATTTCATTTATATGGAAACAAATAATATGCAAAACCCAACCCAATTGCCTAGGTTTCCATCCGCTACACGCCCCCGTACCAACCAACATACTATTGGGGATTTCTACAATCAACCCACACCGCTACACGCCAAGATGGCAGTCATGCTGCTCATCAACATATATTGGCCGAAGCCCTTATAACAGATCACGGCATTAGCCGCTACAGTAAATCACGGTAAAAATCGCTACACATATATATATACATATACATATACTTCCTCCTTTCATCACCCAACCCATGCAAACATGTACAATACTTTAAAAACATGTACAACAATTTACTTATAACATATAATCAGATTATTTACTAACCTGAGGGTCCGCTGTTAAAATCTGAGATTTTAGCTTTTAACATATACAACTTATGAACATATAAATATAATTAATCAGATCTAGTCGGTGGGGAAGTATTACACACCTGATTCTCGTATTAATGCTTTCTCTACGTCTAAGCTATTATTACTCGAGACTACCACTATCGGCCTACGATCTGACTTCGATGTCAGCCCACGCCCCGATGGCCAATCTCGCACTACTGAGATAGATCGCTTCTTGTATTTGGGTGTTGGTTGTACAAATCTAACCTTTTCTGCTTGACTGTTATTTGAGTCCATCCTTAATCACTAAATCATTTAAATGATGAGATCTAATTACTTAAGAACTATAACATTTAAATCAAATTCTTACCTAATTAATGGAATCCCGAATGTCGTTGAGAACTCGTCACTTCCTTTCTTACATTCGTCCATCACCAAAAGTAATTAACCAAACCAATGATCGAAAGCCATCTAACACTTTATGCCATTCGACCGAAAACAAAAGAACAGGAAAGTGGCCATTCGGCCGAACCTACCCTTGACCACCTACCTTCGGCTTTTCTCAACTCAGCACTATAGATCTCGGTAAGAAAAGATTTGGCTTATATGGACAAAGAGGGAAATCGACATGCATTAGTACACATGATTTGGGTTAGATCTTAGGAAAAGAAAGAGTGAAATCGAATAGAACAAAATCCCGAAACTTACTGGATTACAAAGGAGTATTCAGCATACAGGCGCACCTTCGGGAAACAGAGATCTCACCTAATGATTCGGCTATGGAGGAAGAAGATGTGCATTAAGAGTATTTGGCCTTCAGAAGGGTTTTCGAGGAGAGGAGAAACACCTAAGGAGTTTTGACTATGATGTGATTTCAAGAAAAAGAAAAGAAAGAAAACTTACAGAGAATGGAGTGAAGATTTCGGCAAAGAGAAAGAAAAGATGGAGAGAATGGTTAGCAGAATTTCGGCTAGCCTATACTAAACCGATTTTCCCCCCTCTTGTAGTTGAGTTTCAGCCAACTCTCCCTCTTCTTTTGATAATCTTTAAATCTCATGATAACTCAATCTTTATCTTACCTTTAGGAGAGCCCACACTAAAGCAAACTCCTCCCTCTTTAATTATCATCTTTTATCACTCAAATTAAAGAAAAAAAAACACTTCTAAATGCTAACAAGTGTGCCGTCCACTCCCCCTCCTGGATATGCCAAAATTTTACCCCGAATTATTGGGCTTTAAGTGGCCACACATGGCCCAATAAACTCCTTAAGTGGCGCCACCTTAGTGCCTACTCAAAGCACTCTAAATTTTTGGGCCACAAGCCCAGCTTGCTACCAAACATAACTATTTAAATTTAATTACTACTAACACTATTTTTAATCATTCTAACCCAAGTTTTAAAGCCCAAAATATCACTTAAACTACTCAGAACATTAATTTAAACTCTAATCCATATATTTAATCAAGGCCTCAGCCCGAGCCTTAAATTCTTGCACTAACATGTTAAACCAACATATAAATGCACAGGCCCATATTTACGATGTTGCAGCCCTACTGCATTTTTTACACTGTACTGAGATGGGCTAAGGCCCAAACTCTCACTGATACTGAAAAAGCCTTAGGTCCAAGACTGTTCAACTATGCACTATGAATACTGATTGTTTGTTTGTTTCTGCGGGATTACACACTGAGTTTATGTAAACTCACCCTTTTTGTTTAATGTGCACAGGTAATCTCCAGACTTAGACAGATCGGCGCGATGAAGGACTCAGCGGTGACCACAATAATTTTTGGACTTCATGGTTTTCAATTTATGAGCTATGATTTGTTTATTATTGATTATTTGAGTTTTAATTTAAAGACCCTCTGGGACTTTGGTTTTAAATTTGGGTATTTATTTATTTATTTTACTTTATGGATTTATACCTGCTGGTCATAGGAAATTCAATTTTTAAAAAGTTAAAGTAATTTCTAAACGCATGATCACCTAGACTGTTTTATTGAAGCTTCGGCGACAAGAGATGTTTCAAAACAAATGTTTTAAATGAATAAAGACAACTTCTTAATTTCTAACAAAGGTTTACTAAAGATAATAACTTGTATTGTTTTCATCGTAACAACAAGGTTTCAAAAACACTATCGTGTGACATTGCTAGATATGGCCATAACTTCTAGGCCGGGTTTGGGGTGCTACAATTTAAATTGATTAAAATGGATTTTCAAGTTTTGATTTCTTCTGTCTTGAACATGGAACTGAACAATGGTGAATCCATGATTTTGATTTGGAATCCAAATTTTAATGCATGTTTAAGCTTAAAATATGTTTATTAAAGGGTTTTTTAATCTTAAAACAAGAGATCAAACTTGTTTGGTTGATCAATTTTGATAAATTCATTTTTAATCAAGAAGATGAGTTAGTTTTTGGAAAATTTTAAAACAATTAATAGATAAATTAACACTTAGTTTTTACGTTAATGGACTAGGAATGAAGTTTAGAAGTGGTTTGTGGTGCTCAGAAGGTCATTTAGTTGATGAATTTTATGTTTCGGCTTAATTGTGCAATTTTGGTAAGGTAGATTAGAGAAACGATTTAGATTCGTATAGTTTATGAAATTTCGAATTTCTTGATGTTAATGTTAGTTTGTAATGCATATTTTGTCTATGTTAAAGCTTCACACCGAGATTTACAAAACAAAGTGTGGATATGAGTGATTTTAAAGTCTACTAGTAAATTTTTCTGGTTATGTGTTAAATTGATGTTTTAAATATTGTTTTTAATGACTTAATCGCATCTTATTTGGTTGGATTTGCAAAAATTAATTTTATTTTACAAGAGAATTATTGCAATTGGTTTTTGGATGATTGTGTGTTAAGCTTTTGGCATGATTAATTTGGATTGAATGGATTGCTAATTAGAGCATGAGTTATTGAATTTTTGAGCACTTGATGTTGGTGTTATGATTGGTTTAAGACTCACAGAAAAAGGCATTTGTTGTGCTTAATTATATTGATGTTGAAATTGATAAGCTACATACTTTCAATGGCTTTTTTACATATTAAATTAAGTGCTTATGTAACACTCCTAACCCATATCCATTGCCAAAATAGGGCTATAGAGCATTTTCGGAGTTTTCATTTCAAAACAAAAAAAAAATTAACATTTCAATTCATGTCTTTAATCATAACAAAACCAATCCATAATATGCATATTTCTATTATAAGAGCCCTCAAGGCTCTAAAATCACATTAGAAACAAGTCGGGACTAAATCAAAAGCGTATAGATTTTTTTAGAAAATAATGAAAATTTTCAAAACTGCAAGGGTCACACAGCTAAGAGACACGCTCGTGTCCCAGGTCGTGTGGAAATTCGAAGTAGGGACACACGGCCGTGTCCCAGCCCGTGTATGTGCTCGTGTAACTCATTGACTTTGGTCACATGGCCAAGCCACACGCCCGTGTGCCAGGCCGTGTAACAGCCTGACTTGCAACCTTTTGAAAGCTACAGGGGACACGTGGCCATGTCACTAGGCCATGTTTCACACACGGCTGAGACACACTCCCATGTCTCTATCCTTATGGACGAAAAATAGGTCGTTTCCAAGCCATTTTTCTCACCCATTCATACATGTACGTACAATCACTTTTACACAATTAAACAAGCCATCAAAATACATCAAAACCATGCATAATAAAGCTAATCAAATATGATACATTTACATACAACCAAAATGCCCAAAAGCACCTTAATGACAACATATAAACATATATAACCATGTGCATCTTTTAAGCAAAAATTATCACTCTGATCACATACCAAATTCACATCCATAAATACCAAATTTACCATTTAGCAAATAACATCATAACTCATATATGCCAATTACATTTTCATACCAAAATGACTATATTCACTTTCATAATCTGAACATCCATAAACTATAAATTCAATCATTTTAAGGCCACATACACATAACAACCTATTCAACCATTTCAAACATTCAAAATACCAAATTCACAAGCCAAAATAGATTGGCTAAAATAAGTGGTTACTTCAATAACCAAAAATACCTATACATGCCGTTAAACCAAACTTAAAAACATCCAAAAGTACCGATATAGCCGATGGATAGTGTGATATAACTTCGACAAGCTTTCAACCTGATTGACCTTCCAATTCACTATAAACAGGGAAAATTACACAGAGTAAGCATAAATGCTTAATAAGTTTGTATAATGTAAAACATAACTATAACACCCCAAACTCGGCCCAAGCACCACGACCGGATCTGGCATGTTACTAGGAAAAAGGTGTAAAAAATTTTTATTCTGAATGTAAGAAAGTACCGTAAGCTTGAAAACTTTTCGCTTGAGGCGTGGCTTTGAAAATAGTGGTTTGTAGTTGAAGGAAAATTTCTAAATTTAGTTAATTTCTATTTGATATCCTAGTTGGTACTTTGAGAGAAATCGGTTGTTTTTATGCATTCATGTTTTGAACACTCCAATTTTTTTGTCTTCCATATTAATGTATAGTAAAGTTATATCTTAAATAAAAAATTAAATAATAAAACCAACTTAAAATCCAAGATTTACGAAATTTATAGTGGCCTTATTACATATTCAAAATGTTCCAAAGGAAAATAGCAATTAATAGTTTAAAATAAAGTTTACTAAAATAACTCCTGCATGGCCACCTCAAGTCCGTTCCAACCTGTCCAAAGAGTCATGAGCTACCTGCGATGCTTTAAGAAAATGGGGTGAGTCACCAGACTCAGTGTACAATTACACTACACAATTCCACAAGTGGGTAAGGCCCCAGATCATCATACCATGCACCAATATTCAATATGATAGCCCAACCCAACCTATTATCCATCCTCTACACACCACTCTGCACATCCATCCTCATACACACTTGGGGATTTCTACAATCAACCCTCCATCCGCTACACACCTCTTTGCCAGTCATGTTGACGACACACTGCTCAAAGTCGACATAAGTGGTCTAGCCACTGAATCCACACGTGATTAAATCACAAAATCCTTAATGAGGCTAGATGCCATCATTAACCGTGACAAAGTCACCCACATGTATACACTTCCCTTTTCATAATTTATAACCCAAAACCCAAAACCCATGCACATGCAACATAACATGACAGATAGGCAACACGATAAAACATAAATGTATATATGTATCATACTCACATGCAACCACAACAGATTATCCACGCTCATTAATGAAGGTAGTATAATAACATAGTTTACCGATTACCCAACATAGGTAATTCACCCATCACCACCGTTATTCTCGGCCTTTAAGCATAACACATACAATGTAAAATTAAGGGAAATAGTGTGATAACTACACACTTGAAAACTTGGAGAACTAAACTATCAAACTCCCTAACGTACTCACTCGAAGAGATCACAGTGAACTGCTTATCCTTTTCAGACGCTGGCCCACAACCCGATGGGCAATCTCAAACCGCTGAAACAACTAGCGTCTTGAACTTAGGGGTAGGGACTATGTGTCCAACCCCTTCCTTTACTTGACTGGTTCTCGAATCCATAAACTATTATCTTGGTCAGAAGACCCTGTTAAAACGTCGGATCAGATAATAGCGAAAACTAAATAAATACTTAAATCAAATACTCCTTACTGAAATTGATGAACCCGAGGTCTACATGAACTAAAAGATCGTCAAGTCCCTACATAAACCCATATTAGATTGACCTAACAACTTGCGGTTGAAGCGAAGTGCCCTTCAGTCGAACGAAAGTTGTAACCCTCTTACCTTGGTTGATCAAAACCAACTGATCCCTAATACCCCTCACACTGGCTACAAGCAAAGAGACACGAAGTCAAGCCCTTCATATGTTCGACCAACACTTAAGAACAAAGTTAGGTTTTTGGTTTCGGCAAACCAAAGAGAGAAAAGAGAAAGATTCATGGAGAAGAGAACCCTTACCACTAAGAACCGAATGAGAGGATTGATAGGAGATGAGTGATGGCACTTCCTCTAGAGATTAACAACGAAAAGAATCACGAGATGAGTGACAACACTTCCTCTAGAGATTAACAATGAAAAGAATGAGAGAGATATTGGGCTTTAAAAGAATGGGAATCGAAAGAAAACTTAAGAGATGAAATGGAAGATTCGGTTGAGGTTCAAATGAATGGAAAGTTCATTCGGCTACAAGAAGTGAAGGGTTGCTCGGCTTTTGAAAGTTGAATCAATGCCTAGGCTACCAATAGTGTAAAAGAGATGAAGAGAGAGATAAGGTTCTACTTTAGAGAGTAAGTAGGAAAGAAGAGAAAAACAAAGAGCTTGCAAAGGAAGGGTGTGATGCTTACGGTTGAGGTGCTTTGGAGAATAAGTAGAGAGAAAACAATATGGAATAGAAATGCACTAATGGTCTCCTCGGTTTCGGCTTCTAGTCATAGGAAAAGAAGAAACAAAATGAATGGCTTTTGATAGGCACTATTAGGCAAAGAGATTAGAGAAGAGAAAAAAAAAACACAAAAGATGAACCAACCCAAGCTACTAAAACACCTAAATTCGACACCTAAACCCCCTAACCAAACCGAATGCCTAGCCCCCCATCACCCACTAAAATTTGGCTAACACACTCTCTCTCACCTCACTCCCTATACCTTCCCTTAATTCTCTCCTTAATCCCCTCTCATCCACTTCTTCAAATTAATTTGAACAATTCAAACACCATGCCTCTCTCTCCACCATCCATTCATAATATTTGACCCTTTCAAACCTCCCCTCTTAAGTGCCCTTGCCGAATCCACCACTGACCTTTACAGATGAAAAATAAAAACCCCAAAATGTCATTCATGCTAGTCGAACTCTTTCCCCCTTGCAAATCCCCTCTGACTCCACTTCCTAAGCTCACAAAGTGGCGCCTCATTGCCACTACACCAACTCTCTCCTTGTGACAGTAACCACCAAATTTAATCCCTTAAAGCCTGGCTCTACTAGCTCTCCCCTAACAGTTTAGAACCAAAAATTTTCCCTAAGGCTCAAACTTAACCTCAAGGTTTCCCGAAGCCCTAAACACGCTCAAGCAATCATGCAAAGCATACCAACACATAGATACGAAGTAAAATACGAGACCCCTAAATCCTGAATGTTACAGTTCTACCCCCATAAAGAAATTTTGGTCTCAAAATTACCTGTTCAAAAGAGATGAGGGTATTGCTTTGCATCATCGGCTCCTCCGGCTCCCACAACGCTTCTTCCGAACCGTGGTTCTACCACAAGACTTTGACCAAAGGAACTGATTTCCTCCGAAGAACTTTAACATCTCGCTCCAAAATCTGGATTGGTTCATCCTCATAAGACAAGTCTGGCCTTATTTCAATTTCTTCAACTGGCACCACGTGAGATAGATCCAAACGGTAACGTCTTAGCATCGAGACGTGAAACACATCATGCATCTACTTCAACTCTGACGGTAATTCCAACTGGTATGCTACTGGTCCCACTCGTTTCAATTCACGATAAGGCCCTATAAATCTGGGACCTAACTTTCCCTTACGTCCAAATCTCATCACCTTCTTCCACAGTGAAACTTTTAGGAAGACACGATCACCTACTGTAAATTCTATCTCTTTCGCTTTAGATCCGCAGACGATTTCTGTCTGTCTGACGCCTATTTCAATCGAGTTCAAGTTACCTTAACCTTCTCCTCTATTTTTGCCACCATTTCTGGTCCCAAGATATGGCGTCCACCTAATTTCATCCAACAGGTGGGAGTGCGACACTTTCGCCCATACAACGCTTCATATGGCGCCATCTGAATACTAGCTTGGTAACTGCTGCTGTACGCGAACTCCGCCAAAGGTAAGGATTCTTCTCAACTGCCTCTGGAATCGATGACACAACCACTCAACATATCCTCCAAAACCTAAATTACCCTTTCAGACTGGCCATCTGTCTGTGGATGAAATGCTGTGCTAAAGACCAACCTTGTGCCCAAAGCCTGATGCAACACCCTCTAAAATCGAGACGTAAATCTAGGGTCCCTATCTGATATAATTGACACTGGTACCCCATGCAGCCTCATAATTTTTGCCACATATAGCTTAGCCAACCTTTGAAGAGAATAGTCGACACGAACATGTATGAAATGAGCGGATTTTGTCAACCGATCCATGATCACCCATACTGAGTCTTTCTTAGTAGGCGTAAGGGGTAGCCCACTAACAAAGTCCATTATGATTCTATCCCACTTCCATTGTGGAATCTTCACCGGCTGTAACAACCCCGAAGGAAATTGGTGTTCGGCTTTGACCTGCTGACACGTTAAACACTTTCCCACAAACTCCATAACTTCTTGCTTCAATTCAGGCCACCAAAACTGTTCCCGTAGATCCCGATACTTCTTACTTCCTCTAGGATGCATAGCATAGGGGCTACTATGCACTTCCTGAAGAATCATCTGTCTTGACTCCACATCCTTCGGCATGCAAACCTTCCCACGGAACACAAAACTCCGTCGTTGTTCAAACTATAATCCGCTATTCCACCATCATGTACTTGTAAAAGTCGAGCACTCAGAACATCATCCGATAATTGTTTCTCTTTAACTTGACCCACCCATGTCGGCTTCACTTGCAGCTCAGCTAACAAACTCCCACCGTCTTATAAACTAAGATGAGCTAACATCGCTCTCAAATCTGATACTACCTTTCGGCTTAACGCATCTGCCATCACATTCGCCTTACCCGGGTGGTATTCAATCGAGCAGTCATAATCCTTCAACAGCTCTACCCACCTTCGCTGCCTCAAGTCCAGCTCCTTCTGAGTCAACAGATACTTTAAACTCTTGTGGTCGGTGTAGATAACAGACTTCTCTCCATACAAATAATGCATCCATACTTTTAAAGCGAAAACCACCGTAACCAATTCCAAATCATGCGTGGGATAGTTAATCTCATGCGATCTTAATTGTCGAGACGCATATGCAACAACCTTCCCCTCCTGCATCAGCACACAACCTAACCCCGTGCAAGAAGTATCACAATACACTACGAAATCTTTCCCAGCCTCAGGCTGACTTAAGACCGGAGCCTCTATCAAAATCCTTTTTAGCTTTTCAAACTCTCTTGCTGCTTATCCGTCCACACAAAAGGTACCTCATTTCTCAACAACTTAGTCAAGGGTGCCGCAATTGAGGAAAAACCCTCGACAAACCTTCTATAATAACCTGCTAATCCCAAAAAACTTTGAATCTCCGCCACGGACTTAGGTGGTTTCCAATCCAACACCGCCTCAACCTTTCGAGGATCAACTCTTATCTATTCGGCAGATACCACATGACCCAGAAAAGTAACTTCTCTTAACCAAAACTCGCACTTACTAAATTTGGCATACAATTTCTTCTCTCTTAAAATCTATAGAACTACTCGAAGATGCGCATCATACTCCTCTTCTATCTTGGAGTATACTAAAATGTTTTCTATGAACACTACTACGAACTAGTCCAAATAGGGTTGAAAACCCGATTCATCATATCCATGAATGCGGCTGGTGCGTTTGTCAACCCAAAAGGCATTACCAAAAATTCATAGTGCCCGTAGCGAGTCTGGAAAGCCGTCTTATGAATATCTGCTTCCTTTACCTTAAGCTGGTGATATCCTGACCTCAAATCTATCTTCGAAAAGACTGAAGCCCCTTTTAGCTGATCAAACAGGTCATCTATCCTCGGCAGCGGGTACTTGTTCTTAATCGTCAGATTATTCAGCTGGTGGTAATCAATGCACATACGCATAGATTCGTCTTTCTTCTTTACAAATAACACCGGTGCTCCCCATAGAGAAACACTGGGTCGAATAAAATCACGATCTAAAAACTCCTAAATTTGGGCTTTAAGTTCAACCAAATCCTTCGGTGCCATCCTATAAGGGGCGATGGACACAAGAGCCATACCTGGTAGAAGCTCGATTCCAAACTCTACCTCGCGATCCGGAGGCAACCCTGGAAGCTCTTCCGGGAAAACATCTACAAATTCCTTTACTATTCTAACCTCATCCACTGTCGCTTCCTTCACATCCAAGGCACTAACAAAAGTTAAGAAGGCCATGCACCTTTTCTTCACCATTCTTTCTGCCTTAAGAGCAGACACTACATTAGACAAGTAGTCCCTCCTCTCACCTATCACCAAGACTTCATCATCCTCGGAAGTCCTTATCATCATGCGCTTAGCAGCACAGTCCAAATTTGCACGGCACCTTACTAACCAATCCATGCCTAAGATCTAGTTAAATCTCCCAAATGGTAGCTCCATCAAGTTAGCCGAGAAAACTGACCCTTGAACTTTTAAAGGCACACTTCTAAAGAGTTTATTTACCACTACCGATTGCCCTAAAGGACTAAGTATAGTCATCTCCCTAGAGGCAGTTTCAAGATTCATATACAAGGTTCTAGACACCATATTAGCAACATAGGAGTGAGTTGACCCAACATCAATTAGTGCAGTAAAGGGTAACCCAAAAATGAGAAACATACCCATTATAACATCTGGTGCATCCCCCTCTTCATGACGTCTGGCCGCGTAAACTAACCTAGGCTACCTTGCCTCAGTGTCCCCTATTCCTCTACTCGGGGCTCCTCGACATCGACCAAAACCTTTCCCTCCTCAGTTTGGACCACGACCTGATCTGGCATGTTACTAGGAAAAAGGTGTAAAAACAAATTTTTATTCTGAATGTAAGAAAGTACCGTAAGCTTGAAAACTTTTTGCTTGAGGTTTGGCTTTGAAAACAATGGTTTGTACTTGAAGGAAAATTTCCAAATTTAGTTAAATTCTATTTGATATCCTAGTTGGTACTTTGAGAGAAATCTGTTGTTTTTATGCACTCATGTTTTGAAAACTCCATTTTATGTCTTCCATATTAAAGTATAGTAAAGTTATATCTTAAATAAAAATTAAATAATAAAAAAACTTAAAAATCCAAAATTTACCAAATTTATAGTGGCCTTATTACATATTCAAAATGTCCTAAAGGAAAATAACAATTCATAGTTTACAATAAAGTTTACTAAAATAACTCCTGCATGGCCACCTCGAGTCCGTTCCAACCCAGTCCAAAGAGCCATGAGCTACCTGCGATGCGTTAAGAAAATGGGGTGAGTCACCAAACTCAGTGTGCAATTACACTACACAATTCCACAAGTGGGTATGGCCCCAGATCATTATACCATGCACTAATATTCAATATGATAGCCCAACCCAACCTATTATCCATCCTTTACACACCATTTTGCATATCCATCCTCATAAACACCTAGGGATTTCTACAATCAACCCTCCATCCGCTACACACCTTTTTGGCAGTCATGCTGACAGACACACTGCTCAAAGTCTACATAAGTGGTCTAGCCACTGAATCCATACGTGATTAAATCACAAAATCCTTAACGAGGCTAGATGCCATCATTAACCGTGACAAAGTCACCCACATGTATACACTTCCCATTTTCATCATTTATAAACCAAAACCCAAAACCCAAAACCCATGCACATGCAACATAACATGACAGATAGGCAACATGATAAAACATAAATGTATATATGTATCATACTCACATGCAACCACAACAGATTATCCACGCTCATTAATGAAGGTAGTATACTAACTTGGTTTATCTATTACCCAACATAGGTAATTCACCCATCACCGCCGTTATTCTCGACCTTTAAGCATAACACATACAATGTAAAATTAAGGGAAATGGTGTGATAACTACACACTTGAAAACTTGGAGAACTGAACTATCAATCTTCCTAACGTCCTCACTCAAAGAGATCACAATGAACTGCTTGTCCTTTTCAGATGCTGGCCCACAACCTGGTGGGCAATCTCGAACTACTGAAATAGCTCGCTTCATAAACTTAAGGGTAGGGACTACGTGTCCAACCCCTTCCTCTACTTGACTGGTTCTCGAATCCATAAAATATGATCTTGGTCAGAAGAACCGGTTAAAACATTGGGCCAGATAATAGCGAAAACTAAATAAATACTTAAATCGAATACTCCTTACTGAAATTGATAGAACTCGGATGGTCTACACTTGAACTAAAAGATCGTCGAAGTCCCTACATAAACCCATATTATATTCGGCCTAACAACTTGCAGTCGAAATGAAGTGCCCTTTGGCTGAATGGAAGTTGTAACCCTCTTACCTTGGTTGATCGAAACCAACTGATCCCTAATACCCCTCACGCTGGCTACAAGCAAAGAGACACGAAGTCAAGCCCTTCATATGTTCGACCAACACTTAAGAACATGGTTAGGTTTTTGGTTTCGGCAAACCAAAGGGAGAAAAGAGAAAGATTCATGGATTAGAGAACCCTTACCACTATCACTAAGAACTGATTGAGAGGATTGATAGGAGATGGTGATGACACTTCCTCTAGAGATTAACAGCGAAAAGAATCACCACCCGAGAGAGATATTTGGCTTTGAAAGAATAGAAACTGAAAGAAAACTTAAGAGATGAAATGGAAGATTCTGCTTGAGGTTCAAATGAATGGAAAGTTCATTCGGCTACAAGAAGTGAAGGGTTGCTCAGCTTTTAAAAGTGGAATTAATGCCTAGGCTACCAATAGTGTAAAAGAGATGAAGAGAGAGATAAGGTTCGACTTTCGAGAGTAAGTAAGAAAGAAGAGAAAAACAAAGAGGTTGCAAAGGAAGGGTGTGATATTTACGGTTGAGGTGCTTTGAAGAATGAGTGAGAGAAAAGAAGATGAAACAAAAATGCATAAATGGTCTCTTTAGTTTGGCTTTTGGTCATAGGAAAAGAAGAAAAAAATGAATGGCTTTTGACTGGCACTATCCGAGCAAAGATATTAGAGAAGAGAAAAAAAAACACAAAAGATAAACCCACCCAAGCTACTAAAACACCTAAATTCGACACCTAAACCCCCTAACCTAACTGAATGCCTAACCCCCCATCACCCACTAAAATTCAGCTAACACACACTCTCTCACCTCACTCCCCATACCTTCTCTTAATTCTTTCCATAATCCCCTCTCCTCCACTTCTTCAAATTAATTTGAATAATTCAAACACCATGCCTCACTCTACACCATCCATTCATAATATTTGACCCTTTCAAACCTCCCCCCTTAAGTGATGTTGCCGAATCCACCACTCACCTCTCAAAGTGAAAAATAAAAACCCCAAAATGTCATTCATGCTGCTCGAACTCTTTCCCCCTTGTAAATCCCCTCTGACGCCACTTTCTAAGCTCACAAAGTGGCATTGCATTACCACTACACCAACTCTCTCCTTGTGACTGTAACCACCAAATTTAATCCCTTAAAGCCTGGCTCCACTAGCTCTCCCCCTAATAGCTTAGAACCAAAAATTTTCCCTAAGGCTCAAACTTAACCTCAAGTTTCCCGAAGCCCCAAACACACTGAAGCAATCATGCAAAGCATACCAACACATAGATATAAAGTAAAATACGAGACCCCCAAATCCCGGATGCTTTAATAACTTACTATTTCAACACATAATAAGTAATTTAAACATGGCATAATCCAACCACAACTTGGCCAAAGCCTAAGCATATGCACCAAACATGTTAGCCATTTAATTATATAACATAGGAAATACAATCATGGATGAGCACAACATTTAATCATGTATCATATGCATATATCATCCATTTTACTCTTGATATACCATGAATCACCATTTCAATGAAATTCACATATGTCCATGTCTTAGTTCATATCGAACTCTTACCATTTCCTTTCCGAATAATGCTCGTTAAACCATTTAGAATATCGTTCGATAACTAGGATAGCTCACACCTAGTGTGCTAAATCATATAACTGTAATCCATCAATTCCTATACATGTATGCTCACACGAGCAGTGAAAATAGGCCTGCTCACACTAGCTATGGGTCGAAACGTAGCTAAACGATACTGCTTATACGAGTTGTGGAGTATTCACAACACAGGTCAGACCTCAATCATTGGTAGAATGTTTAAGACTAGCACCTGAATCATGTAAACCCTAATGACATGTCATTTGTATGCTATGAATTTGTAACGCCCCAAATTTTGGCCTAAAAGAATTGGGCTTTGTAACACCCCAAATTCGGCCTAGAAGTTAGGCCCGAATATGGCGTGTCACATTGGGGTACTTTTCAAGAAACCATGGTTCCATTTGAAAACCTTTCTTGATATTAAAAACTAAAGTCCTAGTTTGCGTTTGTTTATTATTAATCGACATTTATTAAAAAGTTATTACCTAAAAAAAACTTTGTTGGTTGTGGAAACTTAATTAAAATGACTGACTTATGAAAATGTGTTGTTTACGACCTATTCGCGAAAGCGTAGTATTTTGAAACCAGCTACTATTTTGGAAAATTGTGATACAAAGTTTAGCCGATTTAAGACATAATAAACTAAAAATCCAAAACTAAAACCAGAATTTAAGAGATGCCTTATTACAAAATATTAAACTAAGTTAAAAATAAGTAAAATACTAGAGTCCAAAACTGCTCGTAGTGTGGCCACCTCCGAGTCCTCTAGCACGTCGAACCGCTTACTGAGGATTACCTAAGGAAAAAATATTAAAAAGAGGGTGTGAGTTTACGAAAACCAAGTGTGCATAACCCTCATCAATAAGAACATGAATCACAATAGTTTGGGACGAAGCCCATTTCAGTAACGGTGGCAATTGGGCCTTAGCCCATAAAAGCCTCAATTGGGCCTTAACCCATAAATGTCACAAGTCATATTTATCTGGGCCTGAGCCCATCTCAAATAAAACCACATATGCAATGCATTAATGCCCATACCAACCCTACACTCCGTCTCTTGTCCAACCCTGCACTCCTGTGGGGATTTAATCGACCCACCCATCCCTACACTCCTTATATAGCACCGGTTGCGTCACTAACTTATCGGTGCAGCATAGATGCTCGATAGCTAAAAGCCTTCGGTGGATTCATAGTCGTCAAGCGACTATGCGATCCTATCTACACTTCCCTTTTGAATAATCCCATCCCCATGCAACATAATAACACATGAATGCAACATACAATAATAATCATATGATAACAATCATAAATTACATACAAGAATAATCATATAAATGTAGGGGGTTCTCGTCATTTTTCCCCTCCAGAGGCATATCGGTCATTTTACCCATCGAGGGTATTTTCGTAATTTACATACCAAGGGTATTTTCGTAATTTACCTACCGAGGGTATTTTTGTAATTTAACTACCAAAGGTTATTTTGTAATTTACCTACCAAGGGTATTTTTGTAATTTACCTACCAAGGGTATTTCGATAATTTAGTAACCCAGTGGTATTTCAGTAATTTTGCAAACCAGGGGAATTCTAGTAATTTTACAAACCAATGGTATTTCAATAATTTTGCAAACCAGCGGTATTTCAATAATTTTGCAAATTAGGGGTATTTTGGAAATTTCACAAATTAGGGTATTTCGGTAATTTTACAAATTAGGGTATTTCGATAATTTTGTAAACTAGAGGTATTTTGGTAATTTCACAAACCAGGGGTATTTCAGTATTTTTACAAATCAGGGTGTTAACGACCCAACAGAAGGTCCACTGTCGCCTCGAACGACTCAAGTATTCTAAACAGAGATAATGATGCGAATGGGCCTAAGGCCCATTCTCGGCCCAAGTGGGCCTACACACTCGTGTGGCCCATTTAGCCCAATCCTAGCCACGTATATAAGATTCATAATGTCTAGTTCACTATCTTCTACTCAATCATACAATTTACTCATATGGACCCCCAGGCCAATTAGGCCCACTTGGCCCCTTTTGAGTCATCGTAGCCCAACAGCCCACACCCACAAGAACACTACTAATGGCCTCAACTATTACGTTGAAGCCCCACACATGCGCTCGCATGGTCGTGTGGCTACCATCACCGTGTGACCGGCTTATTGGCATTTGTCACTCTACAACGAAAGTAGAGAGAGAGAGTTGTACACCTGATAGGGATTCTAAAGCTGCTAAATCGCGCTCCCAAAGCTCCTGTGCCCAACGCCCAGTAAGGTATCTTTTCTTTCCTCCTAGAATGCTCTTTATATAGCTAGCTTCTCACGTTCCTTTTTTGTATCTTTCTGATGTGGGATCCTTCCGCCAGCAGAGTTTAAATCCAACTCAAACTCTTGCGGCCCCATTTTAGCAAAATAAATACTCCCTTTCTTCTCATAAGATTCGAACTCAAGCTCCCTTGTAACATAATCCACACTGCTAGCCACTTTACCAACTATCTCCTTGTTTCTAAAATCATGCGCAACTAAATATAAGTCCTATGGCCAAATTCAAAAATCCATTTAAAAAGAAAACTAAAATGCAAGCACCAAGACTTGAACCTTGGACCTCCTTCCTTCCTCTATGGTGTCACCCCCCTTGCTCCTTAAGTGGCATCACTTTGCCACTACACCATACACTCCACTTGTCATTTTTCCCAACATTTTATTCTTAAAGCCTACCTACCAACTCCTAGGGTTTTTTTCACCTAAATCCAAAATTTTTCCTATGGCCTAACTTTAACCTGGGACTTCATAAAAGTCCCCTAACCTTCCAAAATCACTCACCTAATATGTCAAACTTGCCTTAGTACAATTCTCTTTTTCTCAAAGATTTTAAATGCTACTACCCCTAAGGCCCATTGGGCCCAATCCTACTAGGCCCAACTTTGGGATGTTACAAATCTATCCTCCTTAAAGAAATTTCATCCCCAAAATTTCCAACTATCTCATAGCGACACAATACTAGATATACCACTACGCTTCTGCTGCGCACTCTAGTCCTAATTATCTAAATTACAAATTTTATGAATTTAGCTCATAGTTCCAGTAATTAAACAAATGCTTTATGGAAGTAGTAGTTAAGAGTTGTTTTCGAAATTGCCAGCTCACTATAGTTTTTAGTCTCCTATGGGCCTTAGTATAGTCTATCATCTAAACTAAGCCTAGTATCTACCTACAGCAATAACAGTTTAAAACAGATAAGAGAACTTACTTGGTCCGACGCTAGAGACTCGATGTGCCAAACAAAAACCTTTCAAAAATACTTCAAAATCATTTGTAAACATCTTTAAAATAAACACTAAAGCCCCTCTCATAGCCAGAGTTTTGTAACCTAGTCTCTGATACCACTAAAAGTAACACTCCAAACCCGGCCTAGAAGTTAGGCCCGAATTTGGTGTGTCATATTGGGGTGCTTTTCGAGAAACCACGGTTCCATTTGAAAATCTTTCTTGATATTAAAAACTAAAGTCCCAGTTTGCGTTTGTTTATTATTAATCGACATTTATTAAAAAGTTATTACCTAAAAAAAACTTTTTCGGTTGCAAAAACTTAATTAAAATGACTGACTTATGAAAACGTGATCTTTACAACCTATTCGCGAAAGCATAGTATTTTGAAAGAAAATACTGTTTTGGAAAATCGTGATACAAATTTTAGCAAATTTAAGACATAATAAACTAAAAAACCAAAACTAAAACCAGAATTTAAGAGAGGCCTTACTATAAATTATTAACCTAAGTTAAAAATAAGTAAAATACTAGAGTCCAAAACTACTCGTAGTGTGGCCACCTATGAGTCCTCTAGCACGTCGAACCGCTTATTGAGGATTACTTGAGGAAATAATATTAAAAAGTGGGTGTGAGTTTATGAGAACTTAGTGTGCATAACCCTTATCATTAAAAAAATGAATCACAACAGTTTGGGTCGTAGCCCATTTCAGTAACGGTGGTAATTGGGCCTTAGCCCGTAAAAGCCTCAGTTGGGCCTTAACCCATAAATGTCACAAATCATATTTATCTGGGCCTGAGCCCATCTCAAATAAAACCACATATGCAATGCATTAATGCCCATACCAACCTTGCACTCCGTCTCCTATCCAACCCTACACTCATGTGGGGATTTAATCGACCCACCCATCCCTACACTCCTTATATAGCACCGGTTGCGGCACTAACTTATCGGTGTAGCATAGCTGCTCGGTGGATAAAAGCTTTCGGTGGATCCACAGTCATCAAGTGACCATGCGATCCTATTTGCACTTCCCCTTTCGAATAATCCCATCACCATACAACATACAATAATAATCATACGATAACAATCATAAATCACATACAAGAATAATCATATAACATGTAGGGGGTTCTCATTATTTTTGCCCTCTAGGGGCATATCGGTCATTTTACCCATCAAGGGTATTCCATAATTTACCTACCAAGGGTATTTTCATAATTTACCTACCAAGGGTATTTTTATAATTTACCTACCAAGGGTATTTTCGTAATTTACCTACCAAGGGTATTTTTGTAATTTCCCTACCAAGGGTATTTCGATAATTTCACAACCTAGGGGTATTTCGATAATTTTGCAAACCAAGGGCATTCTAGTAATTTTACAAACCAGGGGAATTTTAGTAATTTTACAAACTAGGGGTATTTCGATAATTTTACAAATCAGAGGTATTTCGGTAATTTCACAAATTAGGGTATTTTGGTAATTTTACAAATTAGGGTATTTTGGTAATTTTGTAAACTAGGGCTATTTTGGTAATTTCACAAACCAGGGGTATTTTAGTATTTTTACAAATTAGGGTGTTAACGACCCAACAAAAGGTCCACTGTCGCCTCGAACGATAGAAGTATTCTAAACAGAGATAATGATGCGGATGGACCTAAGGCCCATTCTCGACCCAAGTGGGCCCACACACTCGTGTGGCCCATTTAGCCCAAACATAGCCACATATATGAGATTCATATAGTCTAGTTCACTATCTTCCACTCAATCATATAATTTACTCATATGGCCCCCGGGCCCATTGGGCCCACTTGGCCCCTTTCGAGCCATCGTAGCCCAACAGCCCACACCCACAAGAACACTACTGATGGCCTCAACTATCATGTTGAAGCCCCACACATGCACTCTCACGATCGTGTGGCTACCATCTCTGCATGACCGGCTTATCGGCATTTGTCGCTCTACAACTAGAGCAGAGAGAGAGTTGCACACCTGATAAGAATTCTGAAGTTGCTAAACCACACTCCCAAAGCTCCTATGCCGAACGCCCACCAAGGTATCTTTTCTCTCCTCCTAGAATGCTCTTTATATAGCTAGCTTCTCACCTTCCTTCTTTGTATCTTTCCGATATGGGATCCTTCCGCTAGTAGAGTTTAAATCTAACTCAATCTCTTGCCGCCCCATCTTAGCAAAATAAATACTCCCTTGCTTCTCATGAGATTCGAACTCAGGCTCCCTTGTAACATAATCCACGTTGCTAGCCACTTTACCAACTAGGTCCTTGTTTCTAAAATCATGCGCAACTAAATATAAGTCCTATGGCCAAATTCAAAAATCCATTTAAAAAGAAAACTAAAATGCAAGCACCAAGACTTGAACCTTGGACCTCTTGCCTTCCTCTATGGCGTCACCCTCTTGCTCCTTAAGTGGCATCACTTTGCCACTACACCATGCACTCCACTTGTCATTTTTCCCAACATTTTATTCTTAAAACCTACCTACCAACTCCCATGTTTTTTTTTCACCTAAAACCAGAATTTTTCCTATGGCCTAACTTTAACCCGGGACTTCATAAAAGCCCCCTAACCTTCCAAAATCGCTCACCTAATAGGTCCAACTTGCCTTATTACAATTTTCTTATTCTCAAAAATTTTAAACGCTACTACCCCTAAGGCCCATTGGGCCCAATCCTACTAGGCCCAACTTTGGGATGTTACAAATCTACCCTCCTTAAAGAAATTTCATCCTTGAAATTTCCAACTATCTCATAGCCGCACAATACCGGATATACCACTACACTTCTGCTGTGCACTCTAGTCCTAATTATCTAAAATACAAATTTTATGAATTTAGCTCATAGTTCCAGTAATTAAATAAATGTTTTATGGAAGTAGTAGTTAAGAGTTGTTTTCGAAATTGCCAGCTCACTATAGTTTTTAGTCTCCTACGGGCCTCAGTATAGTCTATCATCAAAAGTAAGCCTAGTATCTACCTACAACAATAACAGTTTAAAACAGATAATAGAACTTACTTGGTCTGACCCTAGAGACTCGGTGTGCCAAACAAAAACCTTTCAAAACTACTTCAAAATCATTTATAAACATCTTTAAAATAGACACTAAAACCCATCTCACAGCCTGAGTTTTGCAACCTAGGCTCTGATACCACTAAATGTAACACCACAAACCCGGCCTAAAAGTTAGGCCTGAATCTAGCGTGTTACATTGGGGTGCTTTTCGAGAAACCATGGTTCCATTTGAAAACCTTTCTTGATAATAAAAACTAAAGTCACAGTTTGCGTTTGTTTATTATTAATTAACATTTATTAAAAAGTTATTACCTAAAAAAACTTTGTTGGTTGCGGAAACTTAATTAAAATGACTGACTTATGAAAACGTGATGTTTACGACCTATTCGCGAAAGCGTAGTATTTTTAAAGCAAATACTATTTTGGAAAATTGTGATACAAAGTTTAGCAAATTTGAGACATAATAAATTGAAAATCCAAAACTAAAACCAGAATTTAAGAGAGGCCTTCTTACAAAATATTAACCCAAGTTAAAATAAGTAAAATACTAGAGTCCAAAACTGCTTGTAGTGTGGCCACCTCTGAGTCCTCTAGCACATCGAACTACTTGCTGAGGATTACCTGAGGAAAAAAATATTAAAAAGAGGGTATGAGTTTACGAAAACTCAGTGTGCATAACCCTCATCAATAAGAACATGAATCACAACAATTTGGGTGAAGCCCATTTCAGTAACGGTGGCAATTGGGCTTTAGCCCATAAAAGCCTCAGTTGGGCCTTAACCCATAAATGTCACAAATCATATTTATCTGTGCTTGAGCCCATCTCAAATAAAACCACATATGCAATGCATTAATGCCCATACCAACCTTGCACTCTGTCTCCTGTCCAACCCTACACTCTTGTGGGGATTTAATTGACCCACCCATCCCTACACTCCTAATGTAGCATCGGTTGTGGCACTAACTTATCGGTGCAGCATAGCTGCTCGGTGGCTAAAAGTCTTTGGTGGATCCACAGCCGTCGAGCAACCATGCGATCCTATCTGCACTTCCCCTTTCGAATAATCCCATCCCTATGCAACATAATAACACATGAATGCAACATACAATAATAATCATACGATAACAATCATAAATCACATACAAGAATAAGCATATAACATGTAGGGGGTTCTCGTCATTTTTGCCCTACAGGGGCATATCAGTCATTTTACCCATCGAGGGTATTTTCGTAATTTACCTACCAAGGGTATTTTCGTAATTTACCTACCAAGGGTATTTTTGTAATTTACCTACCAAGGGTATTTTCATAACTTACCTACCAAGGGTATTTCTGTAATTTTGTAACCTAGGGGTATTTCGATAATTTTGTAAACCAGGGGTATTCTAGTAATTTTACAAACTAGGGGTATTTCAGTAATTTTGCAAACCAGGGGTATTTCGATAATTTTGCAAATCAGGGGTATTTCGATAATTTTACAAATTAGGGTATTTCGATAATTTTACAAATTAGGGTATTTCGGTAATTTTGTAAACTAGGGGTATTTTGGTAATTTCACAAACCAGGGATATTTCAGTATTTTACAAATTAGGGTGTTAATATTTCAGTATTTTACAAATCAGGGTGTTAACGACCAAACAGAAGGTCTACTATTACCTCGAACGACTCAAGTATTCTAAACAGAGATAATGATGCGAACGGGCCTAAGGCCCATTCTCAGCCCAAGTGGGCCCACACACTCGTGTGGCCTATTTAGCCCAAACATAGCCACATATATGAGATTCATATAGTCTAGTTCACTATCTCGTACTCAATCATACAATTTACTCTTATGGGCCTCCGAGCCCATTGAGACCACTTGGCCCCTTTCGAGCCATTTTAGCCCAATAGCCCACACCCACAAGAACACTACTGATGGCCTCAGCTATCGACTTGAAGCCCGACACATGCGCTCGCACGCTCGTGTGGCTACCATCGCCGTGTGACCGGCTTATCGGCATTTGCCGCTCTACAACTAGAGTAGAGAGAGAGTTGCACACCTGATAGGTATTCTGAAGCTGCTAAACTGCACTCCCAAAGCTCTTATGCCCAACGCCCACCAAGGTATCATTTCTCTCCTCCTAGAATGCTCTTTATATAGCTAGCTTCTCATGTTCCTTCATTGTATCTTTTCGATGTGGGATCCTTCAGCTAGTAGAGTTTAAATCCAACTCAAACTCTTGCCGCCCCATCTTAGCAAAATAAATACTGCCTTGCTTCTCATGAGATTCGACCTCAGGCTCCCGTGTAACATAATCCACTCTACTAGCCACTTTACTAACTAGCTCCTTGTTTCTAAAATCATGCGTAACTAAATATAAGTCCTATGGCCAAATTCAAAAATCCATTTAAAAAAAAAAAAACTAAAATGCAAGCACCAAGACTTGAACCTTGGACCTCCTTCCTTCCTCTATGGCGTCACCCCCTTTGCTCCTTAAGTGGCATCACTTTGCCACTACACCATACACTCCACTTGTCATTTTTCCCCACATTTTATTCTTAAAGCCTACCTACCAACTCCTAGGGTTTTTTTTCACCAAAAACCAAAATTTTTCCTATGGCCTAACATTAACCCAAGACTTCATAAAAGCCCCCTAACCTTTCAAAATCACTCACCTAATAGGTCCAACTTGCCTTAGTACCATTCTCTTGTTCTCAAAAATTTTAAACGCTACTACCCCAAGGCCAATTGGGCCCAATCCTACTAGGCCCAACTTTGGGATGTTACAGGCTTATTGGACTTTGGGTCTCATAAAATTTTTAAGTGAGCAAGAAAATGACAAATGACATGATGACTTTAAAGGTTTAATGAATTTGGAATGACTAGGTGTGTTGGAGAAGCTTTGGGTTCGAGTTTTGTTGTGGATGATTCTTAATTTATTTAATTAAGAAATCAGGGTTGTGAGTAGTGGATTAAGTTGTGTCAAATTGGACTTTAGGGGTGGCTAAGTTTCGGCTATAGGCTATATAAATGTGTGTGTACCGAATCTGGGGGCCTAGGTAATGCCGAATTTTTCATTCTTTTTCTTTTCCTTACCGAAACCTTATTTTTCCACGGCCAAAAATACATTACCTTTTTGCTGAAATTTCCTATAGTTGAATCCCTTTTTGCCAAATTCTCTCATAGTCAAACTCTTTTATTGTCGAAGTATCATTATCTTCTCTTGCTGAAATCCCTATTAGTGCCGAATCTTTGTTGTTTTCATCCATCATAAATCGATTGTTACCTACTATTAATCAAGGTTAAAAGCTGAATCTAGTTCAGTAGTTACCTAGGCCGCAGGATCAAAAGTGGATTTAGTAAGTATTCAGTTAACCCCTTAGTGTATTTTGTTAAAACTCGAAGGGCTATCTAACTTCTCATTGTTGTTAATCTTGTATTACCAAGGGTAAGGTTCAGAGATCGCAAGCGTGGTATGGATCGTTAGCAAAGTGTAAGTGTACTCAACTCGATTATGGTTTAAGTAAATGGCCGAATGAGAGTATGATCTATAGGGGTGACTTGTGTGGATTATGAGTCACTCAAAGTTTGATGGTGTATGTGTAAGTGCAGATATAGGGGATACTCATGATTAGTAGCTAAGGAAGGACTATTAGAACCTGGTGGCACACGGTAAGGTTACGGTAAGGCTTCGACTTTTGGTAAATATTTTGATTAAGTATGGGTGATTGATTGAAGGTTGCTTGGTTGTAGGTTTAAGGCCAAGGATAGTATAGCAAGTCGCAGTAACCAGGTGTGTACAAACACTACACACACATGATATCGACAATGTCGAAAAGCTGAAAGGCCGAAAGTGGCTAAATGGGCCAGGAGGGCCCTAAGGCTAAGTTTTGGGACATTGATTGATTTTGTTATGTGAATTGAGTTGGTCATGCATGTTACATGATTTGGAATTGTTTTTGGCCTAATAGGCAATATGAATGAGATCTGGGCCTAATGGGCCATAAGGATGTGATTTGGGAGTAATGGGCTATTTGAACGTGAAATGGGCTTTATGGGCTTAATGGGCTTGATGGGGACGTAGATAAGTAAGCTTGGGTTTAATGGACTTTAGGCCTAGTTTTAAACAACTATTAAACTGCATAAGACTTAATCTAATAATTAAACATGTCTGTGGACAAGTCGCTGGGTTAGAGATTGCCAATGAACATATGCATGTCTAGGATTGGATCTAGAGAGAGCTTGGTACTTAAGCGGTCCTAGTGGCCCTCCTCCTCTTCTCTAGAATCTTACCTGGTGCATAGTGTCTGTTCACTTTAGCTGCAAGGACTTGTTAATGGGCCAAAGTTCATGACTAAAACCCGAGAGGGACCAAATATCCCTGATTTGAAAATTACCAAAATATCCTTAAATTTGCAAAATCACTAAAATACCCCTGATTTGTACAATTACGATAATACCCCTGTAGGGTAGAATTATGATAATACCCTTGTAGGGTAGAATTACAATAATACGCCTGTAGGGTAGAATTACGATAATACCCTTGTAGGGTAGAATTATGATAATACCCCTATAGGGTAGAATTACGATAATACCCTTATAGAGTAGGATTACGAAAATACCCCTGATTATGAAATAACTTAAATAACCCTATCTGTTGAGTATGAGTTTTATGGATGTTACTTATGTGCATGCTACATTCATATGATATTCTATTTAGGATGCATGTGGGTGGAAATTATGGTACGAAGGAAGGATTTGAGGATTACATAGTCACTTGACGACAATGGATCTACGGTGGCTTTAAGCCCATTATATATGTAGCAGCTTTACTGCAACGTTGAGTAGTGCCGCTGTTGGTGCTTCCTTTGGAATGTAAGGATGGGTGGGTTGATATTTATGTCCCCACAGGAGTGTAGGGTTGGAAGGGAAATGGAGTGTAGCGGATGGACTTTTGGGGAGGGTTTTGCATAACCTTGTTTTCATGTGATATGATGTGATATGATATGAGGCCATTGTGGGCTAAGGTATAGGGCTTAGGCCCAATGTAATAATTGTATGTTGATTAGATTACTAAGGGTCGTACACACTGAGTTTCGAAACTCATACCCTTTTTATTAATGTCTCAGGTGATCCTCAGTGGGGGCTCGGCGTGGAAGAGGACTCGGAGGTGGCTACACTATAAGCAGTTCTTAATTTGTTTTGAAAGACTGAGTTTTAAATTACTTTGTTTCCATTGGGTTGCAATAAAGCTTTGTACTCCAATTTGACTTTAGATTTTGAGTTTGTTTGTTTTTGTTGCAACTGCTTACCTATGAAACTTAAATAAATTTCTAAAAGCTTAACATGGTTTCGATAAACAGTAACAGACGGATTTTTTTTTTTTAAACATGGGCTTTCAACCTAACTTAACAAATTCAAGGATATTGGTCTTTTAGGCCTTAAATTTTAACTTAGTAAAATTGTTTTGAATTATGCCTTTGATGTGACATTCCCAAATTTAGCCATAACGTTTGGGACGGGTCTAGGTGTGTGACATTTAGTGGTATCAGAGCCCCATTACAAAGCTCGGGCTGTGAAATGGGCTTTAGATTTTTGGTTTTAAAAAAAAATAGATTAAAAAAGTTTTTATAGGGTTTTTGAAGTGTGGTTCACCGAGCCCTCGACGTCGAGCCAAGTAAGTTTTCTGTGCTTACATTTGTTTAAATTACTGAACTATATCTAGATATTGTGCCACTTTAAACAATAGGTTCTTAGAGACTAAAGCCCGTAGGAAACTTAAGCTTGTATTGGATTTATGACTGTGAAACAACTTTTAAATTGTTACTTGCATAAGACATGTGCTTTAAATAGTGAAACTATGAACTAAATTCATAAAAAAAATTCCTAATTCAGATAATACGAGAATCAGCGATGAGCACTAGAAGAAGTGCAAGGGGTCGCGGCAGAGTCTATGGAAGTGTTAGGGCTGATGTGCTGACTTAGCTAGTTAGGGAGGCACTGGAAGAGGTTAAAGAAATTGGTAAA
This sequence comes from Gossypium rotundifolium, assembly GCA_025506655.1. Taxonomy (NCBI): domain Eukaryota; kingdom Viridiplantae; phylum Streptophyta; class Magnoliopsida; order Malvales; family Malvaceae; genus Gossypium; species Gossypium rotundifolium. The sequence goes on from CP106725.1 coordinate 68,467,903, forward strand.
ACACTTTGGGTTAGGTGCGTGGACTGTAAGAAAAAAAGAGATCGCAGTTTTCTAAGGCCGTAGTCTCGTTCTGTGAAGCATGTTAAGGTACGTCTAAAATTTTGGCTTGCGAGTATTGTAGAAGGCGTCATCCGGGTGAATGCTGGAAGAACTCAGGAGCGTGTTTTAGATGCAGGTCTGAGGAGCATAAGGCTCTGGATTGTTCAATCACCATTAAGTCGGGTATGTTTTGTGTGGATGCGATATTTTTGGGTATAGAAACTATATGCGTGAAATGTTTATGTGTTATTAAATCAGAGTGCGCAACAAAAGCATAGTGGTGTGACTTGAGCGGTGCGTTTAGTAGTTTGTTGGAAATTTCGAGGATGAAATTTCTTTAAGGGGGTAGAATTGTAACGCCTCGAATTTGGGCCTAGAAGAATTAGGCCTATTGGGCTTTGGGTCTCATAAAATTTTTAAGTGAGCCAGAAAATGAAAAATGGGCTGATGGCTTTAAAGGTTTAATGAATTTGGAGTGTCTAGGTGTGTTGGAGAAGCTCTGGGTTCGAGTTTTGTGGTGGAGGATTCTTAATTTATTTAATTAAGAAATCATGGTTATGAGTAGTGGATGAAGTGGTGTCGAATTGGACTTTAGGGGTGGCTAAGTTTCGGCTATAGGTTATATAAATATGTGTGTGCCGAATCTGGGGGCCTAGGTAATGCTGAATTTTTCATTCTTTTTCTTTACCTTGCCGAAACCTTATTTTTCCACGACCGAAAATACCTTGCCTTGTTGGTGAAATCTCCTATAACCGAATCCCTTTTTGCCAAATTCTCTCATAGCCAAACTCTTTTATTGCTGAAATATCATCATCTTCTCTTGCCAAAATCCCTATTAGTCTCGAATCTTTGTTGTTTTCCTCCATCACAAATTGATTGTTACCTACTATCAGTCAAGGTTAAAAGTCAAATCTCGTTCAGTAGTTATCTAGGCCGGGGGATCAATAGTGGATTCGGTAAGTATTCAGCTAACCCCTTGTGTGTTTTGTTAAAACCCGAAGGGCTATCTAACTTCTCATTGTTGTTAATCTTGTATTAATAAGGGTAAGGTTTAGAGATCGCAAGCGTGGTAAGAATCGTTAGCAAAGTGTAAGTGTACTCAACTCGATTATGGTTTAAGTAAATGGCCGAATGTGAGTATGATCTATAGGGGTGACTTGTGTGGATTATGAGTCACTCAAAGTTTGGTGGTGTATGTGTGAGTGCAGATCTAGGGGATACTCGTGATTAGTAGCTGAGGAAGGACTATTAGAACCTTGTGGCGCACGGTAAGGTTACGGTGAGGCCTTAGCTTTTGGTAAATATTTTGATTAAGTATGGGTGATTGATTGAAGGTTGGTTGGTTGTAGGTTTAAAACCAAGGATAGTATAGCACGTCGCAGTAACAAGGTGTGTACAAACACTACACACACATGATATCGGCAACGCCGAAAAGCCGAAAGTGGCTAAATGGGTCTATAGGGCCCTAAGGCTAAGTTTGATGAAATTGATTGATTTGGTTATATGAATTTAGTTAGTCATGCATGTTACATGATCTGGAATTGTTTTGGGCCTAATAGGCCATATGAATGAGATCAGGGCCTAATGGGCCATAAGGATGTGATTTGGGAGTAATGGGCTATATGAACGTGAAATGGGCTTGATGGGCTTAATGGGGGCGTAGACAAGTTTGCTAGGGTTTAATGGACTTTAGGCCTAATTCTGAACAACTCTTAAACCGCATAAGACTTAATCTAATAATTAAACATGTCCATGGACAAGTCACTAGGTTAGAGTGTGGCAACGGACATATACATGTCTAGGATTGGATCTAGGGAGAGCTTGGTACTTAAGCGATCCTAATGGCCCACCTCCTCTTCTTTGGAATCCTACCTGGTGCATAGTATCTGTTCACTTTAGCCGCAAGGACTTGTTAATGGGCCAAAGTTCATAACTAAAACCCGAGAGGGACCAAATACCTCTGATTTGAAAATTACCAAAATATCCTTAAATTTGCAAAATCACTAAAATACCCCTAATTTGTAGAATTATGATAATACCCCTATAGGGTAGAATTACAAGATTACCCCTATAGTGTAAAATTACGATAATACCCCATAGGGTAGAATTACGATAATACCCCTGTAGGATAGGATTACGATAATACCCCTGATTCTGAAATGACTAAAATGCCTCTATGTGTTGAGTATGAGTTTTATGGATGTTGCTCATGTGCATGCTACATTCATATGATATTTTGTTTAGGATGCATATGGGTTGGAATTATGGTACGGAGGAAGAATTTGAGGATCGCATAGTGGCTTGACGACCATGGATCCACCGGTGGCTTTAAGCCCATTATACACTTAGCAGCTTTCCTGCAACGTTGAGTAATGCTGTTGGTGCTACCTTTTGAGTGTAAGGATGGGTGGGTTGATATTTATGTCCCCACAGGAGTGTAGGGTTGAAAGGGAAATGGAGTGTATCGGATGGACTTTTGGGGAGGGTTTTGCATAACCTTGTTTTCATGTGATATGATGTGATATGATATGAGGTCATTGTGGGCTAAGGCCCAAGACCACCATTTTGATAGGGCTTAGGCCCAATGTAATAATTGTATGTTGATTGGATTACGAAAGGTCGTACACATTGAGTTTCAAACTCACACCCTTTTTATTAATGTCTCAGGTGATCCTCAGTATGCGGCTCAATGTGGAAGAGGACTTAGAGGTGGCCACACTACAAGTAGTTCTTAATTTGTTTTGAAAGACTTAGTTTTAAATTACTTTGTTTCTGTTGGGTTGTAACAAGGCCTTGTACTCAGATTTGACTTTAGATTTTAGTTTTGTTGTTTCTGTTGCAACCGGTTACCTATGAAACTTAAATAAATTTCTAAAAGCTTAAAATGGTTTCAATAAATAGTAACATAGGAATGATATTTTTTTAAAACATGGGCTTTCAACGTAACTTAACAAATTCAAGGATATTGGGCTTTTAGGCCTTAAATTTTAACTTAGCAAAATCATTTTGAATTATGCCTTTGACGTGACATTCTCGGATTCGACCATAATGTCTAGGCTGGGTCTGGGGTGTGACAGAATTCCTAAGGTTCAAACAAGGCTCGATATGTAACATCCCTCACTCGTATTCAACGCTAGAATAGGGTTACGAGGTATTACCGATCAATTAACAACACATATAGCATACATTTATGCAACGATAAGCATTCATTCTCATAAATCATTCAACACAATTACATTGTCCCTTATAAGGGCCTACGAGGCCTTAAACATGATTTAGAAGTGGATCGGGACAAAATCGATATCATAAATTTTTAATGTAAACAAGGGTCACACGTTCGTGTGAATAGGCCGTATGCCTCACACGACTAGTACATGCACCCGTGTCTTAGGCCGTGTGAAAATAGGCATACATATTGACTTGGGTCACACGGCTAACCACACGCTCGTGTGTTCGCCCGTACCCTTTGAAGTGTCCACACATGCCCGTATGCCATGCCTTGTGCTAGGCTATGCTAAAACTGTAGGGTATACTACTTATGCAACACGGCCAAGTCACACGTCCGTGTGCTAGGCCGTGTGCCAATTAAAGGGGTGTACTGACTTATACCACACAGCCAGCCACACGTCCGTGTGTGAGACTGTGTGGAGCATACTCACTTCAATTTAATTTCAACACCAGGGGACACACGACCGTATAACATGACCATGTGTCACACACGGCTGAGACACACGCCCGTGTCTCTGCCGTGTGGACAAAAAATAAGCCATTTACCAAGCCATTTTGCTGCCCATTTTGAACATTCCTACATAAACATAAATGATACCAATTCAACGTACTAATATACATCAAAATAATATCAACCAATGCTCAAATTATACCCTTTCATTGCCATCAATATAATTTAATAATATGCTACAATTTATCATCTAATTCCATACCTAATACACAGATTCTATTCAATCAACTAAACCATTCCATACATACATTATCAATCATCAATTCTTAAGCACATAGCTTTCCAAATTACCTAATATCAGTTAGCATTATAGATTCAGCTTCAACCACACAATATAGGTCAATTACCAAACTCAAAATAGAACCATTTACATATTTATAAACATCATCAAATACATTATCATAAACCAACTCAGATGGTTCAAAATACATGTTCATCAAACATACCAAAATGGCTCAAGCCTATACATGCCATATACCATATATACAAAACTCAAAAGTACCAAGTAGATGGTTGGATAGTGTGACGTAGTCTCTGACGATCCTCGAATCCGAGCTAGCTTTTAATTCACTATAAAACACGGGAAAAACAAACAAGGTAAGCTACAAAGCTCAGTAAGTTTGTACTAAATATACTCAACAATTCATAAAACACAAATCATCAATTTGAACAAGTTAATGTATAATTAATGATAATATCAAACCTTCCATAAGATTATTCATATATTTATATTCAAAGTCATAACCTTTTCTATTTGAACTTCATACTTACATGTACATACCTATATAAATTCATAACAAACTCATACCTTCTCGTAACACTGTCAAATACTCGACGTTTCGCACACTAAGTGCCATCGCATAGCCGAAGCTATTATAATCCCACATACCAAGTGCCTTACATAGCTGAAGCTATCTCAATCTCGCACACTAAGTGCTATATATAGCTGAAGCTATTCCAAATTGCACACTAAGTGCCATAAATAGCCGAAGCTATCTCGAACCGTACACTAAGTGCTAAACATAGTCGATTTATCGTCGAACATGACCGAAGTCTCATATATACAATTTATACAATATCAAAGCATTAAAAGCATAATTGTAATAATGTTTATCACGTACGAACTTACCTCAGATGTTAAAACGGTGAATCGAGTCATTTAGTCGATAACTTTAGTTTTCCCCCGATCTAGGTCTGAATTTTGCTTTTCTTGATTTATATAATATCAAATTTAGCTTATTCAATCAGTACTTTATTAAATTTTGTTCAAAATACTCTTTAGGGCATATTTACATTTAAGTGGCTTATTTCATAAAATCATAAATTAATGATTAGCTAGCTAGATAATTTTCATTTATTTCATATTTTAACCACTAACTTTCAACATTTCTCAATTTAGGGCATTTTTACTCAACATCTTGAATTTGGTCCTAGTAGGATTGGGCCCAATGGGCCTTGGGTGTAGTAGTGTTTAAAATTTTTGGGAACAAGAGAATGACTTAAATGCAAGTTGGATCTAGTATGTGAGTGATTTTGGAAGGTTGGCGGGCTTCTATGAAGTCCCGAGATCAAACTTGGGCTTAGGAAAAATTTTGGTTTTAGGTGAATAAAACCACGAGAGTTAGTAGGTAGGCTTTAAGAATAAAATGTTGGTGGAGTTTAGTGCCCAACATAGTTCTAAGGAAGGAAGCATGTCCAAGGTTCAAGTCTTGGTTATTGTATTTTGGTTTTATTTTAAAATGGACTCTAAAATTTTGCCACAGGGTTATATTTAGTTGCGCATGATTTTAGACACAAGAGGAGCTTGTGGCTTAGTGGCAAGTAGCTTGAATTGGCTGATGGGAGAGCTTGGGTTTGAATCTCATGACAAGCAAGGGAGTATTTATTTTACAGATTGGACGACAAGAGTTTGAGTTTGATTTAAACCTCACATCGGAAAGATACAAAGAAGGAAGGTGAGAAGCTAGCTATATACGAGCTATCTAGGAGGAGAGTAAGCATACACAGTTGCCATTGGACGTGGGAGTGCTAAGAGCGTGATTTAGTGGCTTGATAGGGTAAAGGCCATCAAGAGTGTTCTTGTGGGTTAATTATTGAATTACCCTAGATTAGCTAGATGGCCTCACGAACGTGTGGGCGAAGCTTGTAAAATTATTGAATTACCCTAGTTTGTAATTACCCTAGTTTGTGAAAATACAGAATTACCCCTAGTTTGCAAAATTACTAAATTACCCCTAGTTTGCAAAATTATCGAATTACCCCTGGTTTGTGAAATTACCCTTGGTTTGCAAAATTACAGAATTACCCCTGGTTTGTAAAATTACCAAATTACCCCTGGTTTGTGAAATTATTGAATTACCCCTGGTTTGTGAAATTACCAAATTACCCCTGGTTTGTAAAATTATCGAAATACCCTTAGTGTGTAATTACCGTTTTACCCCTAAATGACAAATGACTGTTGTACCCTCGTGGTAGTACTAATGTTGTCTGTGTTAATTGTATGATTGATTTTGTTCAAGATTCACTACATACATGGATTAGTTATGAGTAGAATTATCGAATTACCCTTGGTAGGTAAATTACTGAAATGCCCTCGATAGGTAAAATTACTGTTATACCTTTAGGGGTTGATTAGCGTGATTGTGTGTACTGCTCACACTTTGCTTATTAGTTTGCATTATTAACTGTGTTGGCCGAAAGCATAAATGACTATTTAGATAGTCGAGATACCCTTGTGGGTAAGGTTGGAGACACCGGGTAAGTACCACTATGATTTTACTTTCGAATATATGTATGTATGAATTAATTGTCCGTTGTATATTGAAAGTATGTTGCATTCATATCAATATGACATTATGTTGCATGGGCTTAGGAATATGATTGAAAGGGGAAGTGTGATTCAATGACTCTGTCACGGTGGTCTAAAACCACGGTGGGCTGGCCCACGTATTTATTGAGTGACTATGTCATGGTGGTCTACGACCACGGTGGTTTGAAACCACGTATACTTATCAGTGACTCATCTCGGTGGTCTGGAACCACGGTGGGTTGGCCCCATATATATTTTTAGAGATCGTCACGGTGGTCTGAGACCACAGTGGGTTGGCCCCATGATTATATATTTTAGTGACTTTGTCACGAGTGTTCTGGGACTACGGTGGTCAAGAACCACAGTGGCATGATGCCACGGGTGTTTGGATGATTCCGGTGACCTAGAGGATGGAAAACTAGGTTGGGTTGGGCTACATTGCATACGTTTTTAATATGCCATATTGTGTGGGCTAAGGCCAAATTACATTCATAAGGGGAATTACACACTGAGTCTTGGTGACTCACCCCTCTACTTATTCTTGCAGGTAACTCCTAGTCGCAGTTTTTGAGCCGAGGTGGACTTTGAGGTGGCCATGCAATGCTTCTTTCATAATTTTTTTCTTTCTTTTTTTAAACTTATTTTAAATTTGGGAATTTGTTATGTAATAAGGCCTCTGGGATTTTAATTTGGATTTTGCTTTTATTCAGTTGTTATCTCTTATGAATTGATCCATAAGGGGTTTCCCTAAAAACGTGATAACCGTTTTCCAAAATGTGAACACACGGATCACAAGCAATAAATAATTAAACTTGGGATTTTCTTAGAACTTCAAAAACTATTTCAAAACGGCACATTTTCCTAAAACCATCGACCCTAATTTCTGTATTGTAAAACAAAACTCAAAAATTTTAATCGTGAAGTTTCTTTTACAACTTTCCTTGTGACATATCAGATCCGGTCGTAATGTCTAGGCCGGGTTTGGGGTGTCACAATCAAACATCAAAACTCATACATATTCATCAATGAAACCATTCAAATTCTTTAACAGTTTTGCAAATTAGTCCCTGGGCTAGTTAGTACTAGCTACAATGATCTAAAAAACATAGAAATCATCAAAAACGGAACCAAAACGGACTTACAATTGCACAAATGAGATTGGATGAATGTTGAGTGTTCAAATGTGGAGCTTGACCTGTAACACCCTAAAAATCTGAGTATATATATATTGCATGATTTGGTGTTTAGATTTTAAAGGAAAATTTCTTACTTTTATTTTCGTGTTTATTGAAGTCCTAAAGAAGAGTATAGCATAATTTGGGTAAGGAATAAATTTAATATTTGAGAATTTATTGAAGAGAAGCAAGTGTCATTAATACTTAAGTTAAATTAAGTGTTAATAAGTGACATAAAATGAGTATATGGCATGGTGGTGTTGGCGCATGAGTTGTATCATGAGGGAGAGGTTCAATCCTTGTTTAGCATCTAGATGAATTTTTATTTTAATTTTACGCACATGTATAGCAAGTGTCGGCCAAGAGCATATATGGTAAGTGTTGACCATGTTATTTTTGGTTAGCATATCAAAGGATTAAGGAAAATTGTTAACTTAAGGAAGGAATCAAGAAAATAAGGAAGGATATGAAGATAAGGGCACATATCAAGGAAAAGTTATGGAAACAATATCATGGCGAATTGACCATGCATAGGGAAGTAATTTGGACTATAGGGAGCCGAATTTTGGTGATAGTTTGGCTAAGAATTGAATTTTCTCTTTGGTCATTCCTAGCAACTTTGTGCAGAATTTTGCATTCCTCTTCTCAATTTTCTCCTTTGGTCGAAATTGAACCTTGGTAAAGTTCTAATCTTTTGACCATTTGGTCATTTTGCTTATTACTTTAGCCTTTGTTTTGTGCCTTTTCTTTGAGTGCCGAAATCATCTATACCAAAAGCCATTCTTTTTCTTTTCTTTTTTCCATGGCCGAATGTACCTAGCTCCTAAAATCCATCTTTTTCTTCTCTTCTCTTTGAAATCAAAACAACATCATCACCATCTCTTCTTTCATATTTTATTTCTTTTCACTCAAAGTTCTCCATTAAACTCTTTCATGGCCGAATGCTAATCTGCCCATAGCCGAACCTTTCTTTCTTTTCTTGGATCATACATAGTCAAATCTTCATCAATCACAAACATCTTTATCAATCGACTCTTTTCAACCGTGGAAATATAGGTAAGGGATTCTTTTTCGTTTTTGATTAGTTAATAGTGATATGGTCGAATATTGATGGTGTGATGAAGGACCATTTGGATCAAAATAAACGTTCGTTCTATTAACGTTTTATTCGTTATAATATAGTGCAATAACGGAAGATCTAACTCAAGTGTTCGAGAGAATCGTAGAAACGTTGGAATCGATTTATTGTGGTAAGGAAATCACATCCTTTAAAACCTCTAGTATTATTTCAATATTATTTTAGATTGGATTAATGTTCTTTTGATCTTGAAGACTTTCAAAATAGGGAAGAAAAGGCGGTGTTTAGTCATATTAAGAGGCGGATCCGTAAATCCCCATTTAAACGAAGAGCGATTTGACGATCGAGATTTTCCAACGTTCTGGACCATCTTTCGAATGAAGTCAATTATTTGAAGTGGTACGAACTTTCGAGCCTTTATCGTTAGTGGATTCTCTATGACTAACGAACCAATAAACGAGGAGAAGCCGAAAATCAAGTGATTCAAAATCAAGAGGTAAGGTTTTGGATCTATTATCGATAAAGTATATTTATACAAAATAGTGTTCTAACGGATCGAAATATGTTTTAGGTGTCGAGGAGCGAGAAGGATTAGTACTCTCGGTATCGAGGTGTGTAACTTCACACTTTTCTCGGGTTGGATATCAATTTGGTATTGAAGTAAAATCGTAAAACGACTAGATCGGTATGAAACGTAACAACCGATATTTTGACGAAAATACATGAAAACGACTAAAATCATGAAAATTACGCAACGCCTCGAGAAATTACTTGTTAATATGTAAATCGTATGTTTAAGTAAAAATGGGTCGAAATATGCTAGATCGATAAATGGGCGAAAACTCGTTAGATTGATAAATCGGGCGAAATCTGCTTGATTATAAATTGGGCGAAATCCTGCTAGATCGATAAATGGGCGAAAACTCAGTTAGATTGATAATCGGGCCGAAATCACTGTTTGATTATAAATTGCGCCGAAATCCCTGCTAGATCGATAAATGGGCCGTAAACTCTATTAAATTGTTAAACGGACTAAAATACTTGCTAGATCGTAAATTTGGGCCCTAGTTGATAAATAGTTAATTAGGCCAAAGTGTTATTTATGGGCCTTAATAAAGACTTGGAAATATTAATTCTTGTAATGGGACTTTTAATAAAATTATTGTATATCATAGTTTACTATTGCATACATATTGCATGGGTTGGGAAATGATGAAGAGAAGAAGGCCTGTTGCCAAAATCTAGTTCGGTGGGCTCGCCACAAAATTATGGCTTTGTGCCTCTAGTTCGGTGGCTCGCCACAAAAGTTATAAATGGCTATTTGCCTCTAGTTCGGTGGCTCGCCACAAAATAATAATTGGCTCAATGCCTCTAGTTCGGTGACTTTGTCACAATCTAGTTCGATGGCTACATACACAAAATATAAATCGGCTTAATGCCTATGATTGGTGTGATGGCGGGGTGGGTTGACTTGATCCCCACAGGTGTGATGGTTGGTACGGGGTGTGTAGCAGATGGAATTAGGTTTGGGAGGAAAATTCATTTTACATGCATGCTATTAATTATGTTATTCATTATATTATTATTTGTTGCTTATGGGCTCAAGGCCCAAATCCAAATTTGAAAATCAGCCCATTGGACAAGTAAGTGAGTTATACTGCTTGAGTTCTAAGTAACTCACCCCCCTTAAATTTTTCCATCTTAGGTAATGGAAATTGACGTGGACTTGGGCCGAGGATGACTTCGTGGAGGCCATACTGCAAAACATGGGTTTACTAAACTCTGAACTTTTTAATAAGTATTTTACTATTTTGGGTTAATGTAATAAGGGCATCTATTAATAATTTTATGGATTTTTATATGTGTTTGGTTTTAAACTATACTTTGGACTTTTAAATATGGGCTATGATTATATGATGTTTTTATTAAAATAAATTTGGGTTTTCAAATATATGAAATTCTTTTATAAATATTTTATTATTGTTAACTCTTAAATAAATTACCTAAGGGTTTATGATAATACAATGTTAATAATGTTTTCAACTAATGTTTTCTAATATTCATCAAATTAAAATACTCTTCTAATTTTATTAAATCCGTAAATAAAAAAATTTTATTGTAGTTTTCAACTTATTGAAGATTTTAAGATAGCTCGATTCATGTAACAAACCAAATCTAGTCTCAATGCATAGGCAAGCGTTGGGTGTTACATTTAATGGTATCGAGCCGATTTCAAAAACTTCGGTGTGGTTTGGGTTCGAAAATAAATTACGTATGAAATCGTTCAATTATATTTCAAAGATCGAGATGGCACCACAAGCATCCAAGCAACAAGTCAAGTAAGTATTTATTGCTTAATGATTACTATGATATGATCATAGAACACTCTAGATCTTCTAGTTTTAAATGTGAAAATCATAGAGATTGAGACTATAGGATATGTTAGAAAAACAACTTTATATCTCAAATCTCATAAAATATCGTTAATAAACACGAAACAAATTTTTGATTCATAAAACTTGTAATCGGATAAAACGAACAAGCTATCATGAGCACTAGAGGGCGTGGTCGTGGGCCTTGAGACGTGGCCGTGGTAGAGGCCGAGGTGCTACTGATTGAAGCACCAAATCATATGGGAAGTGGGCCTTTTCGTCAATTGAAAGTGAGACGGGATCACATGATCACATGGAAGAAGATAATGCATTGACTCAAGTAATGCTGCGAGTCTTGGAAAGGGTCGCCAGAACTAGAATTGGGCCAACAACTCGAGGGTCAATTTCAGAGCGACTTAAGTCAAATAATGCAGAAGTTTTTAGAGGAGTCTCCGGTGTAGCTCTGAATGTGGCTGAATACTGGCTCGAAGCTGTTGAACGGATTATGGATGATATGAAATGCACTGTTGAGCAAAAACTAAGAGGAGATGTATCCTTATTAAGAGATGAGGCGTATCAGTGGTGGCTCACTGTTCGAGAAGGCACCGAAGCTGCACTGATTAATTGGGAATTCTTTAAAGCTGCCTTCCAAGGAAAATACGTTGGAACGAGTTATGTAGACGCTCGAAGGAAGGAATTTCTGAATCTTGTCCAAGGAAGTAAGACCGTGGCAGCATATGAAGCTGAGTTTTTACGTCTGAGCCGCTATGCCCGGACAATTGTAGCAACAGATCACGAACGTTGTGTGCGTTTCGAGGATGGACTTAATGATGAGCTGAGGGTTCTGATTGCTCCACAGCAAGTTAGAAATTTTTCCACTCTTGTGGAGAAGGCCAAAATAGCCGAGGAGGCTAAGAATTCAGAACGGCAGAACCGAGAAAGATTCTGAAATAAGAGAGAGACACAACAGTCTGGTTCTTCAAAGAGATTCCAGAAGAGACCTCGGAATGATGAACCAGTTCAAGGTAGAACCCCGATAGCAAATAATCGAAGTCGAGATTGCACTGTGGAAAAAGACATTTTGGAGAATGTTGGAGGAAAACGGGCGCATGCTACAAATGCGATTCAATGGATCATCAAGATAAAAATTATCCTCGACGTATGGATACGACTCAAGTTCGTAATAATGATGTACAAATGGCGGAGGAAATCGGCGACCACCAAGAGGTCGTGGACCGGTCGTGGTGATAATGGGGAATGGTCGTGGTCAAGGTGCACCGGGTCGAGGCAATGGTCCTAGAGGAAATGCGGATGCAAAACGGACTGGTGGTCTATGCAGTTAGACGCCGTGAGGATGGCAATGTACCTGATGTGATAACTGGTACGTTCTTCATTTTTGATGTACCAGTTATTGCCTTAATAGATATTGGCTCTACCCATTCATATATAGCTAGTGCCATATCTGGAAACCTAAATTTAGAATCTGAAATTACCGATAATGAGATGACAGTAATTAGTCCTTTAGGACAGTTGGTAATTGTAAATAAAATGTTTAAAGACGTGCCCTTAAAAATTCAAGAGGAGGTATTCTTAGCAAACTTGATGGAACTACCTTTAATGAGTTTGATCTCATTACAGGCATGGATTGGTTGGTTAAACATCGGCAATTGGATTGTGCTGAAAAAAAATATCATTAAGAACCTCGGATGATAAGGAAGTCATAATGATTGGTGAGCGAAGGAACTACCTGGCAAATGTGGTATCTGCATTAAAGGCAGAGAAGTTGGTTCAGAAAGGATATGGAGCATTCCTAGCCTTTATCTGTGCTTTGGATGCCAAAGAGTTATCTGTGAATGATGTGAGGACGGTGAAGGAATTTCCCGATGTATTTCCCGAAGAACTTCCTGGTATACATCCAGATCGGGAAGTAGAATTTGGCATTGAGCTTTTGCCTGGGACAGCTCCAGTGTCCATTGCTCCTTATAGAATGGCACCGAAGGAGTTGGCTGAGCTTAAAGCTCAAATTCAAGAATTGTTGGATCGAGATTTATTCGACCAAGTGTGTCTCAAGTGGGAGCACCAGTTTTGTTCGTCAAGAAGAAGGATGGATCGATGCGTATGTGTATTGACTATAGACAATTGAATAAATTGACGATCAAGAATCGGTATCCTCTGCAGAATTGACGACCTATTTGATCAATTAAAAGGAGCTTGAGCTTTTCTCAAAATTGATTTGAGGTCCTGTTACCACCACTCAAAGTGAAAGAAGCGAACATTTATAAGACGGCATTTCGGACACGCTTACGGACATTATGAGTTTGTAGTGATGCCGTTTGGATTAACCAATGCACCAGCCGCATTTATGGACATGATGAACCAGTCTTTCAACCATATTTAGACCGGTTTGTGGTAGTGTTCATAGATGACATATTGGTTTATTCGAGAAATGAGGAGAACACGACAAGCATTTGCGGATAGTATTACAACTACTTGGGATAAGCAATTGTATGCCAAATTTAGTAAATGCAATTTTGGCTAAAGGAAGTGACTTTCCTTGGTCATGTGGTATCGGTAGAAGGAATAAGGGTGGATCCTCGGAAAATCGAGGCTATTCTCGATTGGAAACCACCAACATCGGTAGTTGAAATTGAGTTTCTTGGGTTTAGTGGATACTATAGACGTTTTGTAGAGGGTTTTTTAATTGCGCACTCCTAACTAAACTGCTATGGAAGGAGTTCCGTATTATTGGACCGAAAAGCAAGAGAGTTTTGAGAAATTGAAGAAGATCCACGGAAGCTCCAGGTTTGATTCACCAGAGGTGGAAAAGAATTCACTGCTTTATTGTGATCGTCTCACACGTGCAGGTTGTGTGTTGATGCAAAATGGAAAGGTGGTGGCCTATGCTTCTCGTCAATTGAGACCACACGAAGTAAACTACCCTACGCATGATTTAGAGTTAGCTGCTGTGGTCTTTGCTCTAAAGATTTGGAAGGAAGGGCAAGCTAAGTCCTAGGTACATTGGACCTTATCGTGTGCTGAAGCGTGTTGGTCCAGTGGCTTATCAGATTGAGTTACCTCTGGAATTGGATCAAATTCATAATGTTTTTCATGTTTCCATGTTGAGGTGTTATAGATCGGATCCTTCACACATTATACCGGTAGAAGAATTGGAGTTGAATTCAGATTTGTCTTTTGAAGAAGAACCGATGGAAATCTTAGACCGAGATGTCAAAGTGCTAAGAAAGAAAACCGTGCGTTGGTCAAAGTTCTATGGCGTAACCACGGAGTGGAGGAAGCTACGTGGGAGCCTGAGGATACAATTCGGCAACAATACCCTCACCTCTTTCAACCAGGTAAATTTCGAGGACAAAATTTTCTTTAAGGAGGGTTGAGTTGTAACACCCTAAAAATCTGAGTATATATATATATTGCATGATTTGGTGTTTAGATTTTAAAGGAAAATTTCTTACTTTTATTTACTTGTTTATTGAAGTCCTAAAGAAGAGTATAACATAATTTGGGTAAGGAATAAATTTAATATTTGAGAATTTATTGAAGAGAAGCAAGTGTCATTAATACTTAAGTTAAATTAAGTGTTAATAAGTGACATAAAATGAGTATATGGCATGGTGGTGTTGGCGCATGAGTTGTAGCATGAGGGGAGAGGTTCGAATCCCTTGTTTAGCATCTAGATGAATTTTTATTTTTAATTTTCTGCACATGTATAGCAAGTGTCGGCCAAGAGCATATATGGTAAGTGTTGACCATGTTATTTTTGGTTAGCATATCAAAGGATTACGGAAAATTGTTAACTTAAGGAAGGGAATCAAGAAAATAAGGAAGGATATGAAGATAAGGGGCACATATCAAGGAAAAGTTATGGAAACAATATCATGGCGAATTGACCATGCATAGGGACGGCAATTTGGACTATAAGGGGAGCCGAATTTTGGTGATAGTTTGGCTAAGAATTGAATTTTCTCTTTGGTCATTCCTAGCAACTTTGTGCAGAATTTTGCATTCCTCTTCTCAATTTTCTCCTTTGGCCGAAATTGAACCTTGGTAAAGCTCTAATCTTTTGACCATTTGGTCATTTTTGCTTATTGCTTTAGCCTTTGTTTTGTGCCTTTTCTTTGAGTGCCAAAATCATCTATACCAAAAGCCATTCTTTTTCTTTTCTTTTTTCCATGGCCGAATGTACCTAGCTCCTAAAATCCATCTTTTTCTTCTCTTCTCTTTGAAATCAAAACAACATCATCACCATCTTTTCTTTCATATTTTATTTCTTTTCACTCAAATTTCTCCATTAAACTCTTTCATGGCCGAATGCTAATCTGCCCATAGCCAAACCTTTCTTTCTTTTCTTGGATCATACATAGTCAAATCTTCATCAATCACAAACATCTTTATCAATCGACTCTTTTCAACCGTGGAAATATAGGTAAGGGTTTCTTTTTCGTTTTCGATTAGTTAATAGTGATATGGCCGAATATTGATGGTGTGATGAAGGACCATTTGGATCGAAATAAACGTTCATTCTATTAACGTTTTATTCGTTATAATATAGTGCAATAACGGAAGATCGGAACTCAAGTGTTCGAGAGAATCGTAGAAACGTTGGAATCGATTTATTGTGGTAAGGAAATCACATCCTTTAAAACCTCTAGTATTATTTCGATATTATTTTAGATTGGATTAATGTCCTTTTGATCTTGAAGACTTTCAAAATAGGGAAGAAAAGGGCGGTGTTTAGTCATATTAAGAGGGGCGGATCCGTAAATCCCCCATTTAAACGAAGAGCGGTTTCGGCAGTCCGAGATTTTCCACCGGGTTGCGGACCATCTTCCGAAGGAAGTCAATTATTTGAAGTGGTACGAACTTTCGAGCCTTTATCGTTAGTGGATTCTAATTTACTAACGAACCAATAAACGAGGAGAAGCCAAAATTGAAGTGATTCAAAATCAAGAGGGTAAGGTTTTGGATCTATTATCGATAAAGTATATTTATACAAAATAGTGTTCTAACGGATCGAAATATGTTTTAGGTGTCGAGGAGAGAAGGATTAGTACTCTCGGTATCGAGGTGTGTAACTTCACACTTTTCTCGGGTTGGATATCAATTTCAGTATTGAAGTAAAATCGTAAAACGACTAGATCGGTATGAAACGTAATAACCGATATTTTGACAAAAATACATGAAAATGACTAAAATCGGAAAATTACGCAAATCCCTAGAAATTACTTGTTAATATGTAAATCGATGTTTCGTAAAAATGGGCCATAAAATATGCTAGATCGATAAATGGGCGAAAACTCATAGATTGATAAATCGGGCGAAATCTGCTTGATTATAAATTGGGCGAAATCCTCGCTAGATCGATAAATGGGCGAAAATTACATTAGATTGATAATCGGGCAAATCACTATTTGATTATAAATTGCGCCGAAATCCCTGCTAGATCGATAAATGGGCCGTAAACTCTATTGAATTGTTAAACGGACTAAAATACTTGCTAGATCGTAAATTTGGGCCCTAGTTGATAAATAGTTAATTAGGCCAAAGTGTTATTTATGGGCCTTAATAAAGACTTGGAAATATTAATTATTGTAATGGGCCTTTTAATAAAATTATTGTATGATCATAGTTTACTATTGCATACATATTTCATGGGTTGGGAAATGATGAAGAGAAGAAGGCCTGTTGCCAAAATCTAGTTCGGTGGCTCTGCCACAAAATTATGGCTTTTTTCCTCTAGTTCAGTGCCTCTGCCACAAAAGTTATAAATGGCTATTTGCCTCTAGTTCGGTGGCTCTGCCACAAAATAATAATTGGCTCAATGCCTCTAGTTCGGTGACTTTGTCACAATCTAGTTCGGTGGCTATGCCATAAAATATAAATCGGCTTAATGCCTATGATTGGTGTGATGGCGGGGTGGGTTGACTTGATCCCCACAGGGGTGTGTAGCGGATGGAATTAGGTTTGGGAGGGAAAATTCATTTTTACATGCATGCTATTAATTATGTTATTCATTATATTATTATTTGTTGCTTATGGGCTCAAGGCCCAAATCCAAAATTTGAAAATCTGGCCCAGTGGACAAGTAAGTGAGTTATACACTGAGTTCTAAGTAACTCACCCTCTTAAATTTTTCCATCTCAGGTAATGGAAATTGACGTGGACTTGGGCCGAGGATGACTTCGTGGAGGCCATACTACAAAACATGGGTTTATTAAACTCTGAACATTTTAATAAGTATTTTACTATTTTGGGTTAATGTAATAAGGGCCTCTATTAATAATTTTATGGATTTTTATGTGTGTTTGGTTTTAAACTATACTTTGGACTTTTAAATATGGGTTATGATTATATGATGTTTTTATTAAAATAAATTTGGGTTTTAAAATATATGAAATTCTTTTATAAATATTTTATTATTGTTAACTCTTAAATAAATTACCTAAGGGTTTATGATAATACAATGTTAATAATATTTTTCAACTAATGTTTTCTAATATTCATCAAATTAAAATACTCTTCTAATTTTATTAAATCCCGTAAATAAAAAAAATTTTATTGTAGTTTTCAACTTATTGAAGATTTTAAGATAGCTCGATTCATGTAACAAACCAAATCTAGTCTCAATGCATAGACCGGGTTGGGGTGTTACATGACCTCTAATATTCAGTTGATGAAGAAATTAAAAGATGATAAAAGGTTTTGATTTTATTTATTTTATCATTTATTAGCTATTTTACCATTTTAACCTTAAAATTAATTCTAAATTTCATTTATACCAAAACATTAACATCCAATAACATATTAATGGTATATTTACCACTTAAGGACCTAAAATTTAAGGTTCTATAGCTATGTAACATCATTAGCTAATAGAACAGTGCTTTTACAATTTATGCGATTTAGTCCTTTTTATCAAATAAACCAACCAAACGATAAAATTTCTAAATGAAACTTTCACACAATCACATATTCATGATGTAAAAATTAAAATAATAATAAAATTATTATTTTGACTTCGAATTTGTGGTCTCAAAATCACTGTTCTGATTTGACTAAAAATAGGCTGTTACACGATAGTCGACGTAACATCGTTGGATATGTGATCGGTATATATATATTCACAATACATGTATAATTCAATGAAAAACATATAAACACAATTTAATTACACAAACTTACCTCAACAATTATTCGTAAATACGGAGGCTACTAATTTGAAACTTTATCTTTGGCCCGATCTAAAGCCATACGAGGTTTGTCTTGATCTAAACGGATAAATTCAGCTCAATTCAATATTTACTTTATTCAATTTAACCCAAATTCATATTTTAACAAAATTATAATTTTGCCCTTGTACATTTGATTTCTTTTCAATTTAGTCCCTAGCTAATAAAAATGGAAATTCATGCAATTTTCCTATACCCCATCGTAGTCGAATATCACATACGTCCCTAGCAAGCCCTATATTTCCTTTATTTCATAATTTCACCATGTAAAATTTTCTATTTTTCAATTAATCATTATTTAACAATTTCACCAAAAATCTCTTAACAAAAGTTATTTATCTATCAACAATTAACCATTTTCTTCCATAAATCATCAAAAATCATACACATTCACAAAACTCTAATATTTTAACAATTTCACAAATTAGTCCTCGGCTAGCTAGATTAAGCTACAACGATCCCAAAAACATAGAAATCATTAAAAATGGGACTAAGATACATACCATGCACACAAAGACACCATTGTCGAACCTAGCAAGGTCCCATGGCTTCTTTTTCTTTGAAATTTTGGTTGTGTTTAGTTTAGGAAGATGATACTTTAATTTTTGATTTATTTAATATATCATTATGTACCAATTTACTAGTATAACCCTTTTAAAACATGAAAATTTCAATAATACCAAGCCACCACATTCCACTATCAACACGAATGGTATAATTACCACATAAGGACTCATACTTTAGGTTCCATAGCTATTCAATACCTTTAGCTACTAGAACACAACTTTTGCACTTTATGCGATTTAGTCATTTTTATCAAATTAAGCAAGCAAACGTAAAATTTCTTAATGAAATTTTTGTACGATGATACTATCATGCTGGAGACAATAAAATAAATATTTTGATGTCAGATTTGTGGTCTCAAAACCATTATTTTGATTTCACTGAAAACGGGTTGTTTATGCCTTGTATGTATGATTATATTGGCAACATTGCATGATGGATCCATTGGATATAATTGGCATGCCATAGGATTTATGGGTACTCACCATTATATGTGTTATTTGTGAGCACATGGCTCAAGAAGTTCTAATTTTTAGATTAAATAAGGGAGTGTTGAGCTAGTGTCTCCACTCAATGGGACTGTGAGGCGATATAAAGGAGCGTGTGGCTTCAGCCCACTAAACCCGGGACTATTTTTGATATGTAAGAGTTTGGAGATCTATTTATCCAATGTATGATTACAAGTTTAAATATTGCCATGGATGTATAATGCCAATATAATTGTATATAAGTTAAATTATGATTTCATATGCCATATTAAATTGGAGCTTTATTCATTGAATATCATATGTTATTATGATTATAATATGTTATATTGTGACTGAAATTTTAATGCTTAATTTGTTTAACATCCAATATTTGGGGGCTTTGCATTCACTTTGTATCTGTGTGTTTGGGGGTTCCAGGAAGGCTTGGGGACAAGCCTGAGCCTTTTTGAAATTCTTGATTTTAGGCACTTTAGGGGAGATCTAGTTGAGGCAAGCGCTAAGGGTATTTATTTGTATTTTGGAAGCACAAGGAAGGAGGTGGTAAGGTGGCAAGGAGGCGCTACCTTGAGTGCTTGGAGATGACGCCACAGAGGAGCAGAGAGGGAGCAAGTTCAAGTCATGTTGGCAGCATTTAGAAGCTCTCTTTTTGCACCTAAGGAGCTTGGGTGATGGATTCGGCAAGGACACTTAGGGGTGGAGTGTTGAATGGGTCAAACATTTCAAATGGGAGGCTAGGAGGAAAAGGGGGAAGTTTGAAGTAGTCAAATTGTTTGAATGGGTGAGCAAGAGTAAAAGTAGGAGGAAATTATGGAAGGGAAGCTTGGTAGGTTGGTGGCCGAATTTTGGTTGGTGTTGGGGGGATTCGGTCAAAAGAGAAAAGGGTGGCATTCAGTTTGGGGGTTTGTAAGTGCCGAATTTTTGAGGTGTGTAGTAGCTAAGCTTTGTGAGTTTTCTTTTTCTGCATTTGGTGTTTTGTATATTGGCAATTTGGGATTCTTTTCTTTTTGTTCATTCTTTAATTAGCAAAATCGAAACCATCTCTTTCCCTCTTTAGCATTCGTGGTAAAATGTGTGCATTGTTTCATTACCTAAAGCCGAACCCTTCTACAACTTCTTTCCACTATACGTCCTCCTCTTTTCCTCTAAAAACCTAACCCAATCACTTATTCTTTCTCTTGATAGAATCTTCACCTACTCCTATTTGTTTCCTTGTTTTCTCTTTGCTTTAGCCAAATCTTCTAGTCTCCTCCATTTCATCATTCTCTTTCTGATCGAAAAACTCCTTACATCCGTCCCTTTCTTTAACTTATTATACCCTAGCCGAAACTCCTTGGTGTGTTCACCTCCATTCATTCATTGTTGTTTCAGAGGAATGCCGTCACTCTTTCGCTCAGTATTCTCAATTGGTTTTCCTATTAGGGTGGTAAGTGTTTCATTTCTTTCTTCTCTCTTTGGTTGTTAACTGAATATTTTAACTTTGGTGCTTTGGGTGTTTTGGCCGATTGTAGAGGAAAGTGGATTCAACATCTTTATTCATGTGGCAAGTTGTGAAAAGGGCCTTAGTAAGTGGTGTTGGCCAAATGGTGATAGGGGTTCATGTATTCATTTGGCCGAAAGGCCATCTCTCTTAATCTATCTTTTTCTTCTTTCTTCCAATGGATTCTTACTCAGTATCTACTTAGGTACTCAATCAACTCCTTGATTCAAGCCTTTTAGCCTATGGGCTTCTGTCGATCTAGGTAAAAAATTCTTACTTATTGAGTGTCTACTATCGCTTTCATCTTATCTAATGGCTTAACTCGGTCTTCTGACCAAGATATCTTTTATGGAATCAAATACCAACCAAGCCAAGGGGGTTGGACACGTAGTCTCTACCCCTAAATTCAAGAAACGAGCGGTATCAGTAGTTCGAGGCTGGCCATCGGGTTGTGGGCCGGCTTCAGAAAGGGATAAGAAGATCGTTGTGATCCCTACGTGTGAGGACGTTAGTGAGATCGATAGTTTAGTGCTTAGGGTTTACAGGTGTGTAATTACCACTCTACTCTTTAATTGCTTAAAACGTGTATGTGTTATGTTTGAAAGCCAGAAATCCCAGAAATGGCGATGGAGTTACCCATGTTGGATAAAATCAAAACCCTAGGTCAGTGTATTTTGATTATGCTTTATAATTAATGTTGATAGCATGTTTGTGTGTGTACACTAAATATCACAAGTATGACATTATATGATCTATTTATTATACTATGTTGCATATGCATGGGATTTGGGATGTTAATGATACGAAGGGGAAGTGTATAACGGTGATATTGTCACGTTAAATGATGGCTTGGTGCCTCATTGTCGTATTGGTGATTTGATCACATGTTGATCGGTGGCTAGACCACGTTATATTGACTTTAAGCAGTGTGTCTGTCAGCATGACTGCCAAAGAGGTGTGTAGATGATGGAGGGTTGATTGTAGAAATCCCCACAGGTGTGTTGAGGATGGACTTATGGAGCAGTGTGTAGAGATGGAAAATTAGGTTGGGTTGGGCTACCATGTTGATTATCTGTTTATACTGTGATGATTGGGCTTCGGCCGATGGTGTTTTGGGGCACAGGCCCACTTGTGAATTTTGTGGACTAATTATACACTGAGTCTGGTGACTCACTCTATTTTCTTAAACAACTTACAGGTAACTCATAGTTCTTTGGTTGGGATGGAAGGGACTCGAGGTGGCCATGCATGGGTTATTCTATTAAAACTTTATTTTAATTATCATTTCCTAGTTTTCTTTATTTTGGGAATTTTTAATATGTAATAAGGCCACTTCAAATTTGGTAATTATCTCTTGGATTTTAATTTTTGGACATATTAGTTACAAACTACTCAATGGGACGTTTTTATAAAATGTAAACTAAAATTTTTTTACAACCTAACAAACAACATTTCTTTATAAAAAATAGCGAACATTGGATATTTATTTGGGCTTTTATTTTGGTGATGTTATAATTACTTTAATGCTTGATTTTTATGCTTAATTGTTGTGTGGTTTATGGTATGTTGATGAGAGTTCACATGGTGATTGAAAACATTGTATTCTAAGCATGTATTTTATACTAACAAAGTTTAATTGTAGCATACTAAGGAGTGGAATGCTTCTGGCTAGGGTATGTACCTTGTGTGATGTAATTGATTGTAACGACCCGAATTTGGGCCTAGTAGAATTGGGCCCAATGGGCCTTGGGCGCAGGAGTGTTTAAAATTTTTTAAAATAAGAGAACGAAATTATTTCAAGTGGAATTATTATGAAGATGATTTTGGAAAGTTACGGGGTTCTAGGAAGTTTCGATTCAAGTTAGGCTATAGGAAAATTTTTGTGTTTAAGCACTTTAAGGAGAGAAGGTAAGTGGCATCAAGGCTTAAGGAAATAAATGTGTATTTTGCTAGCACAGGAGGAGCTAGTAGTAGAGTGGTCTGGCATCACAAGAAGGAGCTTAAGGGGTGGAGTTCGAATCCCACCTATTGCAAAATTTTTGGATTATTTTGTGCTTCTTTTCCAAAGTGTCCGCCAAGGCTGTAAATAAGGTAAGGAAGACTTTTTATTGATAGAAAGGAGACTAAGAAAATAAGGTAAGGAGGAGAGTAAGGAAAGAAGTAAAGCAAGGGAGTAAGAAGGGGGATATGTTGGCTGAATTTTTGGAAGGTGCTTGGGATAGAATTTTTGGTCAACCATGACCTTTTTGGTGAATGAAGTACACAGTTTTGGTAGGGGGAGTTAGGGAGCCGATTTTTCTTTTTGTTTTTGTGCAAATAGGTGCATGAAAAGTTTGGTTTCTTTTAGTATTTTGGGTACTTTTCCTTTCCAACTTCTTTTTCCACTTGTTTTGACCGAAACACTCTAGCACATTTGTCCATCTTTCTATCTTGTTTTGCCGAAACGCTCAATCCATTCTTGCTCATTTTTCCTTTGTTATTCAAAACTATCTAGCACTCTTTCTCCATCTTTTCTTTTCTTTTTCACTCTTTTTTCAACCTTTCTTTCTTCTTCTTTAATCAATACTTTGGTGGCCGAATCTTCTTGTTCATTTCTCTCTATAGCCAAACCTTTTGACCCTTAATCTCTTCTTCATTATTTCTTTCTCTTTCGTGTTGGCACTCTCTTCTTTGATTGAATCGGTAAGTGGTTTCTTTCTCTCTTTTCATTTTCTTTTCTCCCTAGCCGAATGTGTGTCCATCACTATTCGATTGTTCTATTTTGCTCTAAACCGAGATATCATTTTCTCCTACTCTCTCAAGTTGTGATCATCTCTTCTTTTTCGTAGTGATTTAGTGGGTGGCCGAATACCACATCCTTGTTGATTGATCCGTAGTCATAAGCCAATCGGTGGAAGTTGGATCTACCATTGTCAAGGTAAGGGATTTCTTCAAGGTTCATCTCGATATCTCTCAATACTTGGTTATTCCGCAAAAACAAATTGATGATTAAGTTTAAACACTTATTCTAGGGACTAATCATTCATTCTTATCTATTCGTTGATCCTTTGGAAGTAGTGGTGTGCCGAATCCTATCCTTAAACAACTACTTTCTCTCGTAGTAGTAATATTCTCATCGAGACTTTTTCAATGGAGGCAGGTGGTAATGATTTGAAAGGAAAAGCAATAGGTGAACACAAAAGTAGTGGATTTGTGATTCCTACTCCCAAGTTCAAACGAAGGGTGGTATCAGCAGTTTGGGATTTTCCACCGGGTTGTAGACCATCATCCGGTGAAAATAGACAAATCGTGGTCGTTCACGATACTAAGGGTAAGTATTTCATTAGATCGTCAGATTTAGATATTTGGATTAAGAAAATCTCATCTGTTGGTTAATCGAGTGTAATGGTGATTTATGTGCCGACGATCAAGAAAGCTTAGTCCTTACTGTAATCAGGTGTGTAATCTCACACCAAAATTCCGTAAATCTGTGATTTATCATCATGTTAGAAAAATCGATCGATGTTGCTTAAGAACTTAATAATGGTAATATGGTATGAATTGAGTGATTTGCTTAAAAATCGTTAATACTAAGATTTGTCAAAATCGGTGTTAATTTGTAAAAGTACCAAAATGCCCTTATGGGCCGAATTATGAATATACCCTCAATGGGCCATTTGTATCAAAATGCCTTAACGGGCCGAAATGTTTAAATGCCTTTAAAGTGTTGATTTACTAAAATGCCTTTAAGATCTAAATTGCCAAAATACCCTTAATGGGCCGATTTGCTAAAATGCCTTAGTGGGCTGAATTATTAAATTGCTTTAATGGGCCAATTCTCCAAAATTAATTCATTAGATTATTGATGGTTATATATGTATGTGGATGTTTAACTATGAATGTTGTACTTTTACATATTGCATGGGATGGGAAAAATTGTATGGAGAGCAGTGTAGCCTGGTGGCATTGCCACAATTTGTTCATTAATATGCTTAATTATGATTTCCATGGCTTGACCACGAAAATATTATACTTTAGTAGCTTGCATGCATATTGATGTGAATGGTGGGGTGGGTTGACTTGATCCCCACATGTGTGATTGGCTGGTCGGGGGTGTGATGGATGGATGGGTTGGGTTACATACATTTACTTCATTTGAATATTATTATGTAAATGGGCTTCGGCCTAAGATTATGTTATATTGGCTCAGGCCCAAGATGTTACTTTACGGGTTCAGGCCCAGTGGATAACGGTAAGGGGATTATACACTGAGTTCTAGTAACTCACCCCTCATTCTTAATCCTTGCATGTAATACTTAGTGATGTGCACTTGGGCCATGGATGAGTCGGTAGAGGCCATACTTTAGAAATGGCATTTTCTGACTTTAGTAAATTTCATTATCCGCTTTATTACTTTTACTATTTTGAGTTTAAAGTTGTAATAAAGCCTCTGGGATAAACTTTAATTTGCTTTATGTTTGGACGTATTTATTATTTTTCTTGAATTATTTTAAATAGGGATTTTCTAAAATCATAAATAAAGGTTTTCCCAAAATAGATTAACAAATGGATTTCATAATAAACTTTTACAAATAATTTAACTCGGAAATTCTCTTTTGAATTGTCAACAATATTTTTTAAAAAGATTACTAGTTTAATTATCGATTCTTCAATCAACCTTTCAAGATTAGTAGTATTTTATCGAGTATTACTAAATCAAATTTGTTTTCTTAAACAATAGCCTAATAACAACATCTTTAGTAAGAATCATAAATTCTTTATTTGTTTTCTTCATGTGACATGCCAGATCTGGTCATACCGCATGGGCCAAGTTTGGGGTGTTATATTTTATGGTATCAGAGTCTGGTTACAAAAATTGGTTGTCGTTTGGGTTTAAAAACGTTTTCCAACACTGTTTGAAATTTTAAATTATAAATGCATATTTTAGAGGAAGTATGGCACCACGGGTATCCGGCACCAAGTCAAGTAAGTTTATGTTTTCATTTTACGATTATTATGGTATGACTGTGGTAAAAAAACTCCACAAAATAGAATTACTCTAGAAACTCCACAAAATAGAAATACTCTAGAACTTTTAGCTTTAGGAGCTGAAACTATAGAGATTGAGACTTTAGGATACGTTTTGCAAAACGACTTTACTTTCTATACTCCAAAAAACATTGTTTAATAAATTTTGAATAGTATACTGACTCATAAGACTCTTAATCAGATTAAATCAACTTTGCAAACATGAGCGCAAGAGGACGTGGACGCGGTACGCGTGGCCATGGTAGGGGTTGGGTACTGAGGTTGGATCCTCAGAAGCGGGGCGTGTGCCCGAAAGGTAGGCACCAGCATCGCTAGCGGCTGAGATGGGGTCTCATGACCGAGCTAGAGCCGATGAGTTGCCTTAGCTGGTTAGGGAGGTTTTAAAGGAGATTAGAGGAATTGATGAGGCACTTCAAGTTAGGTGCATGGATTGTAAGAAGAAGAGGGATCACGATTCTTTAGGGTCGAGGTCTCGTTCTATGAAACATGTTAAGGCATGTCCAAACTTTTCGACTTATGAATATTACAGAAGGCGTCATCCGAGTAAGTGCTGGAGGAGGTCAGGAGCATGTTTGAGATGCGGGTCTAAAGAACATAAGGCTTGGGATTGTTCCATCACTATCAAGTCGGGTACAATTTTTTATATGGTGTTTGAGCATAGAAAATTTTATGTATGTGTGATAAATACCTGTTTGTTTTCGAGGTTAGATGGTGTGAAGAGCTTCCAAGATTAAGATAGAAAGCAAATTGGTGTTTTAGTATCAGAGTGCGCAGCGTGAGCGTAGTGTTGTAGGTTAGGATGTGCGACTATTCCTATAGTTGGAAATTTCGAGGACTAAATTTCTTTAAGGGGAGTAGATTTGGAACGAACCAAATTTGGGCCTAGTAGAATTGGACCCAATGGGCTTTGGGTGCAGGAGTGTTTAAAATTTTTGAGAATAAGAGAACGACATTATTTCAAGTGGGAATTATTAGGAAGGTGATTTTGGAAAGTTATGGGGTTCTAGGAAGTTCCGGGTTCAAGTTAGGCTATAGGAAAATTTTTGTGTTTAAACACTTTAAGGAGAGAAGGTAATTGGCATCAAGGCTTAAGGAAATAAGTGTGTATTTTGCTAGCACAAGAGGAGCTAGTAGTAGAGTGGTGTGGCGTCACATGAAGGAGCTTAAGGGATGGAGTTCGAATCCCACCTAATGGAAAATTTTTGGATTATTTTGTGCTTCTTTTCCAAAGTGTCGGCCAAGGATTTAAACAAGGTAAGGAAGACTTTTTATTGATGGGAAGAAGACTAAGAAAATAAGGTAAGGAGGAGAGTAAGGAATGAAGTAAAGAAAAGGAGTAAGAAGGGGGAAATGTTGGCCGAATTTTTAGAAGGTGCTTGGGATAGAATACCGTGACCTTTTTGGTGAATGAAGGACACGGTTTTGGTAGATGGTGTAACACCCCTTAACCCGTATCCGTCGCCGGATTAGGGTTACAGGCGTTACCAATAGCCAAATCGTTTTCAATTGATTAATTCATATCCTAAACAGATAAAGCACATGGGCACAATAATAAATATATAAATATACTTAATATACAAGTTAAAAC
The DNA here is from genome assembly GCA_025506655.1 of Gossypium rotundifolium. Taxonomy (NCBI): domain Eukaryota; kingdom Viridiplantae; phylum Streptophyta; class Magnoliopsida; order Malvales; family Malvaceae; genus Gossypium; species Gossypium rotundifolium. The sequence goes on from CP106725.1 coordinate 68,495,504, forward strand.
ATATTCAATGTAATCATCCACAATTACAAAGTGATCAAACAATATTTTTTTTTATCCTCATTATTAGCATATTTATCTATTTTAATCTATGATATAAACACCTAATTAGTACCACTCCTTTGTATACATTTCATGCCAACATGCCTCACGTACCATTTCATTTAAACCCAAGCACACTGTACCATGTAATTGGAACTACTAATAAGCATCATTACGACTACATGCATACATCACTTGACATTACACCTATAGACTAAGAGACAATACACTTATATATATATATATATATATATCTATATACCTATATCAGAATATGCATAATCTCAATATAACTTTGCATGTTATATGCATAGATCAAAAACTGAATGTGCTAACTAAACTTTCATCATTCATGCAAAATTTACGTTACTTATTTGTACTACAATTGACCATACATAAACATAGGTCTCAAAGCCAACTTAACCTAAAAGCACAAACATATAAACTATGCCTTGACCGAACATTCATTGCCACTTTTCCATAATTTGTAACTACTTATACTTATCACTAACAACGAATCCAACAAGTTAACTTATACATATATATATATAATCATTTCTATACAACTACATTTAACTTCCAAGCATTATAAGCATACGTCTTATACCAAAGATTTAAAACAAACTATTATATCAAACATATAAACAATACTTCAACCCAAAAAATAACAGCCTTATTTGCAAGGCCATATATATACATTTACAAATCTGAACATCATTCATTACTTATCAAAATAAAGCCTATACATGCCTTTGATTCAAAAAGTATACAAAACATATATAAACCAAAGAGAGTGATAGTGTGGTCGACTTTCTTGATGATCCCCTGAGCCCTTAGTTGAATCAACGATCTATAAAACAGATATACAAACACATACAGAGTAAGCTTACTAGCTTAGTAAGTCTTAAGCAACTTTAATGCAACATTCAAACACTTAAACATTTTATTTCTTTAAACTTATAACATTGAATATAAATATTTCCATAAATATATTTATGCAGGCCGAATATTAACAAGGTAACACCCCAACCCTGGCCTATGCATTGAGACTAGATTTGGTTTGTTACATGAATCGAGCTATCTTAAAATCTTCAATAAGTTGAAAACTACAATAAAATTTTTTTATTTACGGATTTAATAAAATTAGAAGAGTATTTTAATTTGATGAATATTAGAAAACATTAGTTGAAAACATTATTAACATTGTATTATCATAAACCCTTAGGTAATTTATTTAAGAGTTAACAATAATAAAATATTTATTAAAGAATTTCATATATTTGAAAACCCAAATTTATTTTAATAAAACATCATATAATCATAGCCCATATTTAAAAGTCCAAAGTATAGTTTAAAACCAAACACACATAAAAATCCATAAAATTATTAATAGAGGCCCTTATTACATTAACCCAAAATAGTAAAATACTTATTAAAAGTTCGAGTTTAATAAACCCATGTTTTGCAAAGATGGCCTCCACGAAGTCATCCTCGCCCAAGTCCACGTCAATTTCCATTACCCGAGATGGAAAAATTTAAGGGGTGAGTTACTTAGAACTCAGTATAACTCATTTACTTGTCCACCGCCGATTTTCAAATTTTGGATTTGGGCCTTGAGCCCATAAGCAACAAATAATAATATAATGAATAACATAATTAATAGCATGCATGTAAAATGAATTTTCCTCCCAAACCTAATTCCATCTGCTACACACCCCGCATCCAACCATCACACCTGTGGGGATCAAGTCAACCCACCCCGCCATCACACCAATCATAGGCATTAAGCCGATTTATATTTTGTGGCATAGCCACCGAACTAGATTGTGACAAAGTCACCTAACTAGAGGCATTGAGCCAATTATTATTTTGTGGCGAGCCACCGAACTAGAGGCAAATAGCCATTTATAACTTTTGTGGCGAGCCACCGAACTAGAGGCAAAACCATAATTTTATGGCGAGCCACCGAACTAGATTTTGGCAACAGCCTTCTTCTCTTCATCATTTCCCAACCCATGCAATATGTATGCAATAGTAAACTAGGATCATACAATAATTTTATTAAAAGGCCCATTACAAGAATTAATATTTCCAAGTCTTTATTAAGGCCCATAAATAACACTTTGGCCTAATTAACTATTTATCAACTAGGGCCCAAATTTACGATCTAGCAAGTATTTTAGTCCGCTTAACAATTTAATAGAGTTTACGCCCATTTATCGATCTAGCAGGATTTCACTTAATTTATAATCAAACAATGATTTCGCCCGATTATCAATCTAATGAGTTTTCGCCCATTTATTGATCTAGCAGGATTTCGCCCAATTTATAATCAAATGCAGATTTCGCCCGATTTATCAATCTAATGAGTTTTCGCCCATTTATCGATCTAGCATATTTACGCCCATTTTTACTTAAACATACGATTTACATATTAACAAATAATTTCTCGAGGGCGCTTATGCGTAATTTTCACGATTTTAGTCGTTTTCATGTATTTTCGCAAAATATCGGTTGTTACGTTTCATACCGATCTAGTCATTTTACGATTTTACTTCAATACCGAAATTGATATCCAACCCGAAAAAGTGTGAAGTTACACACCTCGATACCAAGAGTACTAATCTTTCTCGCTCCTCGACACCTAAAACATATTTCGATCCGTTAGAACACTATTTTGTACAAATATACTTTATCGATAATAGATCTAAAACCTTACCCTCTTGATTTTGAATCACTTCTATTTTTGGCTTCTCCTCGTTTATTGGTTCGTTAGTCGCCGAGAATCCACTAACATATAAAGGCTCGGAAGTTTGTACCACTTCAAATAATTAACTTCCTTCGGAAGATGGTCCGCAACCTGGTGGAAAATCCCGGACTACCGAAACCGCTCTTCGTTTAAATGGGGGATTTACGGATCCGCCCCTCTTAATATGACTAAACACCGCCCTTTTCTTCCCTATTTTGAAAGTCACAATAAATCGATTCCAACGTTTCTACGATTCTCTCAAACACTTGAGTTCCGATCTTCCGTTATTGCACTATATTTCCACGGTTGAAAAGAGTCGATTGATAAAGATGTTTGTGATTGATGAAGATTTGACTATGTATGATCCAAGAAAAGAAAGAAAGGTTCGGCTATGGGCAGATTAACATTCGGCCATGAAAGAGTTTAATGGAGAACTTTGAGTGAAAAGAAATAAAATGTGAAAGAAGAGATGGTGATGATGTTGTTTTGATTTCAAATAGAAGAGAAGAAAAAGATGGATTTTAGGAGCTAGGTACATTCGGCCATGGAAAAAAGAAAAGAAAAAGAATGGCTTTTTGTATAGATGATTTCGGCACTCAAAGAAAAGGCACAAAACAAAGGCTAAAGCAATAAGCAAAAATGACCAAATGGTCAAAAGATTAGAACTTTACCAAGGTTCAATTTCGGCCAAAGGAGAAAATTGAGAAGAGGAATGCAAAATTCTGCACAAAGTTGCTAGGAATGACCAAAGAGAAAATTCAATTCTTAGCCAAACTATCACCAAAATTCGGCTCCCCCTATAGTCCAAATTGTCGTCCCTATGCATGGTCAATTGGCCATGATATTGTTTCCATAACTTTTCCTTGATATGTGCCCCTTATCTTCATATCCTTCCTTATTTTCTTGATTCCCTTCCTTAAGTTAACAATTTTCCTTAATCCTTTGATATGCTAACCAAAAATAACATGGTCAACACTTACCATATATGCTCTTGGCCGACACTTGCTATACATGTGCAGAAAATTAAAAATAAAAATTCATCTAGATGCTAAACAAGGGATTCGAACCTCTCCCCTCATGCTACAACTCATGCGCCAACACCACCATGCCATATACTCATTTTATGTCACTTATTAACACTTAATTTAACTTAAGTATTAATGACACTTGCTTCTCTTCAATAAATTCTCAAATATTAAATTTATTCCTTACCCAAATTATGCTATACTCTTCTTTAGGACTTCAATAAACATGAAAATAAAAGTAAGAAATTTTCCTTTAAAATCTAAACACCAAATCATGCAATATATATATACTGGATTTTTAGGGTGTTACAACTCGCTTCCTTAAAGAAAATTTCGTCCTCGAAATTTACTCGTTGAAGGAGGTGAGGGTATTGTTGCTTAATCGTATCCTCAGCTCCCACGTAGCTTCCTCCACTCGTGGTTACGCCATAGAACTTTGACCAACGCACGGTTTTCTTTCTAAGCACTTTGACATCTCTTGGTCTAAGATTTCCACTTGTTCTTCTTCAAAAGATAAATCAATTCAACTCCAATTCTTCTACCCAGATAATGTGAGAAGGATCCGATCTATAACGCCTCAACATGGAAACATGAAAACATTATGAATTTGATCCAATTCCGGAGGTAACTCAACTGATAAGCCATCGACCAACACGCTTCAAAGACACGATAAGGTCCAATGTACCTAGGACTTAGCTTGCCCTTCCTTCCAAACTCAAGATCTTTTTCCAAGGAGAGACCTTCAAGAAAACCTCGATCCCCACATCATACTCGATATCCTTTCGCTTCAGTCTCGTGATACGACTTCGCCTATCCGAGGCTTCTTTCAACCGTGCTCGAATAACTTTTACCTTATCCTCTGCTTTGAAATTCATCTCAGACCTAACATCCGCTGCTCACCAACTCACCCAACAAATAGGAGAACGACACTTACGACCATACAATGCCTCGTAAGGTGCCATCTGAATGCTCGACTAATAACTGTTGTTATACGCGAATTCTGCCAGTGGTAGATAATTCTCCCAACTACCCTTGAAGTCGATTACACATCCCCTTAACATATCTTCCAATATCTGAATTACCCTCTCTGACTGACTATCAGACTGAGGATGAAAAGCCGTACTAAAATTCAACTTTGTCTCCAAGGCTTCATGTAGAGCTTTCCAAAATTGGGATGTAAACCTAGGGTCCCTATCCGATATAATAGACACGGGTACCCCATGCAGCCTCACAATTTTGGATACATACAATTTCGCCAACTTCTGTAATGAATAATCCGTACGAACTCAAGGCGAAATGAGCGGTCTTCACAACCGATCAATAATTACCCAAACAAAATTTTTCTTAGTAGGTGTTAACGGTAACCCACTAACAAAATCCATAGTTATCCGCTCCCATTTCCAAAGAGGAATTTTATCGGTTGTAATAATCCGCATTTTAATTGATGTTTTGCCTTCACTTGCTGACAAGTCAAACATTTTCCCACAAACTCTAAAATTTCACGCTTCAACCCTGGCCACCAATACTGTTCACGGAGATCTCGATATATTTTATTTCCTCTGGGATGCATAGCATAAGGGCTACTATGCGCCTCCCGTAGAATCATTTGCCTCAGATCTGAGTCCTTAGGCATACATACTCTTCCTCGAAAGCACAACACACCCTCCGTGTTTATTCCAAAATCCTTGATTTCACCATTTTCAACTTGCCGAAGTAAAGGTCCCAACTTCTCATCTGATGTCTGTTTTTCCTTGATTTGTTCCAGCCCACGCAGGCTTCACCAAGTTCTACTAACAAACCGCCATCCTCATACGTACTTAAATGGGCAAACAATGCTCTCAAATCGACATCGTTGTTTACGACTTAACGCCACAAGAACCACGTTAGCCTTTCCAGATGATATTCGATTGAGAAATCATAATCCTTTAATAATTCTACCCATCTTCTTTGTCTTAAATTCAACTCCTTTTGGGTAAGGAGGTATTTAAGACTCTTGTGATCCGTAGATGATAGATTTCTCACCATAGAGATAGTGCCTCCAAATCTTTAGAGCAAAGACCACAAAGAACTAACTCTAAATCATGCGTAGGGTAGTTTACTTCGTGTGGTCTCAATTGACGAGAAGCATAGGCCACCACCTTTCCATTTTGTATCAACACACAACCTGCACTCCGTGTGAGACGATCACAATAAACAAGTGAATTCTTTTCAGCCTCCTATTGAATCAAAACTGAGCTTCCGTCAGATCTTCTTCAATTTCTCAAAACTCTCTTGCTTTTCAGGTCCAATAATACTAACTCCTTCCATAGCAGCTTTAGTTAGGTGCAGAATTAACTAAAACCCTCTACAAAACGCCTATAGTATCCAACTAAACCCAAGAAACTCAATTTCACCACCGATGTTGGTGGTTTCCAATCCGTAATAGCCTTGATTTTTGAGGATCCACCCTTATTCCTTCTATTGATACCACATGACCAAGGAAAGTCACTTCCTTTAGCCAAAATTCACATTTACTAAATTTGGCACACAATTGCTTATCCCAAAGTAGCTGTAATACTATCCACAAATGCTTATCGTGCTCCTCCTCATTTCTCGAATAAACCAATATGTCATCTATGAACACTACCACAAACCCGTCTAAATATGGTTGAAAGACTCGGTCCATCATGTCCATAAATGCGGCTGGTGCATTGGTTAATCCAAACGGCATCACTACAAACTCATAATGTCCGTAACGTGTCCGGAATGCCGTCTTATAAATGTCCGCTTCTTTCACCTTGAGTTGGTGATAACCGACCTCAAATCAATTTTAGAGAAAATCAAGCTCCTTTTAATTGATCAAACAGTCATCAATTCTCGACGAGGATACCGATTCTTGATCGTCAATTTATTCAATTGTCTGTAGTCAATGCACATACGCATCGATCTATCCTTCTTCTTGACGAACAAAACTGGTGCTCCCCACGGAGACACACTTGGTCGAATAAATCTCCGATCCAACAATTCTTGAATTTGAGCTTTAAGCTCAGCCAACTCCTTCGGTGCCATTCTATAAGGAGCAATGGACACTAGAGCTGTCCCAGGCAAAAGCTCAATGCCAAATTCTACTTCCCGATCTAGAGGTATACCAGGAAGTTCTTCGGGAAATACATCGGGAAATTCCTTCACCGTCCTCACATTATTCACAGATAACTCTTTGGCATCCGGCACGATAAAGGCTAGGAATGCTCCATATCCTTTCCGAACCAACTTCTCTCGCTTTTAATGCAGATACCACATTTGCCAGTAGTTCCTTCGCCACCAATCATTATGACTTCCTTATCATCCGAGGTTCTTAATGACATTCATTTTCAGCACAATCCAATTGCGCTGATGTTTAACCAACCAATCCATGCCCGAATGAGATCGAACTCGCCAAAGGTAGTTCCATCAAGTTTACTAAGAATATCTCCTCTTGAATTTTCAAGGCACGTCTTTAAACATTTTATTTACATCACCGATCATCCTAAAGGACTAATTATCGCATCTCATTATCGATAATTTTAGATTCTAAATTGTGTTTCAGATATGGCACTAGCTACATATGAATGGGTAGAGCCAATATCTATTAAGGCAATAACAGTACATCAAAATGAAGAACGTATCGCTTATCACATCGATGCATTGCCCTCAAGGCGTCTAACCGCATAGACCACCCAGTGCCTTGCATCTCGATTTCTCTAGGACCATTGCCTCGACCGGTGCACCTTGACCACGACCAGCCCCATTACCACCACGACCGGTCCACGACCTCTCGGTGGTCGCTGATTACCTCTGGCCTATTGCATCATTATTACGACTTCTTGAGTCGTATCCATACGTCGAGAATAATTTTTGTATCGATGATCCATTGAACCGCATTTGTAGCATCGCCCATTTTCCTCCAACATTCTCCAAAATGTCTTTTCCCACACTCAAGGCAATCTCGACTTCGATTATTTGCTACCGGGTTCTACCTTGAACTAGTTCATCATTCCGAGGTCTCTTCCGAATCTCTTTGAAGAACCAGATCACTGTCTCTCTTTGTTTCAAATCTTTCTGGTCTTGTCGTTTCAATTCTTAGCCTCCTCGGCTATTTTGGCCTTCTCCACAAGAGTGGAAAATTTCTAACTTGTGTGGAGCAATTAGAACCCTCACTCATCATTAAGTCCATCCTCGAAATGCACACAACGTTCGTGATCTGTTGCTACAATTGTCCCGCATAGCGACTCGACGTAAAAACTCGACTTCATATGTCGCCACTGCCTTACTTCCTTGGACAAGATTCGAAATTCCTTCCTTCGAGCGCCTACATAACTCGCTCCAACGTATTTTCTTGGAAGGCGCTTTAAAGAATTCCCAATTAATCGCAGTAGCTTCGGTGCCTTCTCTAATAAAGGAGCCACCAATCGATACGCCTCATCTCTTAATAAGGATACAGCCTCTCTCGCTTTTGCTCAACAAGGCATTCCATATCATCCATAATCCGCTCCACGACTTGAGCCAAGATTCACCACATTCGAGCTACACCGAGACTCCTCTAAAACTTCGCATTATTTGACATAAGTCGCTCCGAAATTGACCCACGAGTTGTTGGCCCAATTCTAGTTCCTGCGACCTTTCCAAGACTCACGCATTGCTTGAGTCAATGCATTATCTTCTTCCACGTGATCGTGTGATCCGTCTCACTTTCAATTGACGAAAAGGCCCACCTCCCAGATATGATTTGGTGCTTCATCGTAGCACCTCGGCCTCTACCACGCCACGCCTACGCGGCCCACGACCACGCCCTCTAGTGCTCATGATAGCTTGTTCGTTTTTATCGATTACAAGTTTCATGAATCAAAAAATTTGTTTCGTGTGTATTAACGATATTTTATGAGATTTGAGATATAAAGTTATTTTTCGCAACAAATCCTATAGTCTCAATCTCTACGATTTTTCACATCTAAAACTAGAAGATCTAGAGTGTTCCTATGATCATATCATAGTAATCATTAAGCAATAAATACTTACGACTTGTTGCTGGGATGCTTGTGGTGCCATACCGATCTTTGAAATATAATTGAACGATTTCATGTAATTTATTTGTGAAACCAAACCACGTACTGAAGTTTTTGAAATCGGCTCGATACATTAAATGTAACACCTCAACCCGGCCTATGCATTGAGACTAGATTTGGCTTGTTACATGAATCGAGCTATCTTAAAATCTTCAATAAGTTAAAAACTACAATAAATTTTTTTTATTTACGGATTTAATAAAATTAGAAGAGTATTTTAATTTGATGAATATTAGAAAACATTAGTTGAAAAACATTGTTAACATTGTATTATCATAAACCCTTAGGTAATTTATTTAAGAGTTAACAATAATAAAATATTTATAAAGTATTTTAGTCCGTTTAACAATTCAATAGAGTTTACGGCCCATTTATCGATCTAGCAGGGATTTCGGCCCAATTTATAATCAAACAGTGATTTCGGCCCGATTTTCAATCTAACAGAGTTTTCGGCCCATTTATCGATCTAGCAGGGATTTCGGCCCAATTTATAATCAAACAGAGATTTCGGCCCGATTTATCAATCTAACAGAGTTTTTGGCCCATTTATCGATCTAGCATATTTTACGGCCCATTTTTACGAAACATACGATTTACGTATTAAAAAATAATTTCTTGAGGGCGTTTGCGTAATTTTCACGATTTTAGTCATTTTCATGTATTTTCGTCAAAATATCAGTTGTTACGTTTCATACCGATCTAGTCATTTTTATGATTTTACTTCAATACCAAAATTGATATCCAACCCGAGAAAAAGTGTGAAGTTACACACCTCGATACCGAGAGTACTAATCCTTCTCTCTCCTCGACACCTAAAACATATTTCGATCCGTTAGAACACTATTTTGTATAAATATACTTTATCGATAATAGATCCAAAACCTTACCCTCTTGATTTTGAATCACTTGATTTTCGGCTTCTCCTCGTTTATTGGCTCGTTAGTCGCCGAGAATCCACTAACGATAAAGGCTCTAAGTTCGTACCACTTCAAATAATTGACTTCCTTCTAAGATGGTCCATAACCCGGTGGAAAATCCTTGACCGCCAAATCGCTCTTCGCTTAAATCGGGATTTACGGATCCGCCTCTTAATATGACTAAACACCGCCCTTTTCTTCCTATTTTGAAAGTCACAATAAATCGATTCCAACGCTTTCTACGATTCTCTCGAACACTTGAGTTCCGATCTTCCGTTATTGCACTATATTTCCACGGTTGAAAAGAGTTGATTGATAAAGATGTTTGTGATTGATGAAGATTTGACTATGTATGATCCAAGAAAAGAAAGAAAGGTTCGCTATGGGCGATTAGCATTCGCCATGAAAGAGTTTAATGGAGAACTTTGAGTGAAAAGAAATAAAATATAAAAGAAGAGATGGTGATGATGTTGTTTTGATTTCAAAGAGAGAGAAGAAAAGATGGATTTTAGGAGCTAGGTACATTCGCCATGGAAAAAGAAAAGAAAAGAATGGCTTTTTGTATAGATGATTTCGCACTCAAAGAAAAGGCACAAAACAAAGGCTAAAGCAACAAACAAAAATGACCAAATGGTTAAAAGATTAGAACTTTACCAAGGTTCAATTTCTACCAAAGGAGAAAATTGAGAAGAGGAATGCAAAATTCGCACAAAGTTGCTAGGAATGACCAAAGAGAAAATTCAATTCTTAGCCAAACTATCACCAAAATTGGCTCCCCTATAGTCCAAATTGTCGTCCCTATGCATGGTCAATTGGCCATGATATTGTTTCCATAACTTTTCCTTGATATGTGCCCTTATCTTCATATCCTTCCTTATTTTCTTGATTCCTTCCTTAAGTTAACAATTTTCCTTAATCCTTTGATATGCTAACCAAAAATAACATGGTCAACACTTACCATATATGCTCTTGGCCGACACTTGCTATACATGTGCGAAAATTAAAATAAAAATTCATCTAGATGCTAAACAAGGGATTCAACCTCTCCCTCATGCTACAACTCATGCACCAACACCACCATGCCATATACTCATTTTATGTCACTTATTAACACTTAATTTAACTTAAGTATTAATGACACTTGCTTCTCTTCAATAAATTCTCAAATATTAAATTTATTCCTTACCCAAATTATGCTATACTCTTCTTTAGGACTTCAATAAACACGAAAATAAAAGTAAAAATTTTCCTTTAAAATCTAAACACCAAATCATGCAATATATATATACTCGGATTTTTAGGGTGTTACAAATAGTTCATTAACCATAATTCTATAATTCATCAAACCATAGTATAAACATATATTACATGAATCACATGCTCCATGTCACATAGGTACAACATTCATATCAACTATATTATTATACTCAAAGTCTTTTCACTATTATCATTCCTACTAGTAATCGAACCTCCCAAAAATAGTACATTTAAGCTCAAATTCTATCTTATACCGTTCATACACATCGATCAATAAGCTCAATCACACATAACACCATTCTTAACGTAATATTTCAACTCAAGTAACATTAACCACAACTTACCTTACTTCTAATGGATTCAATGAGATTTAAGCTTACCTGAGTTTTTAACTCAATAGATTCGCTATGTTACACTCGAACAATTTATGGTTTCTTCGTTTTAAAGTATCACCCAGCTTTAAGCACGCTAGGCACGGCTTCGAATATGTCACCAAGACTAAGCCTGCTAGGCACGAAGCCCGAATATGTCACCGACACTAAGCCTGCTAGGCACGAAGCCCGAATATGTCACCGGCACTAAGCGTGCTAGGCACGAAGCTCGAATAATTCATAAACCAATCACAAACTTCACATTTTTCCCAAATAATTTATCAAATATACACATTCATATCATATTGTCAATTTATGCATTCAAGCCAATTTAACCCATATACATTCGGCTATTACAATAATATACACTCGAATTTATCGAACATTATCATTTAATAGGTTCATAAATAATTCTTTGACATATTTCAGCTTAAGGACTTACCTCGACTATCGACGGACAACATTAACCGGCTATTCGACAACTTTCGCCTTTCCCCGATCCAAATTTGTTTTTCCTTGTTCTTGATCTAAACACATTAAAATTTAGCCCATTCAAGTACATTTCATCTCAATTTGGTCCCTAAGCACATAAATAGGAAAATTACCATTTTACCCCTAGAGTTTCACATTTTTACAATTTAGTCCTATTTGCATAAAACACAAAATACACATAATTTGCACATAATACTTTAGGGACGAATCTTCTATACCTTCATACCAAGACATACATTTCATTTATTTTGTAAACAAGTCCCTCAAAATTTATTTTACAAATTAGTCCAAAATACTCAAATTTACTAAAATTCCCAATTCAATATATACTAATCTTTAACATATCATTTACATAAAATCATAAAAACCAAAATTACAAGAACATAGCAAAGGCCTAACATCATACATGATTATTCTTAAAAATTTTAACATGGGTCACCTACGATTCAAGCAATGATCTCAAAACGTAAAATTATCTAAAACCGACTAAAAACTCACCTTCAATTTTAGTTTCAAAGTGCCGAAATTTCAAAGATATCAAACCCTTCTTCTCGTGCAAAGGTTCAGCCAATAACAAAAATGGATGATAATATCATTTTCATTTATTTTACTTTAACATATATTAAGTTATTATTAAATTACTTAACTAACCTTAAAATTAAAATAACTAAATAATATATCTTAAGGACAAACTTGTCCATGGCCGGCCACTAACTCATAAAATGGGTTATTTACCCTTTCTATACTTCATATCATAAAGCCATGCTCAAATTAGTACCTTTCACTTTAGTATGCCACTTTTACATTTTACGCGATTATGTCCTTTTAATCAAATTAAGCACTTAAACGATAAAATTTTTTTTACGAAACTTTCACACATATTAATTCACACATAATGAGCACAAAATATAATATTAAAAAATATTTCAGACTCAGATTTGTGGTCCCAAAACCACCGTTTCGATTAGGGTCAATTTGATGCAGGATAACTCTCCCCTTAAGAATTTTCGTCCCTAAAATCTTACGGTTAAACAACGTCGGATATTGTTGCCTCATTGAGTCCTCGTGCTCCCACGTAGCCTCTTCAACTCCATGCCGATTCCATAGTACTTTCACTAATGGAATCCTTTTGTTTCTTAACTCTTTCACTTTTCGAGCTAATATACGGATCGATTCTTCCTCATACGTCATATCAGGTCGATTTCAATCTCGATGGAACAATCACATGTGACGGATTTGATCTCAGATTCACGGAGCATAGAAACGTGAAATACATCGTGTATCTTTTCTAATTCAGAGGGTAACTTCAACTTATAAGCAACAGGCCCAATACGTTCGATGATTTCATATGGTCCGATAAATCTCAGACTCAGTTTGCCTTTCTATCCAAATCGGATTACTTTCTTCCACGAGAAACTTTCAAAAATACCCAATCTCTGACTTCAAATTCTATATCTTTACGTTTCAAATCAGCGTAAGACTTTTGATGATCTGATGCAGCTTTCAAACTATCTCTGATTATAGCCACTTTCTGTTCAGTCTCATTAATCAAATCAACCCCTTGTATCTTGTTCTCACTAAGCTCGATCAAAGACAATGGCGCATTTACACTTGCGCCATATAGAGCTTCATAAGGTGCCATTTTGATACTTGATTGAAAACTCATTATTATAAGCAAATTCAATCAAAGGTAAGTACTTTTCCATGTACCTTCAAACTTGAGAACGCAACATCTCAACATGTCCTCAAGTGTTTGAATGGTTCGCTCAGATTGACCGTCTGTGCAGGGTGAAAGCGGTGCTAAAATGAAGTTTAGTACCTAAAGCATCTTGTAACTTATTCCACAATCGCGATGTAAATCTCGGGTCTCTGTCTGAGATAATAGAACTCGGCACACCATGTAATCTCACAATTTGACATATATACAACTCAGTAAGTTTATCGATGTGAAAAGTCCATACGAACCGGTACAAAATGAGCTGATTTGGTCAGTCTATCTACTATAACCCAGACTGCATCTTTTTTGCTCGGTGTCATAGGCCAACCAGATACAAAATCCATAGAAATTTTATCCCATTTCCATTCAGGTATCATGATCGACTGAAGCAGCCCAGATGACACTTGATGCTCAGCTTTTACTTGTTGACAAATTAAGCACTTCGACACAAATTCAGATATATCCCGTTTTATGCCAGGCCACCAATAATACTGTTTTAAATCATTATACATTTTAGTGCTACCCAGATGTATCGATAATCGACCTCTATGAGCCTCACTCAGAATCATCTGAATCAATTTCGAGTTCTTCGGAACACACATTTGGCTTTTAAAGTTCAAACAGTCATTCGCATCAATTTGAAACTCTGATTCCGTATCTTTTTTGCACAGAATTCGTCTAGCCATCAAATCTTTGTCAACTTTCTGTGCATCACAAATTTACTGGATAAACATCGGTCTTGCTTGTAACTCGGCTATGATCAAACCATCACTAGACATAACCATCTATGCATTCATTGCACGAAGAGCAAATAATGATTTTCGACTTAACGCATCTACAACAACATTGGCTTTTCCCGAATGGTAGTCAATCACCAACTCATAGTCTTTCAATAATTCTAACCATCTGCGTTGTCTCAAGTTCAGATCTTTCTGATTCATCAAATATTTTAGACTTTTATGATCCAAATAGACATGACATTTCTCACCGAATAAGTAATGACACCAAATTTTCAATGCGAAAACAATGGCTGCTAATTCTAGATCGTGAGTCAGATAATTTCTTTCATGCGGCTTCAATTGTCTCGAAGCGTAGGCTATAACTTTGCCTTCCTGCATCAAATCGCAACGCAACCCATTCAAAGAAGCATCACTAAAATGATAAATTCTTTACCCAATTCAGGCTGAGCTAACACTGGAGATTCGGTCAAAAGAGCTTTCAGCTGTTCAAAACTTTTTTGACACTTTTCTGACGACTCAAACTTGACGTCTTTCTGCAATAGCCTTGTCAAAGGTGTAGCTATCACAGAAAAACCTTTTACAAACCGTCTGTAGTATCCCACAAGGCCTAGAAAGCTTCGAATCTCGAAAACATTCTTTGGTGGTTTCCAATCAAGTATAGCTGCTATTTTGTTTGGATCCACCCGAATACCTGATGGTGAAACAACATGACCTAAGAAGCTGACTTCATTCATCCAAAACTCACACTTACTAAACTTTGCATACAACTGTTGATCTCGCAAAGTTTGTAGCACAAATCTCAAATGCTCGGCATGTTCAGTTTCATTTTTGGAGTAGATTAGTATATCATCAATAAACACTACTACAAACCGATCCAAAATTGTCTGAAGGCCCGATTCATTAGATCCATAAAAACAGCAGGTGCATTAGTGAGTCCAAAAGGTATAATCAGAAACTCAAAATGTCCGTACCTCATTTAAATGTAGTCCTTAGCACATCTCGTATCTCGACTCAAGAATCGATAATAACCCGATCTTAAATCTATCTTCGAAAATACTGAAGCCCCTTTTAACTGATCAAACAAATCATCAATCCAAGGTAACGGGTACTTATTCTTTATAGTTACTTTATTCAGTTTTCGATAATCAATACACATTCGCATCGTTCCATCTTTCTTCTTCACAAAAAGAACTGGTGCACCCCAAGGAGAGAAACTCGGTTGTGCAAAGGCCCTATCTGTTAACTTTTGCAACTGTGCTTTCAACTCTATTAACTCAGTAGGTGCCATCCAATACGGAGCTATCGAGATCGGAGTCATTCCTGGTGCTAATTCAATGCCGAACTCAATCTCTCGTACTAGTGGTAAACCCGATAGTTCTTCAGGAAACACATCTGGGTATTCACACACAACCGGTACAGATTCAATATGCTTTTCAGACACTTTATTATCTAGTACATAGGCCAAATAAGCTTCCCACCATTTTCTCACATACTTTCGGGCCAACATCGAGGATATTATTGTAGGAAACCAACTTAAATCACTGGATTCAATTCTGATGATCTCGCCATTCTGACATCTCAAATCAATAAGCTTTCATTTGCAATTCACGACTGCATCATGTGAAGTTAACCAATCCATTCTCAAAATTATATCGAACTCATCGAAGGGCAGCAACATTAAATCGGCTGGGAAGCAAGAATCTCGAATCATCAACGGGCAACCTCTACATACTTTATTAACAAGTACACATCTACCCAAAGGGTTGGACACATGAATCACAAACTCAGTAGACTCAACTGGCAGAGTCCTACTGAATACTAGAGTTTCACACACATATGAATAAGTCGAACCAGGATCAATCAATACAACCACAGTAGTATCATAAAGGGTGAAAGTATCGTTAATGACATCGGGGAGGAAGCATCCTCTCTGGCTCGTGTAGCATACGCTCTAGCTGGAGTTCTAACCTCTAATCGTATTGCAGTGTCCTTCGTCCCTTTCTGACTGCCACCTACATTGCCTGAATGTCTGAGTAGTCTACCCCATGCTAGCGCACTGCTCGGTCAAGTGTTCTGAGTTGCATTTTGCTCGGTTAACATCGGGCACTCTCGAATAAAATGATCCGACTATCCACATTTAAAGCAGGACCGATCACGAACTCTACAACTCCCAGGATGCTATTTCCCACAATATTTACACTCAACCCGATTCTGCAGGACATTACAGACACTAGGTATCGACATGCTTGGGATCTCACTGGAGGTCGATCACGTATAAATAAGTCTGAAGTGGCTTTATGTTGACTGGGGTCATCTCTGAACTTCTTATGCACAGAATGTAAAATTTTACTCGATGATCTTTTTCGAGTGTCTCTAGCTTCTACTTCGGCTTTTCTTTTCTCTTTCTCGAGCTCTTCGGCTTTACAAGCTCGCTCGACTAATGTCACAAACTCTTTGATTTCAAGAATGCCCACAAGTAACTTTATGTCTTCATTCAGGCCGTCCTCAAATCTCTTACACATAATGGCTTCGGTAGATATACACTCCCGAGTGTAACGGCTAAATCTGATAAACTTTCGCTCATACTCCGTCACAGTCATGTGACCCTATTTTAATTCCAGAAATTCTTTCCGTTTCTGATCGATGAATCTCTGACTGATATATTTCTTACGGAACTCAATTTGGAAGAAGTCCCAAGTTACTTTTTCTTTCAGACTACGGATACCAGTGTGTTCCACTAGTGATAGGCAGTGTCTCGAAGTAGAGATATAGCACACTTTAGGCATTCATCTGGAGTACAAGATAACTCATCGAGTACCCAAATAGTGTTATCAAGCCACATCTCGACTCGCTCTGCATCATCATCATCATTGGCCTTGAATTCCTCAGCCCCATATTTCCTAATTTTATCTACGGGAGACCTGCTAGATCTCGTCGAATCTATCATCGGGGGTGCTGAAGGTACCGGAGTTGGATTATTCGGGGGTGGAGGTTGTTGTAAAACTAGATTATTCTGAACAAATTGAGTAAACCATTCATTCATCATTTGGTAGAAGGCTTGTTTAGCCTCCCCCTCGTGGCTACCCGTAACTGGTCGAGAGTCTAATGGCGCTGATCCACGTGCGAGACCAGGCGCAACGCTCTCCACATCATCAGCTACGGCTCTATCGGGATCGAAATCCATTTACTATATAAAATACACTTGAAATTTTCAGAAGTCACCACACTATCATATATACAATTCAAAGGCATGTATAGCTAGACCCTTACGTACTACGGTAGTCCTAGAATAGACTAAACCGTAGCTCTGATACCAATAAAATGTAACACCCCTTAACCCGCATCCATCGCCGAATTAGGGTTACAGGCGTTACCAATAGCCAAATCTTTTTCAATTGATTAATTCATATCCTAAACAGATAAAGCACATGGGCATAATAATATATATATATAAATATACTTAATATACAAGTTAAAACATATTCAATGTAATCATCCACAATTACAAAGTGATCAAATAATATATTTTTTTATCCTCATTATTATCATATTTATCTATTTTAATCTATGATATAAACACCTAATTAGTACCACTCCTTTGTATACATTTCATGCCAACATGCCTCATGTACCATTTCGTTTAAACCCAAGCACACTGTACCATGTAATTGGAACTACTAATAAGCATCATTACGACTACATGCATACATCACTTGACATTACACCTATAGACTAAGAGACAATACACTTCATATATATATATACACCTATATCAGAATATGCATAATCTCAATATAACTTTGCATGTTATATGCATAGATCAAAAACTAAATGTGCTAACTAAACTTTCATCATTCATGCAAAATTTACGTTACTTACTTGTACTACAATTGACCATACATAAACATAAGTCTCAAAGCCAACTTAACCTAAAAGCAAAAACATAAAAACTATGCCTTGACCGAACATTCATTACCACTTTTCCATAATTTGTAACTACTTATACTTATCACTAACAACGAATCCAACAAGTTAACTTATACATATATATATAATCATTTCTATACAACTACATTTAACTTCCAAGCATTATAAGCATACGTCTTATACCAAAGATTTAAAACGAACTATTATATCAAACATATAAACAATACTTCAACCCAAAAAATAACAAATTATATTAAGGCCATATATATACATTTACAAATCCGAACATCATTCATTACTTATCAAATAAAAGCCTATACATGCCTTTGATTCAAAAAGTATACAAAACATATATATACCAAAGAGAGTGATAGTGTGGTCGACTTTCTTGATGATCCCCTCAGCCCATAGTTGAATCAACGATCTATAAAACATATATACAAACACATACAGAGTAAGCTCACTAGCTTAGTAAGTCTTAAGCAACTTTAATGTAACATTCAAACACCTAAACATTTTATTTCTTTAAACTTATAACATTGAATATAAATATTTCCATAAATATATTTATGCAGGTCGAATATTAATAGTTCATTAACCATAATTCTATAATTCATCAAACCATAGTATAAACATTTATTATATGAATCACATGCTCCATGTCACGTAGGTACAACATTCATATCAACTATATTATCATATTCAAAGTCTTTTCACTATTATCATTTCTACTAGTAACCGAACCTCCCAAAAATAGTACGTTTAAGCTCAAATTCTATCTTATACCATTCATACACATCGATCAATAAGCTCAATCACACATAATACCATTCTTAACATAATATTTCAACTCAAGCAACATTAATCACAACATACCTTACTTCTAATGGATTCAATGAGATTTAAGCTTACCTGAGTTTTTAACTCAATAGATTCGCTATGTTACACTCGAACAATTTATGGTTTCTTCATTTTAAAGTATCACCAGCATTAAGCCTGCTAGGCACGAAGCCCGAATATGTCACCGGCACTAAGCCTGCTAGGCACGAAGCCCGAATATGTCATCGGCACATTAGGCACTAAGCTCGAATATGTCACCTAAGACTAAGCACGCTAGGCACAAAGCCCGAATATGTCACCCAAGACTAAGCTCGCTAGGCACGAAGCTTTGAATATGTCATTGGCACTAAGCTTGCTAGGCACGAAGCCCGAATAATTCATAAACCAATCACATACTTCACATTTTTCCCAAATAATATATCAAAGATGCACATTCATATCATATTGTCAATTTATGCATTCAAGCCAATTTAACCCATATACATTCGGCTATTACAATAATATACACTCAAATTTATTGAACATTATCATTTAACAGGTTCATAAATAATTCTTTGACATATTTCAGCTTAAGGACTTACCTCGACTATCGACGGACAACGTTAACCGGCTAGTCGACAACTTTCGCCTTTCCCCGATCCAAATTTGTTTTTCCTTGTTCTTGATCTAAACACATTAAAATTTAGCTCATTCAAGTACATTTCATCTCAATTTGGTCCCTAAGCACATAAATAGGCAAATTACCATTTTACCCCTAGAGTTTCACATTTTTACAATTTAGTCCTATTTGCATAAAACACAAAATACACATAATTTGCACATAATACTTTAGGGCTGAATCTTCTATACCTTCATACCAAGACATACATTTCATTTATTTTGTAAACAAGTCCCTCAAAAATTTTATTTTTACAAATTAGTCCAAAATACTCAAATTTACTAAAATTTCCAATTCAATATATACTAATCTTTAACATATCAATTACATAAAATCATAAAAACCAAAATTACAAGAACATAGCAAAGGCCTAACATCATACATGATTATTCTTAAAATTTTAACATGGGTCATTTATAGTTCAAGCAATGATCTCAAAAACGTAAAATTATCTAAAACCGACTAAAAACTCAC
This sequence comes from Gossypium rotundifolium, assembly GCA_025506655.1. Taxonomy (NCBI): domain Eukaryota; kingdom Viridiplantae; phylum Streptophyta; class Magnoliopsida; order Malvales; family Malvaceae; genus Gossypium; species Gossypium rotundifolium. Next base: position 68,515,791 of record CP106725.1, read on the forward strand.
CTTCAATTTTAGCTTCAAAGTGCCGAAATTTCAAAGAAATCAAACCCTTATTCTCGGGCAAAGGTTCGGCCAAGAACAAAAATGGATGATAATATCATTTTCTTTTGTTTTACTTTAACATATATTAAGTTATTATTAAATTACTTAACTAACCTTAAAATTAAAATAACCAAATAATATATCTTAAGGAAAAACTTGTCCATGGCCGGCCACTAACTCATAAAATGGGTTATTTACCCTTTCTATACTTCATATCATAAAGCCATGCTCAAATTAGTACCTTTCACTTTAGTATGCCACTTTTACATTTTACGCGATTAAGTCCTTTTAATCAAATTAAGCACTTAAACGATAAAATTTTTTTATGAAAATTTCACACATATTAATTCACACATAATGAGCACAGAATATAATTTTAAAAAATATTTTAGACTCGAATTCATGGTCTCAAACCACTATTTCGATTAGGGTCAATTTCGGTCTGTGACAGAGGGAGTCAGGGAGCTGATTTTTCTTTTGGTTTTTGTGCAAATAGGTGCATGAAAGGTTTTGTTTTCTTTCAGTATTTTGGGTACTTTTCTTTTCCAACTTCTTTTTCCCCATGTTTTGACCGAAACACTTTAGCACATTTGTCTATCTTTCTAACATCACAAAGTTGGGCCTTAGGCGTTGAAGCGTTTAAAATTTTTGGGAATAAGAGAATGGCTTTAATGCAAGTTGGATCTAGTAGGTGATGGATTTTGGAAGGTTAGGGGGCTTCTTTGAAGTCCCGGGTTCAAGTTAAGCCTTAGGAAAAATTTTTGTTTTAGGTGAATAAAACCTTGGGAGTTAGTAGGTAGGCTTTACGGATAAAATATGGGGGAAAAAGACAAGTGGAGTGTGTAGTGTAGTGGCAAAGTGACGCCACATAAGAGGCAAGGGGGTGACGCCAAAAGGAAGGAAGGAGGTCCAAGGTTTTAGTCTTGGCTCTTGCATTTTGGTTTTCTTTTTATTTGGATTTATACATTGGCCATAGATTTATATTTAGTTGTGCATGGTCTTAGACACAAGAGAAGCTTGTGGCTTAGTGGCAAGTGGTGTGAATTGGTTGATGGGAAAGCTTGGGTTCGAATCTCATGGAAAGCAAGGGAGTATTTATTTTGTGAATTGGATGGGAAGAGTTTTAGTTGGATTTAAACTCTACTAACGAAGGGACCCACATCGGAAAGATACAAAGAAGGAAGGTGAGAAGTTAGCTATATATAGAGCTGCCTAGGAGGAGAAGGAACATACCTGGTTGGCGTTGGGCATAGGAGTGCTTGGAGCGCGGTTTAGCAGCTTTAGATTCCAATCAGGTGTGTATTCTCTCTACTCTAATTGTAGAGCGGCAAATGCCAAGTTACCGGTGACACGGCGATAGTAGCCACACGAGCGTGTGAGCGCACGTTTGGGGCTTCAACGTGATAGTTGAGGCCAAAAGTAGTGTTTTTGTGGGTGTGAGCTGTTGGGCCACGATGGCCCAAAAAGGGCCAAGTGGGCCCAATGGGCCTAGGGCCCATATGAGTAAATTGTATGATTGAGTAGTAGATAGTGAATTAAACAATGTGAATCTCATATATGTGGCTAAGTTTGGGCTAAATGGGACACACGAGTGTGTAGGCCCATTTGGGCTGAGAATGGGCGTTAGGTCCGTTCACATCATTATCTCTGTTTAGAATACTTGAGTCGTTTGAGGTAACAGTGGACCTTCTTTTGGGTTGTTAACACCTTGGTTTGTAAAATTACCAAAATACCCTTGGTTTGTAAAATTACCAAAATACCCCTAGTTTGTGAAATTATCAAAATACCCCTGATTCGTGAAATAATCGAAATACCCCTGGTCTACGAAATTACTGAAATACCATCGATTTGTGAAATTACCAAGATACCCCCAATTTGTGAAATTACCAAAAATACCCCCAATTTATGAAATTACCAAAATACCCTCGATTTGTAAAATTACTATTTTACCCCTAAACGAAAAAATAATCATTGTACCCTCGTAGTAGTACTAGCATTTTATGTGTTAATTGTATGATTGATCATGTTTGAGATACACTGCATACAGGAATTAGTTATGAGTAGAATTATCGAACTACCCCTAAAGGGTAAGATTACCGGAATACCCTTACAGGGTAAAATGACGGATTTGCCCTTGTAGGTAAGTGATTGGCTTGTCCTACGATAGGACCGGTTTGGCTATGGTTGTATGACTAATAGGCTTTTATTACATGTTTAAATTATTATTATTAAGCATGGCCATTCTGTATACACGTGTAATGATTGAGATGACATACATGACATATTGCATGGGATTCGGGTTATTAACGTTATACAGGGGAAGTGTACATCAGGGACACAGTCACACGGAATGATGTTTGTGTGCCTCATTTTAGCATCGGTTATTTGGTCACCTAGTGATCGATTATTTGGTCACATAGTGATTGGTGGCTAGGCCACGTTTTATTATCTTTATGCAGCATGACTGCCAAAGTGGAGTGTAGCGGATGGAGGGTCGATTGTAGAATTCCCCGGGTGTGTTGAGGTTGGACGTACAAAGTGGAGTGTAGAGGGTATAATACTAGGTTGGGTTGGGATTTGCATCGCATTGCATACATTATCTACTGTGACATATGATATAGGTTAAGGCTCAATCGAGGCTATTTTGGGCTAAGGCCCAATTGCCCCGTTACTGTAATGGGCTCCGGCCTGGATTGTTGTGATGCATGTTCTTATCGATGAGGGTTGTACACACTGAGTTTTCGTAAATCACCCCCTCTTTTTATTAAATGTTTCAGGTAATTCCCATCGATAGAGGATTGAGAGCCGTGGAGGACTCGGGGGTGGCTATACATCGGAGATACTACTCGTGAACTTTAGTAATTTCAATTTTTACCTTATTTTAGGGTTACTTATTTTGGGTTAATTTTTTTGTAATAAGGCCATTGGTTTATTTTTTCTATGTTTTCATTTATAACTGTTAAACTTATAAATACAGGGTTTTCTTAAAACATTAGGAATCGTTTTCTAAAATATCATGTTTATGCAACGATGCAAGTTCAAATTTCATAACAAAATAGTTTTTCAAAATAATAATAACTTTTAAATGGTCATTTAGCAAATCGCATTTTTCTGAAACAAACAATTACTTAGATTTTCAACTTCCTTCAATGTGACACGCCAGATTCGGACCTAACTTCTAGGCTGAGTTTGGGGTGTTATAATTGTGGTACCAGAGCCTGTGTTGCAAAACTCGGCTGTGGAATGGGTTCGAAAAATGTTTTTTTCAAAGCTATTTGAAATTTGGTTAAAAAAAGGGTATCTTTATTGGAAGTATGGCACCTGAGTCTCCAACACCAAATCCGTAAGTCCCCTTACTTATTATTAGATGCTATATTTATTCTGTGTAAGTTTTGGCTGTGATGTTTGAATGGAAAATTTTTATGTATAAGTGTTAAATATTTGTTTGCTTCTGTATTAAATATTTGGTTGTGTGAAGAGGTTCCATGTAACAGCCCAATTTAGACCCTAGTCAGAACAGTGGTTTGAGACCACAAATCTGAGGTCGTAAAAATATTACAATGATATTTTCTGTGTGAATGGTATGTGACATAGTCTGTGTGAAAATTCTGTGTGATGATTTGATCGTTTTAGTGTCGGATTAAGAGAAAGGACTTAATTGCATAAATAGTAAAAGCTATGTGCTAATTTATAAGTACATAAGTGTGATTGTCTTTATAAAGTGAAGACCTTATGATGCAATTAGGCCACATTAAGTGATAGTGGGTTGCAATGGGCTAGAATGACCTTAATGTTAAAATGTTTTATTTATTTATTTGAAGGTCAAATTAGTAAATGGCATAATTATAATATATATGTTATAATAAAACAAAGATGATGAATAAGTGGATGTGTTCATCTTCTTCCACCATTTGCAAAAGAAAGAAAATAAAGGGTTTAAGGTGTGTTCATCATCTTCTTCAATTAGTAAGTGCTTTATGCTCGATTTTTGATAATTTCTACGTTTTTGTGATCGTTGCTTTGTGCTCTAGCTAACCCATGCTTAAATTTTAGAAAATGATAATGATTTTGAGATATGCCATTATTGAATATATGAGCTTTGTGATGATAGTTAATGGATTATAAAAGTTTAATGTTGGGTTAACATAGTTTGTATTTGAAATTTTGGTAAAATTGAGTAATTTGAGCTAAATTATGAAAATGGGAAATTGGAGGATTAAAATGTGAAATAAATGAAATGTGTGGACTCCTATGAGACTAAGGAGACTTCGGCCTAAGCATAGTGTAATGAAATTTTGAGTATTTGATGATTTTGTGAGATAAGGACTATAGTGTAGAAATGTGAAAATGTGAGAGCTATTTTGTAAAATGCCCTAAATATGTGTGTTTGGATTAAAATGAATGAATTGATGATTGAATGGATTGAATTAGAATGTGTATAGACCAATAGAGGAGAGGCTCGGATTGAGATCGAGGCAAAGATAAAGTGCTTGATTAATCGACCGTATCGATAGTTCGACGTCCGAGGTAAGTTCGGATATAATACATGTATTTGAGATACGTTTTATTGATATGAAATGAATATGTTTATGTATATGAGAGTGAGTTACTATGTGCATGATTTTAATTTGATGGCACTAAGTGTGAGAAAGTGAAATTGAGATAGAAATGAATGGCACTGTGTGTGCGATGTGATGAAAGCTTCGGTTTATTGCCGTGGCACTGCGTGTGAGATGTTATGAAGATTATTGTTGTGGCACTGTGTGTGCGATACCAAGATGAATTGGTTAAAAGAATAGGCACTAAGTGTGCGATAATAATTATGAGTCGGATAAGTATGTGGCACTGAGTGTGCTATTAAATTAAAGAATGATCGGTAAATAATATCGAGCATTGAATAGCTTGGAGATTTAATAGCTTTGTGTGGTTAAGGTATGTATTGAACCTTTGTGGTTGATGAGTAAAATTAAGCTTTGATTGAGGAAATGAGCATTGTGGCTATGGATGAGAAGGCACAAATATGAGATAATAGATCTAAGTGATTGTTTATTTTTGCATCGATTTAATTTCATATGATAATTGTATTGTATATTGAACTTACTAAGCTTTGGAAAGCTTACTGTGTGATTTGTTTTTCTGCCTTGTAGTGTCAGTAAAGCTAGCTCAGATCTGGGATCGTCAGCTTCTAAATCACACTATCGGCGTCCTATTTTGGTACTTTTGGAAAGATGTATATAGCGAGAATATTGCATGTATAAGCTAGTAAATTGAATCAAGTTTGAGATTTGTAAGTAGCCATGAGATGTGGCTAGATATGTGATAGGTTTGTCATGAATGAATGTGGTATATAAATGATGCATCTTTTGGCATGATTTGTAGATTGATAAATTTTCTATTGAGTGGTAACTTTGTGTTGATAAATACTAGTAGGAGTAGTGAGATTTGGGAATGAATTATACTTGTGATAGAATAAGTATTGGTATCGAATTGGGTATGATTAGAGTTGGTATTGATTGTATGTTTTAAATTGCTAAATTGGTATACTTTTAGATGGCAATATGTGCATGAGATGTTTGGTTGACTGGCTTGTAGGTTTGACCCTAAGTGGGTGACATGTTGGCATTGCAAAGATGGCCTATAATGTTGCACGGTTGGGGAATACAGACGTGTCTCAGACTGTGGGTAAATTAAGCGAATGTGGCTTAAATCAGACATTTGCCATGGCACAGGCGTGCCTACAGGTCGTGCAAGAAATGGCAGTATATGACATTATAGGACACAACCTTAGCACACGGGCGTGCTTGTTAGCCGTGTTGATTTTGGCAGTAAGTAACCACGGGGAGGTCACACGGGTGTGTCATGTAGCCGTGGGAGAGGCACGGCCTACCCCCACGGGCGTGTCTCCCCTGTATTCTAAAAAAGTTTCAATTTTTCATGAAATTTTATATGTGTTTCGATTTAGTCCCGACTTGGCTTATAAGCATGCTTAGGGTCTTGATGACTCATTTAAGGGACACTATGATTGTATATGAATATGTTTGATGATGATTGACTTTGTGTCATGAATGCAATGTAAAATGATCTTATTGTTTGGTAATGCCTCTAAACCCTATTCCAGCGATGGTCTCGGGTTAGGGGTGTTACATTCCAAGCTTAAGTTAGAATATGTATTACTGTTTTAGAATCAGAGTGCGCAGCGTGAGTGTAGTGTTGTAGGTTAGGATATTCGATTGTTTCTATAGTTGGAAATTTCAAGGACGAAATTTCTTCAAGGAGGGTAGATTTGTAACATCCCAAAGTTGGGCCTAGTAGGATTGGGCCTATTTGGCCTTAGGCGTTAGAGCGTTTAAAATTTTTGGGTACAAGATAACGGCTTTAATGCAAGTTGGATCTAGTAGGTGATTGATTTTGAAGGTTAGGGGGCTTCTATGAAGTCCCGGGTTCAAGTTAGGCCTTAGGAAAAATTTTGGTTTCAGGTGAATAAAACCTTGGGAGTTAGTAGATAGGCTTTAAGGATAAAATTTGGGGGGAAAAGACAAGTGGAGTGTGTGGTGTAGTGGAAAAGTGACGCCACAAAAGAGGCAAGGGGGTGACTCCAAAAGGAAGGAAGGAGGTCCAAGGTTTAAGTCTTGGCTCTTGCATTTTGGTTTTCTTTTTATATGGATTTAGACCTTGGCCATAGATTTATATTTAGTTTCGCATGGTCTTAGACACAAGGTGAGCTTGTGGCTTAGTGGTAAGTGGTGTGAATTGGCTAATGGGAGAGCTTGGGTTCGAATCTTATGGAAAGCAAGGGAGTATTTATTTTGTTGATTGGACGGGAAGAGTTTCAGTTGGATTTAAACTCTGCTAATAGAGGGATCCCACATCAGAAAGATACAAAGAAGGAAGGTGAGAAGCTAGCTATATATAGAGCTGCCTAGGAGGAGAAGGAGCATACCTGGTCGACGTTGGGCATAGGAGTGCTCGGAGTGCGGTTTAGTAGCTTCAGATTCCTATCAAGTGTGTATTCCATCTACTCTAGTTGTAGAGGAGCAAATGCCGAGTTATCGGTGACACGGCGATAGTAGCCACACAAGCGAACGAGCGCACGTGTGGGGCTTCAACGTGATAGTTGAGGCCATCAATAGTGTTCTTGTGGGTGTGGGCTGTTGGGCCACGATGGCTCGAAAGAGGCCAAGTGGACCCAATGGGCCCGGGGGCCCATATGAGTAAATTGTATGATTGAGTAGTAGATAGTGAACAAGACTATGTGAATCTCATATATGTGGCTAAGTTTGGGCTAAATAGGCCACACCAATGTGTGGGCCCACTTGGGCTAAGAATGGGCCTTAGGCCTATTCGCATCATTATCTCTGTTTAGAATACTTGAGTCGTTCATGGCGACAGTGGACCTTCTGTTGGGTCATTAACACCTTGGTTTGTAAAATTATCAAAATATCCCTGGTTTGTGAAATTACCGAAATACCCCTGGTTTACGAAATTATTGAAATACCCTCGATTTGTGAAATTACCAAAATACCTCCAGTTGTGAAATTGCCAAAATATTCCCAATTTGTAAAATTACCGAAATACCCCTGATTTGTAAAATTACTATTTTACCCCTAAACGACAAAATGACCGTTGTACCCTTGTAGTAGTACTAGCGTTTTATGTTTTAATTGTATGATTGATTATGTTTGAGATACACTGCATACAGGAATTAGTTATGAGTAGAATTACTAAACTTCCTTGAAGGGTAGGATTACCGGAATACCCTTACAAGGTAAAATGACGAATTTGCCTTTGTAGGTAAGTGATTGGCTTGTGCTACGATAGTATCGATTTTGCTATGGTTGTATGACTGATAGGTTTTTATTACATGTTTAAATGATTGTTATTGAACATGGGCATTCTGCATACACATGTAATGATTGAGCATGACATACATGACATATTGCATGGGATTCGGGTTATTAACATTATACAAGGGAAATGTACATCAGTGACACAGTCACACGGAATGATGTTTGTGTGCCAAATTTTGGCATCGGTTATTTGGTCACCTAGTTATCGTATTTGTTCACATAGTGATCGGTGGCTAGAACACATTTTATTATCTTTGTGCAGCAAGACTACCAAAATGGAGTGTAGCGGATGGAGGGTCGATTGTAGAATTCCCTAGGTGTGTTGAGGTTGGATGTACGAAGTGGAGAGTAGAGGATGGAATACTAGGTTGAGTCGGTATTTGTATCGCATTGCATACATTATTTACTGTGACATATGATATGGGTTAAGGCTCAACCGAGGTTATTTTGGGATAAGGCCCAATTGCCACCATTACTGTAATGGACTCCAGCCTGGATTGTTGTGATGCATGTTCTTACCGATGAGGGTTGTACACATTGAGTTTTCGTAAACTCACCCCCTCTTTTTTTTAAATGTTTCAGGTAATTCCCAGCGATAGAGGATTGGGAGTCGTGGAGGACTCGGAGGTGGCTATACATCGGAGATTGTAACACCCCTAACCCATATCCATCGCCGGATTAGGGTTACAGGCATTACCAATAGCCAAATCTTTTTCAATTGATTAATTCATATGCTAAACAGATAAAGCATATGGGCATAATATATATATGTATATATAAATATACTTAATATACAAGTTAAAACATATTCAATGTAATCATCCACAAATACAAAATGATCAAACAATATACTTCTATCCTCATTATTAGCATATTTATCTATTTTATTCTATGCTACAAACACATATTTAGTACCACCCCTTAGTATACATTTCATGCAAACATGCCTTACGTTCCATTTCGTTTTAAACCAAAGCACACCGAACCTTGTAATTGGAACTACAAATAAGCATCATTATGATTACATGCATACATCACTTGACATTACACCTATGGACTAAGAGACAATACACTTCATATATATATATATATATACCTATATTCGAATATGCATAACCTTAGCTTTTAATCCATAACTATAATATAACTTTGCATGTTATATGCATAGATCAAAGACCGAATGTACCAACTAAACTTCCATAATTCATGCAAAATTTATGTTTCTTATTTGTACTACAATTGACCATACATAAACATAGGTCTCAAAGCCAACTTAACCTAAAAACACAAGTATATAAACCATGCCTTGACCGAACATTCATTACCACTTTTCCATAATTTGTAACTACTTATACTTATCATCAACAATGAATCCAACAAGTTAACTTACATAGACAAACTTTGATTATAAGATCACTACTATCACCTAATCGAATCAACTATATTAAGCAACAACGACCCAAGTCAAGTTTTTCTCCAATAAAACACATATCTTCGTATCACCCATTCACATTTTAAATAATACCTAAACCACATCCGAATACAAACAATAATTCAAAGCATGAGCAAGCCATTTCATTAAAACACATGAACAAAGTTTAACCAAAATAGATAGCCATCTTCACATGGCTAAATATATATACATGATTAAGTATCATTAGTAATATAGCTTAGTCTAGCCTATACATGCCTTTTCGAATCAAAAACTAAGTTTATCAATACCAACAGAGAGTCAATAGTGTGGTTGACTTCTTCAAAGATCCTTTGAGTCCGTAGCTTGAATCAAAAATCTATAAAATAGAAGTAGACAAGAATACACACAGTAAACATGCTAGCTTAGTAAGTCATAAGCAAAAACATTATCACATTCAATGGTAAAACATTTAAACAACCAACTCATAACCTTAATAAACAATTCTTATCTTATATATATGCATTATGGCCGTATGCATATATATATATATATATATAACCAACTTGTACATTTCCTTATACCTTTACAAAACCTTTAACAACTTATGCTTTCATTTAGCCAATTTTCTTCTCACTTTGATCTTCCTTTTCTCAATAACATCACATACGTACATCTATATACTTATATGCATATTCATAGAACACTTAAAGTAGGAATAAAACATACCTTGCTCCCAAATTAACAAATTCACTTCCACATGCTTAGGCATACTTAATTCACTCCACCAAAATCATTAGCACTTAATTTCTCTTAAAATAGTAATTCAATATCTAGAACCAACTAAACATTACATGCATCTCACACACCGGCACTAAGCCTGCTGAATTCAGAGTTCGAAATCATAACACCGGCATTAAGCCTGTTAGGCAATAAGCCCAAAATATATCACCGGCATAAGGCCTGCTAGGCATAAAGCCCGAAATACATCACCATCACGAGGCCTGCTAGGCATAAAGCCCAAAATACATCACCGGCACGAGGCTTGATAGGTATAAAGCCTGAAATACAATGCAATTATTCTTATAATACACATTTCTAAAAGCTGATTTCACAAACCAATGACATACTTCACATTTTTTCCCAAATATTATATCAATGATACACATTCATATCATATTGTCAATTTATACATTCAAGCCAATTTAACCCATATACATTCAGCTTTTACAATAATATACACTCAAATTTATCGAACATCATCATTTAACAGGTTCATAAATAATTCTTTGATATATTTCAGCTTAAGGACTTACCTCGACTGTCGACGAACCGCGTAATCCGGCTATTCGATAACCTTTGTCTTTCCCCAATCCAAATCCATTTTTCTTTGTTTTTAATCTAAACATATTAAAAATAAGCTCATTCAAGTACATCTCATTTCAATTTAGTCCCAAAGAACATAAATGGACAAATTACCATTTTACCCCTAATGTTTCACATTTTTACCATTTAGTCCTATTTGTATAAAACACAAAATACACAAAATTTTTCAATAATACTCAATGGCTGAATATCCCTATGGACCTTACAAGTCCATTTCTCTCATTTATTTTGTAAATAAGTCCTCTAAATTTTTATTTTTTTCAATTTAACTCAAATACTCAAATTCACTAAAATTTCCAATACAAAACATGCTAATCTTTAACATATCTTTAATATAAACTCATCAAATATCAAAAACCACAAAAGTATGTTAATGGCCGAATATCATTCATGTAATAATAACAAAAATTTTAGCATGGGTCAGCTAATACTCTAAGCAACGATCTCAAAAACATAAAAATTATCAAAAACTGAAATCAAACTAACCTTAGATTTGAGCTTACAAATGCGAAACCTAAGCTTGAACTTCTCCTTTCTTATTTAGTACATTCGCCATTAGAAGAATAAAAGATGATAATGATTTTTTCTCATGTTTTATTTAACATATAATATGATATTTCATTATTTACTTAATTAACCTTATATATATAATATACATAGCATACAAATAAGGGCATTGTTGGTACATGCCGTCCACTACCTTATAAAATGGGCCAATTGCCCTTTTAGTACCTCATTTTAAAAAGCCATCATCATTCTAGCACTTTACACTATAGTATGCAACTTTTTCACTTTACGCGATTTAATTCTTTTTGTTAAATTAAACACTCAAGCGATAAAATTTTCTCTACGAAACTTTCACACACATTAATTCACACATAATAAGCACGAAATATAATATTTTAATATTTCTCAAACTCGAATTCATGGTCCCAAAATCACCGTTCTAATTAGGGTCAAATTCAGACTGTTACAACTCTCCCCCTTAAGGATTTTCGTCCCTGAAAATCTTACCATTAAATAAAGTCAGATATTGTTGCCTCATTAAATCTTCAGGCTCCCACGTAGACTTTTCAACTCCGTGCCGATTCCATAATACTTTCACTAATGGAATTCTATTGTTTCTCAACTCTTTTATTTCCTGAGCTAAAATATGGATCGGTTCTTCCTCATACGTCATATCAGATCGATTTCAACCTCTGACGGAGTGATCACATGTGACAGATCTGATTTGTACTTACGAAGCATTGAAACGTGAAATACATCATGTATCTTTTCTAATTCAGAGGGCAACTTCAATCTATAAGCAACAGGCCCAATACATTCAATGATTTCATACGGTTCAATAAACCACGGGCTTAGTATGCCTTTCTGACCAAATCGGAGTACTTTCTTCCACGGAGAAACTTTTAAGAATACCTAATGTCTTTACGTTTCAAATCAGCATAAGACTTTTGATGATCTGATGCAGCTTTCAAACTATCTCTGATTATAGCCACTTTCTGTTCTATCTCTTTAATCAAATCGACCCCGTGTACCTTGTTCTCACTGACTTCAGTCCAGTATAATGGTGTTCGACACTTGCGACCGTATAAAGCTCTGTAGGGCGCCATTTTGATACTAGATTGAAAGCTATTATTGTAAGCAAATTCAATCAAAGGTAGGTATCGTTCCCACGTACCTTCAAACTTGAGAACACAACATCTCAACATGTCCTCAAGTATCTGAATGGTTCTCTCGAACTGACCATCTGTCTGCGGATGAAAGGCTATGCTAAAGTGGAGTTTAGTCCTAAAGCATCTTGTAACTTCTTCCAAAACCGTGATGTAAATCTCGGGTCTCTATCTGAAATAATGGAATGTTGTACACCATGTAATCTCACAATTTGAGATACATACAATTTAGCAAGCTTATCGAGTGAATAATATATACGAACTGGCACAAGGTGAGCTGATTTGGTCAGTCTATCTACTATAACCCAGACTGCATCTTTCTTGCTCGGTGTCGTAGGCAAACCGGATACAAAATCCATAATAATTGTATCCCATTTCATGCCGGGCCACCAATAAAACTGTTTCAAATCATTATACATTTTCGTGCTACCCGGATGTATCGAAAATTGACTATTATGAGCCTCGCTCAAAATCATATGAATCAATTCCATATTCTTTGGGATACATATTTGGCCTTTGAAGTTCAAGCAATCATTTGCATCAATTTGAAACTCTAACTCTGCATCATTTTCACACTTAGCTCGTCTAGCAATCAAGTCTTTGTCAATTCTTTGCGCATCACAAATCTGCTTGCTGAATAAACATCGGTCTTGCATTCAACTTGACTATGATCGAACCATCACCAGACATAACCATATGTGCGTTTAACGCACGAATAGTAAACAATGATTTTTGACTTAATGCATCTGCAACAACGTTAGCTTTCCCTGGATGGTAGTCAATCACCAGTTCAGTCTTTCAACAGCTCTAACCATCTGCGTTGTCTCAAGTTCAAATCTTTCTGAGTCATTAAGTTCTTCAGGCTTTTGTGATCTGAATAAGCATGACATTTTTTGCCGAACAAGTAATGACGCCATATATTCAAAGCGAAAACAATAGCTGCAAGTTCCAAATCATGAGTCAAATAATTTCATTCATGGGGCTTCAGTTGTCTCGAAGTGTAGGCTATGACTTTGCCTTCCTGCATCAAAACACAACCCAAACCATTTAAACAAGCATCACTATAAACAATAAATTCTTTACCTGATTCAGGCTAAGCTACCACTAGAGCTTCGGTCAAAAAGGCTTTCAACTCATCAAAACTTCTCTGACATTTTTCTGACCATTCAAACTTAACATCTTTCTGTAACAACTTTGTCAAAGGTGTAGCTATCATGGAAAAGCCCTTGATGAATCATCTATAGTACCCCGCAAGTCCCAAAAAGCTCTGAATTTCGGAGACATTCTTTGGTGGTTTCCAATCAAGTATAGCCGATATTTTGTTTGGATCAACCCGAATAACTGAAGTTGAAACAACATGACCCAAAAAGCTAACTTCCTTCATCCAGAACTGACACTTATTGAACTTTGCATACAACTGCTGATCTCGTAAAGTCTGTAACACTAATCTCAAGAGTTCAGCGTGTTTGGTTTCATCTTTAGAGTAGATCAGTATGTCATCAATAAACACTACTACAAAGTGATCTAAAAACTGTCTGAAAACACGATTCATTAGATCCATAAATACAGCGGGTGCATTTAAGTCTAAAAGGCATAACCAGAAACTCAAAGTGGCCGTACCTCGTCCAGAATGCAGTCTTTGGCACATCAGAATCTCTGACTTGCAATTGATAGTAACCCAATCTCAAATCTATCTTTGAAAACATTGAAGCTCATTTCAACTGATCAAATAAATCATCAATCCAAGATAACGGTAATTATTTTTTATAGTCACCTTATTCAGCACCGATAATCGATACACATTCGCATAGTTCCATCTTTCTTTTTCACAAATAGAACTGGCGCACCCTAAGGAGAAAAACTTGATCATGCAAAACCCCTATCGTCAACTCTTGCAACTGTGCTTTCAACTCTTTCAACTCAGTAGGTGCCATCCAACACGGAGCTATCAAAATCGGAGTCGTCCCCAGTACTAATTCAATGCCGAACTCAATCTCTCAAATTGGTGGTAAACTCGATAATTCATCAGGGAACACCTCAGGGTATTCACACACAACTGGTACGGACTCAATCTACTTTTCGGACACTTTATTATCCATTACATAAGCCAGGTAAGCTTCGCATCCTTTTCAAACATATTTATGGGCTAACATTGAGGATATTACTGTAGGTAACCCATTTAAATCACTAGATTCAACTCGGATGGTCTCACTATTCTGGCATCTCAAATCAATGATCTTTCTTTTGTAATTCACCACTACATCGTGTAAAGTTAACCAATCCATTCCCAAAATTATATCAAACTCGTCGAAGGGTAATAACATTAAATCGATTCGAGAAGCAAGAACCCCGAATCATCAATGGGCAACATTTACACACTTTATCAATAAGTACACATCTACCCAAGGGGTTGGACACATGAATCACAAACTCAGTAGATTCAATAGGCAGAGTCGTACTATGTACCATAGTTTCACGTACATATGAATGAGTCAAACTAGGATCAATCAATGCAATTACAGTAGTATCATAAAGTGTGAAAGTACCGGTAATAACATCGGGGGAAGAAGCATCCTCTCTGGCACGTATAGCATAAGTTCTAGCTGGTGCTCGAGCCTCTGATTGAACTGTAGTGTCCCTCGTTCCTCTCTGACTGCCACCTACATTCCCTGAATGTCTGGGTGGTCTACCTCGTGCTGACGCATTGCTCAGTTTAGTATTCTGAGCTGTATTTTGCTGGATAGCATCGGGCACTCTCAAATGAAATGATCTGACGATCCACATTTAAAACAAGATCGACCATGGAATCTACAATTCCCAGAATGCCATTTTCCACAATGCTTGCACTCAATTCGATCCTATTTAACATTACCAACACTAGCCATTGAAGTTGCTCGAGAACTCACTGGAAGTCGATCTCGTCTAGGCAGATCAAGAGTAGTCTTGTGTCGGTTAAAGTCATCTCTGAACTTCATAGATGTTGAATGGAAATTTTTACTCAATGATCTTTTACGAGTATCTCTAGCTTCTATCTCACCTTTTTTTCTCTTTTTTGAGCTCTTCGGCTTTGCAAGCTCGCTCGACCAGTACCACAAACTCTTTAATCTCAAGAAAGCCCACAAGTAACTTTATGCCTTCATTCAGACCGTCTTCAAGTCTTCTGCACATAATGGCTTCAGAAGAAACACACTCTCTAACATATCTGCTAAGTCTGATAAATTTCTACTCATATTCTGTCACGATCATTCGCCCCTGTTCAATTCAAGAAATTCTTTACATTTTTGATCAATGAATCTCTGGCTGATATATTTCTTTCAGAACTCAATCTAGAAGAAGTCCCAAGTCACATTTTCTTTTGGAACTACTGATACTAGTGTTTTCCACTAGTGGTAGGCAAAGTCCCGAAGTAAAGATATAGCACACTTTAGACATTCCTCTGAAGTACAGGATAACTTATCAAGTACCCGAATAGTATTATCAAGCCACATCTCGGCTCACTCTGGGTCATCATTATCATTGTCTTTGAATACTTTGGCCCCAACAGAGGCCTACTAGATCTCATTAGATCTATCAACGGGGTTGCTGAATGTACTGGAGTTGGATTATTCAGGAAAAGAGGTTGTTGTACAGCCGGGTTATTCTGAACAAATTGGGTAAACCATTCATTCATCATCTGGTAGAAGGCTTGTTTAGCCTCCCCCTCATGGCTACCCATAACTGGTCGAGAGTCTACTGGCACTGATCCTCGTGCACGATCAGGTGCTACACTTTCTACATCATCTGCTACGGCTCTATCAGGATCGGAGTCCATTTACTATATAAAACATATTTCAGAATATCAGAAGTCACCACACTATCATATATCATAGAAAGGCATGTATAACTAGACTCACAAGCGCTACGGTAGTCCTAGAATTGACTAAACTGTAAGCTCTAATACCAATAAAATGTAACATGCCTAACCCGTTTTCGTCGCCGAATTAGGGTTACAGGCGCTACCAATAGCCAAATCTTTTTCAATTGATTAATTCATATCCTAAACAGATAAAGCACATGGGCATAATATATATATATATATATATATATATATATACTTAATATACAAGTTAAAACGTATTCAATGTAATCATCCACAAATACAAAATGATCAAACAATATACTTCTATCTTCTTTATTAGCATATTTATCTATTTTATTATATGATACAAACACCTATTTAGTACCAGCCCTTTGTATACATTTCATGCAAACATGCCTCATGTACCATTTCGTTTTAAACCAAAGCACACCGAACCTTGTAATTGGAACTACTAATAAGCATCATTACGATTACATGCATACATTACTTGACATTACACCTATGGACTAAGAGACAATACACTTCATATATATATTTATATACCTATATCTGAATATGCATAACCTTAGCTTTTAATGCATAACCACAATATAACTTTGCATGTTATATGCATAGATCAAAGACCGAATGTACCAACTAACCTTCCATAATTAATGCAAAATTTATGTTACTTATTTGTACTACAATTGACCATAGATAAACATAGGTCTCAAAGCCAACTTAACCTAAAAACACAAGCATATAAACCATGCCTTGACCGAACATTCATTACCACTTTTCCATAATTTGTAACTACTTATACTTATCATTAACAATGAATCCAACAAGTTAACTTACATACACAAACTTTGATTATAAGATCACTACTATCACCTAACCGAATCAACAATATTAAGCAACAACGACCCAAGTCAAGTGTTTCTCCAACAAAATACATATCGTTCGTATAACCCATTAACATTTTAAATAATACCTAAACCACATCCGATACAAACAATAATTCATAGCATGAGCAAGCTATTTCATCAAAACACATGAACAAAGTTTAACCAAAATAGATAGCCATCTTCACAAGGCTAAATATATATACATGATTAAGTATCATTAGTAATATAGCTTAGTCTAGCCTATACATGCCTTTTCGAATCAAAAACTAAGTTTATCAATACCAAAAGAGAGTCGATAGTGTGGTTGACTTCTTCAAAGATCCTTCGAGTCCGTAGCTTGAATAAAAAATCTATAAAATAGAAGTAGACAAGAATACACACAGTAAGCATGCTAGCTTAGTAAGTCTTAAGCAAAAACATTATCACATTAAATGGTAAAACATTTAAACAACCAACTCATAACCTTAATAAACAGGTCTTATCATATATATATATATATACATTATGGCCGAATATGCATATTTATATATAACCAACTTGTACATTTCCTTATACCTTTACAAATACCTTTAACTACTTATGCTTTCATTTAGCCAATTTTCTTATCACTTTGATCTTCCTTTTCTCAATAACATCATATACGTACATCTATACAGTTATATGCATATTCATCGAACACTTAAGTAGGAATAACACATACCTTACTACCAAATTAACAAATTCACTTCCACATGCTTAGGCATACTTAATTCACTCCACCAAAATCATTAGCACTTAATTTCTCTTAAAATAGTAATTCAATAGCTAGAACCTATTAAACATTACCTGAATCTCACACACAGGTACTAAGCCCGCTGAACTCAGAGTCCGAAATCATAACATCGATTAAGCACCTCTAGGCAATAAGCCCAAAATATATCATAACATCAAGGCATAAAGCCCGAAACACATCACCCAAGCAATAAGCCTAAAATAAAGCCCGAAATACATCAAAGACGAGGCACGCTAGGCATAAAGCCCGAAATACATCAACGACACGAGGCCTGCTAGGCATAAAGCCTAAAATACAATGCAATTATTCTTATAATACACATTTCTAAAAGCTGATTTCACAAACCAATCACATACTTCACATTTTTCCCAAATATTATATCAAAGAAACACATTCATATCATATTGTCAATTAATGCATTCAAGCCAATTTAACCCATATACATTCGGATTTTACAATAATATACAATCAAATTTATCAAACATCATCATTTAAGAGGTTCATAAATAATTCTTTGATATATTTCAGCTTAAGGACTTACCTCGACTATCGACGAAGCGCGTAATCCGGCTATTTGATAACCTTTGTCTTTCCCCGATCCAAATCTATTTTTCTTTGTTCTTAATCGAATCATATTAAAAATAAGCTCATTCAAGTACATTTCATTTCAATTTAGTCCCAAAGCACATAAATGGACAAATTACCATTTTACCCCTAATGTTTCACATTTTTACCATTTAGTCCTATTTGTATAAAACACGAAATACACAAAATTTTTAATAATACTCAATGGCTGAATATCCCTAGGGACCTTACAAGTCCATTTCTTTCATTTATTTTGTAAATAAGTCCCTCTAAATTTTTATTTTTTTCAATTTAATGCCAATACTCAAATTCACTAAAATTTCCAATACAAAACGTGCTAATCTTTAACATATCTTTAATGTAAACTCATCAAATATCAAAAACCACAAAAGTATGTTAATGGCCGAATATCATTCATGTACTAATAAGAAAAATTTCAGCATGGGTCAGCTAATACTCTAAGCAACGATCTCAAAAACGTAAAAATTATCAAAAACCGAAATCAAACTAACCTTAGATTTGAGATTACAAATGCCGAAACCTAAGCTTGAACTTCTCCTTTCTTATTTAGTACATTCGGCCATTAGAAGAGTAAAAGATGGTAATGATTTTTTTCTCATGTTTTATTTAACATATAATATGATATTTCATTATTTACTAAATTAACCTTATATATATAATATACATAGCATACAAATAAGGGAATTGTTGGTACATGCCGTCCACTACCTTATAAAATGGGCCAATTGACCTTTTAGTACCTCATTTTAAAAAGCCATCATAATTCTAGCACTTTACACTTATAGTATGCAACTTTTTCACTTTACGCGATTTAATCCTTCTTGTTAAATTAAACACTCAAACGATAATTTTTTTCTACGAAACTTTCACACACATTAATTCAAACATAATAAGCATGAAATATAATATTTAAATATTTCTCAGACTCAAATTCGTGGTCCCAAAACCATCGTTCCGATTAGGGTTAAATTCGGACTGTTACAGAGATACTACTCGTGAACTTTAGTAATTTTGATTTTTACCTTATTTTAAGATTACTTATTTTGGGTTAATATTTTGTAATAAGGCCATTGGTTTATTTTTTTCTAAGTTTTCATTTATAACTGTTAAACTTATAAATACAGGGTTTTCTTAAAACATTAGTAATCATTTTCTAAAATATCATGTTTATGCAACGATGCAAGTTCAACTTTCATAACAAAACAGTTTTTCAAAATAATAACAACTTTTAAATGGTCATTTAGCAAATCGTGTTTTTCTCAAACAAACAATTACTTAGCTTTTCAACTTCCTTCAATGTGACATGCTAGATTCGGGCCTAACTTCTAGGCCGAGTTTGGGGTGTTACAATCTTTCTTTTTTTTTTTTTTGCTGAAACCCTCAATCCATTCTTGCTCATTTTTCCTTTGTTAGCCAAAACTATCTAGCACTCTTTCTGAATCTTTTCTTTTCTTTTTCACTATTTCTTCAACCTTTCTTTCTTCTTCTTTAATCAATACTTTGGTGGCCGAATCTTCTTGTTCATTTCTCTCTATAGCCGAACCTTTTGAACTTTAATCTCTTCTTCATTATTTCTTTCTCTTTTGAATTGGTACTCTCTTTTTGATCGAATCGGTAAGTGGTTTCTTTCTCTCTTTTCATTTTCTTTTCTCCTGGCCGAATGTGTGTCCATCACTATTCAATTATTCTATTTTGCTCTAAACCGAGATATCAATTTCTCCTACTCTCTCAAGTTGTGATCATCTCTTCTATTTCGTAGTGTTTTAGTGGGTGGCCAAATACCACATCCTTGTTGATTCATCCGTAGTCATAAGCCAATCGGTGGAAGTTTGATCTACCATTGTCAAGGTAAGGGATTTCTTCAAGGTTCATCTTGATATCTCTCAATACTTGGTTATTCCCCTAAAATGGATTGATGATTAAGTTTAAACACTTATTCTAAGGACTAATTGTTCATTCTCATCTATTAGTTGATCCTTCGGAAGTATTGGTAAGTCAAATCCTATCCCTAAATAACTACTTTCTCTCGTACTAGTAATATTCTAATCGAAACTTTTTCAATGGAGGCAAGTGGTAACTATTTGAAAGGAAAAGCGATAGGAGAACACAAAAGAAGTGGATTTATGATTCCTACTCCCAAGTTCAAATGAAGGTTGGTATCGGCAGTTCAGGATTTTCCATCGGGTTGTGGACCATCATCCGGTGAGAATAGACAAATCGTGGTCGTTCATGATACTAAGGGTAAGTATTTCATTAGATCGTCATATTTAGATATTTGGATTAAGAAAATCTCGTTTGTTGGTTAATTGAGTGTAATGGTGATTTAGGTGCCGACGATCAAGAAAGCTTAGTCCGTACCGTAATCAGGTATGTAATCTCACACCGAAATTCCATAAATCTGTGATTTATCATCATATTAGAAAAATCAATCGATGTTGCTTAAGAACTTAATAACGGTATTATGGTATGAATTGAGTGATTTGCTAAAAAATCGTTAATACTAAGATTTGTCAAAATCGGTGTTAATTTGTAAAATTACCAAAATGCCCTTGTGGTATGAATTATAAATATACCCTCAATGGGTCATTTTTATCAAAATGCCTTAACGGGTCAAATTGTTTAAATGCCTTTAAAGTGTTGATTTACTAAAATGCCTTTAAGGACCAATTTACGTAAATGCCCCTATAGGCCGAATTACCAAAATGCCCCTAATGGGCCGATTTGCTAAAATGCCTTAGTGGGCCGAATTATTAAATTGGTTTAATGGGATGATTCACCGAAATTAATTCATTAGATTATTGGTGGTTATATATGTATGTGGATGTTTAATTATGAATGTTGCACTTTTACATATTACATGGGATGGTAAAAATTGTATGGAGAGCAGTATAGCCTGGTGGCATTGCCACAATTTGTTCATTAATATACTTAATTATGATTTTGATGGCTTGACCACGAAAATATTATACTTTAGTAGCTTGGCTGCATATTGGTGTGAGCGGCGGGGTGGGTTGACTTGATCTCCAAAGGTGTGATTGGCTGGTCGGGGTGTGATGGATGGATAGGTTGGGCTGCATACATTTACTTCATTTAAATATTGTTATGTAAATGGGCTTCGGCCCAAGATTATGCTATATGGGCTCAGGCCCAAGATGTTGCTTTATGGGTTCAGGCCCAGTGGATGATGGTAAGGGGATTATACACTGAGTTCTAGTAACTCACCCCTCCTTCTTAATCCTTGCAGGTAATACTCAGTGATGTGGACTAGGGCCATGGATGACTCAGTGGAGGCCATATTTTAGAAATGGTGTAACACCCTGAATTTGGGCCTAGAATAAGTGGGTTCGTGTGTCTAGAGAATGGATTTTGTCGTTAAAAAAAATTTAATATGTGGTTTATACTAAAATAAGATAATGGTCAATTTTTAATTGACCCCTAGTTTATGCTAAAATTTGGGGATTTGATTTATATGCTTTATTTTTTACATAGTTTGTCCCTCTACTTTTATAATGTTGCTAATACATTTAAATAGTTAATTTTTCTTAAAAATATTATTCAAATAGAAATAAATTATTTTATCAATTCAGTTTGAATGGACATTTTCTTTTAAAAAAAATTATTATTACATGTTTAGTTTAATTTTTAGGAGGTTTAGGAAGGGTTGGTAGTGTTGGAAAAGTCCTAGGCTCGATCTAGGGCTTTAGTAAAAATGTTGTTTTTTTTTTTTTAGGGAGGTTGGTGGTAGTCATAAGGCTTTTAAAATATTGTTGGGTTAAAACATATCACAAAGAAGTAGGTTGTCTGGTGGCTTGGGGTGCTTGGAATAAGCTGGTGGTCAGAGGTTCAAGTCCCGGACTTGGCAAAAACTTTTATTAGCATAAGTGGTATGAAGGCCGAGTTTAGGCCTTATAAATAGTTGGGACTATTTTATGACACAAGGAAACGCTTGGCCCAGTGGCAAAGGCGTTAGAAGTAGTAGGGGGAGCATGGTTCTAGTCACGGCGTGTGCATGTTATGTTTTTTTTTTAAGTAAACTTGGAGTGCGGCAGAAGGTTTATAATTAATTAGGTAGGAAATATGACACAAATAAAATATGCGGCGTAGTGGTAAGGGGCGTGGACCATCGTGAAGAGGTCAGAGGTTCAAATCTGGATGTTGGCTAATATTTTTAGATTCCATTAGATGATTCGGTCGCTAAAAAATATGCTTTAAAAGAAGTCGAGAATGGAACATGTCACAAGCAAAGTTGTGGTGCAGTGGCAAGAAGTGTGTTGTGGCTCTTATAGGTCGCGGGTTTGAGTTGCCTTGTCCACATTAACTTGTTGTTTTACTGCATGCATGTGTAAGTTGGTCGTTAGAAAGTATACCTTAAAATAAGTTGAGAATGGAATATTTCACAAGAACGGTTGTGGTACAGTGGCAGGGGGCGTGTGTTAGTGCTTGGAGGGCTTGGGCTCGAGTTGCCTTGTGCACATTAACTTGTTATTTTGCTGCTGGCGTGGGGAAGATATTTGAATGTAATTCAAATTGAATTTTTGGCTAAATAAAGGAATTTAATTGGTGATAAGTTTGAGTCGATTAGGGAGTGTAGATTTGTTTATTTATTTATCTATTTATTTATTTTAATATAAATATGGGTGCCGAAATTCTCTTTAAATAGAGAGGGGATATCTTTTCAATTTTGGCATTTGAACCCCATTCTCTCAATCTTTTCTCTCCGTCTCTTCTACAAGCCAAAACCGTAGTTGCTTTCTGCAATTTTTTCTTTTGAATTCTTCAGAAGCCGAAACCTTTTATTTCATTCTCTTAATCATGCTTTTTCTCTTGTGCCGATTTCTCCATTAAGACGAAAGATGGAATCTAATCCCATTAGTATTGTTTGGCTGAAACTTTGAAGGGGGAATTCGAGATTTGGTTGTGTCGACTACAAGTAGGAGATCATTCGGGATTCCAAAATCTAAGTGTTAGCCGATTCCAATGGAGAAAGACTACGAAATTTTGGGATTTGATTAGTAGTGAAATCGGCACCAAGGAATTAAGGATCTAAAGCATTAGATCGGATTTTCAGAATTTCAGTGAAGGCGTTAAGTGAATCAGGTGTGTACCCTGCACTAAATCTTGATAGATTTACGGGTTTAATTTACTATATGTGTTAATATAAAAGTGTAAGATTATGGCTAAGGTACCATGTAATGGTACGAAGTACTCAGGTACATTTTCCTACTCATACTATGAGTATATTGTGATAAATATCTGTTATGGCACATAAGTGCAGATATAAGAATGTGAATAAAGCATAAGGCATAATATTTGCATGTTTTGTATGACATGGGGCATATGGGTGATATGTAAAGGGGAAGTGAATTGGTGGTTTTATACCCCAATATCTGAATGTGGTGACTTATGTCACATAATTTGAATATGGTGACTTATGTCACGAAATCTGAATGTGGTGACTTTTGTCACGAAATAATTATCTGGTGGCTATGCCACGAATTTATCTGAGCGATGAGCATCGCAAGCGCGCCTTCGATGGTGTGTAGCGGATGGAGGGTTGACTTAGTAGTCCCCACGGTGTGCAGGTTGGTACGGGGATGTGTAGCGGATGGTACCTAGGTGTGGGTTCAGGATTGCATCATTATTATTATGTGAACATGATATGTATGGTATGCCTAAATCTATTAAACTTTAGTGTTGGTTACACATTGAGTCTGTTGACTCACCCCGTTGTGGGAACATGTTTCAGGTGATGAACAGTGATGGACTGGGATGGTAGAACTTGTGGTGGCCATGCTCAGCTTGAAGTTTTATTTAATTGGGACATTTTATTTTATTTAAGTACTCTTCAATTTTATTTGGGTTTTGTTTTATGTAATAAGGCCATAGTGATGATTTTATTATTGTTTTAATTACTATGTTACGAATTTATGTTATTTAGATATTAAGTCAATTTAATTTAAAACAAACCTTAAATATTTTGTCACCTGAAATAAATGGGTTTTCAATATAAAAATAACTTGTTTTAAACTCGAGCCCAACCCACAAACAAACTATCTTCAAAACACATAGTTTTCAAAGTATTCAAAAGAATTTTGAACCGGTTTACATCGAGGAACATACTAGATCCGGTCCAGGCTCGTGGGCCGGGTGTGGCGTGTTTCAATTTCGTATCAGAGCCCGGTTCAAAACTCGACCTTGAGGGCTTTTAGGGCCCAAAATGTTTTCCTTCTTTTGAAAATGGGTTTTACTTAGAAATGAGCAGGTTTTCTAGCATGGCACCTGAGTCTCCGGCCCGAGGTCCACTAGGTACGTACTCCTAATTCTTCTGTGATTTGTTTGTGGGAAGATATAGGGACATAGATTAGTGGACTAGGAATTAAACCCTAGGATTAGTCTACTTCAACATCAAGTTACATAAAACTTAAAGTCAACCTAAACAAACCTGTGTCTAAGTCATCGAGTTAGGGTGTGGCAACCATCGTGCGCATGTCTAGGATTGGTTTCAGTGGGAGCTTGGTATTTAAGCAGTCCTAGTGACTCACCTCCTACCCACTCGAATCCTACCTGATGCGTAGTGACGGTTCACCCTAATCAAGAGGACTCAGCCACAGGCTAAACCCAATAACTAAAACCCGAAAGGAACTAGCCATATATTTTTTTTACAAAAACCCTAGCCTTAAAATCACCAAATTATCCTTTTGATGTGTAGGAAAGCTATGTCGAAAAATTTTCCAGAATATTCTCCATTTACTAAAATGCCCTTGGTTCATAAAATTTCCATACTACCCACAGTTTTTATCAAGATTCTCTTACCTTACAACTATCCAAAAACTTTATTTTTACAAAATATTAAGATACCCTGATTTGGAAAAATTTACGAAATTTGCCCTGATTTGTAAAATGACCAAAGTACCCCTGATCTTAAAATTATCGAAACACCCTCAGATTTAAAAAATTACCGAAATACCCCTAGATTGAAAAAAATTATCAAAATACCCTTATTTCATGAAATCAACAAGGAACTCTAATTTGAAAATTACGAAAATACCCCTATAGGAAAAATTACGAAAATACCCCTGGGTAGTGGAATAACGAAAATACCCCTATGTGTTGAATGTGGGTGCATGGATGTTGTCTGTATGTTGATGGTTGAATGTATGTAGTTCTTAAAACTAGGAAAGGTGAACTTGAGACTGAATTGCGAATTCGAAAGAACTACTCTTAAAACTACTAATCATAAGACTGTTCGTGGATAATCAATGGAAGAAAACCAATAATTCATAAAATTTTTAATCAGATAAACGCGAACCGATAGCATGAGTACAAGGGGACGAGGTCGCTCTAGATGTGAATACCGGTGCATACTCTACCATAGTATACTAAGTGTTTATTTTAGGTTTAGAATTTGAGTGCGCAGTGAAAGCATGGTAGTGAGACTTAGGTAGTAAGATTACTAGTTAGTTGGAAATTTCGAGGACGAAATTTCTTTAAGGAGGGTAGAATTGTAACACCCTGAATTTGGGCCTAGAATAAGTGGGTTCGTGTGTCGAGAGAATGGATTTTGTTGTTAAAAAAAAATTTAATATGTGGTTTATACTAAAATAAGATAATGGTCAATTTTTAATTGACCCCTAGATTATGCTAAAATTTGGGGATTTGATTTATATGCTTTAGTTTTTTTACATAGTTTGTCCCTCTACTTTTATAATGTCGCTAATACATTTAAATAGTTAATTTTTCTTAAAATATTATTCAAACGAAATAAATTATTTTATCAATTCAGTTTGAATGGAAATTTTCTTTTAAAAAATTATTATTGCATGTTTAGTTCAATTTTAGGAGGTTTAGGAAGGGTTGGTAGTGTTGGAAAAGTCCTAGGCTCAATCTAGGGCTTTAGCAAAAATGTTGTTTTTTTTTAGGAGGTTGGTGGTAGTCATAAGGCTTTTAAAATATTGTTGGGTTAAAACATATCACAAAAAAGTAGGTTGTCTGGTGGCTTGGGGTGCTTGGAATAAGTCGGTGGTCGAGGTTCAAGTCCTGGACTTGGCAAAAACTTTTATTAGCATAAGTGGTATGGAGGCGAGTTTAGGCCTTATAAATAGTTGGGACTATTTTATTACACAAGGAAGCGCTTGGCCCAAAGGGCAAAGGCATTAGAAGTAGTAGGGGGAGCATGGTTCTAGTCGCGGCGTGCGAATGTTATATTTTTTTTAAGTAAACTTGGAGTGTGACAGAAGGTTTATAATTAATTAGGTAGGAAATATGACACAAATAAAATACGCGGCGTAGTGGTAAGGGGCATGGACCATCGTGAAGAGGTCAGAGGTTCAAATCTGGATGTTGGCTTATATTTTTAGATTCCTTTAGATGATTTGGTCGCTGGAAAATATGCTTTAAAAGAAGTCGAGAATGGAACATGTCACAAGCAAAGTTGTGGTGCAGTGGCAAGAAGTGTGTTGTGGCTCTTACAGGTCGCGGGTTTGAGTTGCCTTGTCCACATTAACTTGTTATTTTGCTGCAGGCATGTGTAAGTTGGTCGCTAGAAAGTATACCTTAAAATAAGTTGAGAATGGAATATATCACAAAAATGGTTGTGGCACAATGGCAGGGGGCATGTGTTAGTGCTTGGAGGGCTTGGGTTCGAGTTGCCTTGTGCATATTAACTTGTTATTTTGCTGCTGGCGTGGGGAAGGTATTTGAATGTAATTCAAATTGAATTTTTGGCTAAATAAAGGAATTTAATTGGTGATAAGTTTGAGTCAATTAGGGAGTGTAGATTTATTGATTTATTTATCTATTTATTTATTTATTTTAACATAAATATGAGTGCCGAAATTCTCTTTAAATAGAGAGGGGATATCTTTTCTATTTCGGCATTTGAACCCCATTCTATCAATCTTTTCTCTCTGTCTCTTCTACAAGCCAAAACCCTAGTTGCTTTCTGCAATTTTTTCTTTTGAATTCTTCAGAAGCCGAAACCTTTTATTTCATTCGCTTAATCATTCTTTTTCTCTTGTACCGATTTCTCCATTAAGCCGAAAGATGGAATCTAATCTCATTAGTATTGTTTGGCCGAAAATTTGAAGGGGGAATTCGGGATTTGGTTGTGTCGACTACAAGTAGGAGATCACTCGGGATTCCAAAATCTAAGTGTTAGCCGATTCCAAGGGAGAAAGACTACGAAATTTTGGGATTTGATTAGTAGTGAAATCGGCACCAAGGAATTAAGGATCTAAAGCATTAGATCGGGTTTTCAGAATTTTAGTGAAAGCGTTAAGTGAATCAGATGTGTACCCCGCACTAAATCTTGATAGATTTACGGCTTTAATTTAATATATGTGTTAATATAAAAGTGTAAGATTATGGCTAAGGTACCATGTAATGGTACGAAGTACTGTGTCGTTTTCCTACTCCTACTATGAGTATATTGTGATAAATATCTGTTATGGCACATAAGTGCGACTATAAGAATGTGAATAAAGCATAAGGCATAATATTTGCATGTTTTGTATGACATGGGGCATATGGGTGATATGTAAAGGGAAGTGAATTGGTGGTTTTATACCCCAATATCGAATGTGGTGACTTATGTCACGTAATTTGAATGTGGTGACTTATGTCACGAAATCTGAATGTGGTGACTTATGTCACGAAATAATTATCTGGTGGCTATGCCACGAATTTTATACGGGCGATGAGCACGTCGGCTGCAGCGACTACCTTCGATGGTGTGTAGTGAATAGAGGGTTGACTTAGTAGTCCCCACGGTGTGCAGGTTGGTACGGGGATGTGTAGCGGATGGTACCTAGGTGTGGGTTCGGGATTGCATCATTATTATTATGTGAACATGATATGTATGGTATGCCTAAATCTATTAAATTTTAGTGTTGGTTACACATTGAGTCTGTTGAGTCACCCCGTTGTGGGAACATGTTTCAGGTGATGAACAGTGATGGACCGGGACGGCAGAACTTGTGGTGGCCATGCTCAGCTTGAAGTTTTATTTAATTAGGACATTCTATTTTATTTAAGTACTCTTCAATTTTATTTGGGTTTTGTTTTATGTAATAAGGCCACAGTGGTGATTTTATTATTGTTTTAATTACTATGTTACGAATTTATGTTATTTAGACATTAAGTCAATTTAATTTAAAACAAATCTTAAATATTTTGTCACCTGAAATAAATGGGTTTTCAATATAAAAATAAACTTCCTTTCAACTCGAGCCCAACCCACAAACAAACTATCTTCAAAACACACAGTTTTCAAAGTATTCAAAAGAATTTTGAACCGGTTTACATCGAGGAACATACCACATCCAGTCCAGGCTCGTGGGCTTGCCCTTTCGGCCAAAACGAAGTATCTTCTTCCACGGAGATACTTTCGAAAACACTTTATCGCCAACCTCGAATTCAATCTTCTTTTGTTTCAAATCTGCATAAGGCTTTTGACGATCTGAGGCTGATTTCAAACTGTCACGAATCACTTTCACTTTCTGCCCAGTCTCTTTTATAAGATCAACCCCGTGAATCTTGTTCTCACTCAGCTCAGTCCAATACAATGGAGTTTGACACTTTTGATCGTAAAGAACCTCATATGGTGCCATTTTGATACTAGATTGAAAACTGTTGTTATACGCAAACTCAATCAATGATAGATGCTTTTCCCAAGTGCTTTCAAATTCAAGTATGCAACATCTCAGCATGTCTTCAAGAATCTTAATAATTTGTTTGGATTGACCATCCATTTGTGGATGAAAAGCAGTACTAAAATGCAATTTTCGTGCCCAAGGCATCTTGCAATTTCTTCCAAAATCGCGAGGTAAATCTCGGATCTCTATCAGACACAATAGATAACGGTACTCCATGTAATCTCACAATCTCATCGATATACAGTTCAGCCAACTTATCTAAGGAATAATCAGTTCTTACCGGAATGAAATGAGCTGATTTCGTCAATCTATCAACTATCACCCAGATTGCATCTTTCTTGCTCAGAGATGAGGGCAAACCCGACACAAAGTCCATCGTGATCCTCTCCCATTTCCACTCAAGGATCATAATCGGTTGTAATAAACTGGACAGAGCTTGATGTTCAGCCTTAACTTGCTGACAAACTAAACATTTTGACACAAAGTTAGAAATATCTCTCTTCATACCATGCCACCAATAGAACTGTTTCAAATCATTGTACATTTTCGTACTCCCCGGATGCACAGTCAAATGACTATTGTGAGCTTCAGTCAAAATCATTTGAATCAACTCTGAATTTCTCGGAATGCAAATTCGATCTCTGAATCTCAAATAATCATTACTATCAACTCGAAATTCTGATTCCGCAATCGAATTACATTGAACTCGTTTTGCTAACAACCCATTATCAATCTTCTGAGTTTCACGTATCTGCTGTATAAACAATGGTTTCATTTTCAATTCAGATAGAACCACATCATCATCACACAGATCTATCCGGTTACGCATAGCTCGTAAGGTATTTAACAATTTCTGACTCAAAGCATCGGCTACAACATTAGCTTTACCCGGGTGGTAATCTATCACAAGTTCATAATCTTGCAACAACTCTAACCATATTCTCTGTCGCAAGTTCAAATATTTCTGAGTCATCAAATACATTAAACTCTTATGATCAGTAGAAATATGACATTTTTCACCAAATAAATAGTGATGCCAAATCATCAATGCAAATATAATCGAAGCCAATTCAAGGTCATGCGTTGGATAATTCTTTCATGCGGTTTTAACTGTCTTGAAGCATAAGCAATGACTTTTCCTTCTTGCATCAGCACGGAGCCCGAACCATTCAACGATGCATCACTGTAAACAATGAATTCTTTACCTGATTCGGGTTGAATCAACACTGGTGCTTCGGTTAACAACACTTTCAACTGCTCAAAACTCTATTGACACTTTTCTGACCACTCGAATCTATTATCCTTCTATAACAACTTTGTCAAAGGAGTCGCAATCATCGAGAAGCCTTTCACAAATTGTCTATAATATCACGCTAGTCCCAGAAAACTATAGACTTTAGACACATTTCTCAGAGGCTTCCATTCCAAAATAGCAGAGATTTTATGCGGATCAACTGTATCCCTGCAGTGGATACAATATGCCCCAGAAAACTGACCTCAGGCAACCAAAATTCACACTTGCTAAACATTGCATACAACTATTTCTCACGTAGAGTTTGTAGCACGATTCTCAAATGTTCGGCTTGCATCTCGTCATTCGAATAAATCAAGATATCATCGATGAACACCACCACAAAACGATCCAAATACGATCTGAATATCCGATCCATCAAGTCCATAAATACTGCAGGGGCATTTGTTAGTCCAAAGGGCATCACTAAGAATTCATAATGTCCATACCTCGTTCTGAAAGCAGTTTTTGGCACATCAGACTCTTTAACTCTCAACTGATAGTAGCCCGATCTCAAATCTATCTTAGAAAATACTGTAGCTCCTCTCAATTGATCGAACAAATCATCAATATGAGGTAATGCATATTTGTTCTTTATCGTCACTTTGTTCAATTGTGATAATCAATACACATTCTTATAGTTCCATCTTTATTTTTCACAAATAATACAGGAGCTCCCCAGGGTGAAAAACTAGGTCGTGTAAATCCTCTATCGGTCAATTCTTGCAACTGAGATTTCAACTCTTTCAATTCTATTGGTGCCATTCTGTATGGAGCTATCGAAATAAGAGCAGTTCTCGGCACTAACTCAATACCAAATTCGACTTCTCTAATCAGAGGTAACCCTGATAACTTTTCTGGAAACACATCTGGAAACTTACATATCACTGGCACAAATTCAATTTTCTTTTCCGACACCTTTGTATCAATCACATACGCCAAATAAGCTTCACAACCTTTTCTCACATAGTTCATAGCTCTCATCACTGATACAACAACTGGTAGTCCTTTCATTCACTAGACTCAATTGGAACTATCTCACCATTCTGACTCTTCAATTCAACATTCTTTCTCTTACAATTCACGATGGCATTATGCAAAGCAAGCTAGTCTATTCCCAGAATTATGTCAAATTCATCAAATGGTAGCAACATCAAATTGACCGGGAAACATAAATCACGAAACATCAACGGGCAATTCTTGCATACCTTATCCACCAAAACACACTTGCCTAAGGGGTTCGATACTCTAATCACAAATTCAGTAGACTCAACAGGCAGAGTCTTATTCAATACTAAATTCATACACACGTAGGATTGAGTTGATCCAGTATCTATCAATGCAATGACATCAGTATCAAATAAAGTGAAAGTACCAGTGGTCATGTTTGAAGATGATGCTTCCTCTAGTGCACGTATCGCATAGGCTCGGGCAGGTGCTCTCGCTTTTGACCGCACAGCTGTATCAATTGTCCCTCTCTGGCTTTCACTCATAATTTTGGTGTTTCTGGATGGTCTTCCCCTAGCTGCCACGTTACTTGGTCTTTCATTCTGAACATTTTCTTCTTCGACCATCTTTGGGCAACCTCGGATAAAATGGTCTCGGGATCCACATTTATAGCATGTTCTATTGTTATACTTGCCCCTGCACTCTCCCACATGTCGTCTCCCACGTTGTCTACATTCGGGCTTTTTACATTTTAACACTACCAACACTTGTTTCATTCAAAGCTTGAATTCGTAAACTAGTACTCTGTCTCGAAGGATCTCTATTTGAATGTCCAAACGAGGCATTTGAACGATTGCTTGCATCTTTATATCTCTTTGCTGAAGATTGAGAGAACTTATTCATCGATCTCTTTCTTTCATCACGAGCCTCAGAATCAGCTTTCTTCTTTTCTTTACCGAGCTCCTCAGCTTTGCATGCTCTTTCAACTAATACAACAAATTCATTTATATCCAGTATTCCAACCAACAACTTAATATCTTCATTCAATCCCTCTATAAAATGTTTACACATAGTAGCTTTAGTCGAAACACATTCTCTTGCATATTGACTCAATCTTACGAATTCTCGCTCGTACTCAGTAACAGACAAACGGCCCTGTTTCAGCTCTAAAAACTCTTTACGTTTCTGATCAATAAAGCGTTGGCTGATATAATTCTTTCTAAACTCGAGTTGAAAGAAATCCCAGGTGATTCTCTCTCTCAGAACTACAGATATTAATGTTTTCCACCAATTGTAAGTCGTGTCTCTCAACAAGGAAACTGCACTCTTAATGCACTCATCAGGGTTCAGAGACATCTCATCAAATACTCGAAGAGTATTCTCGAGCCAAAACTTAGCTCGCTTATCATCATCATCAGCTGTGGCCCTAAACTCTTTGGCCCCATACTTGCGAATCTTGTCTACAGGTGGTTTATTCAATCTAATCGGATCTACAACTTGTGGCATAGCAGGTACATGCGGGGGTGGAGGTTGTGGAGCAGTCGGATTTGTTCTAACAAATTCTGAAAACCATTCACTCATCATACAGAAGAAGGCTTGCTTAGCCTCACCTCCATCACCATTTTCATTTGGCCTGGATGTGGCCAGTGTTGTCCCTTGAGCGGGAGCTGGCGCATTACTCTCTACGTCGTCAGCAATGCTTGATCGGGATCCATTACTATATTAAAACACATTTCTACAGTTAGATTTCATCACACTATCGCAATTTCACAATATGGCATGTATAGCTAGACTCACACACACTATGTTAGTCTGAGAATCGACTAAACCGTAGCTCTGATACAAATAAAATGTAACCCCTTAACCCGAGACCATCACCGGAATAGGGCTTAGAGGCATTACCGAATAGTAGGGTTATTTTACATTGCATTTACGACACAAAGTCAATCATTATCAGACACATTCATATACAATCATAGTGTCCCTTAATCAAGTCATCAAGACCTTAAGCATGCTTATAAACTGAGTTGGGACTAAACGGAAACACATAAAAAAAATTGTAACTTTTCTAGAATATAGGGGAAACACGCCCGTAGGGGTAGGCCGTGCCTCACCCACAACTATATGACCCACCTATGTGACCTCCCCGTGGTTACATACTGCCAAAATAAACACGGATACCAAGCACGCCCGTGTGCGATGGCCGTGTCCTATAAGGTCATATTTTACCATTTCTCGCACGACCTGTAGGCACGCCCGTGCCATGGCCGTGTGCAGTTTAAGCCACATTCTGCCAATTTACCCATGGCCTAAGGCACGCTCGTGTGCCCCAACCGTGTGACTTTATAGGCCACTTTGCAAAGCCAAAATGCCACCCATAAGGGTCCAATCTACAAGCCATACAACGTAAACATTTCACGCTCATATTATCACCATAAACATACCAATATTGTCATTCCACTCATGCATCCAATTTCAACTCTATTTATACTAAATTTAATACCAATATTTATTCTATCATAAGCATAATTCATTCCCAATTTCATTAACCCCTATTAGCATTTATCAACACAAAGTTACCACTTGATAACGAATATATCAATCCACAAATCATGCCAAAAGATACATCACACATATCACATTCATTCATGCCAAACCTATCACATATCTAGCCACATCTCATGTCTAATTACAATCTCAAACATAATTCAATTAACTAGCCTATACATGCCATATTCTAGCTTTATACATCTTTCCAAAAGTACCAAAATAGAATGTCGATAGTGTGACTGAGAAGTTGACGATCCCAGATCTAAGCTAGCTTTACTAACACTGTAAGGCAGAGAAACAAATCATACAGTAAGCTTTCCAAAGCTTAGTAAGTTCGATATACAATACTATATCTCATTAAACCAAACTAATGTAAATATTAAGCATCACATAGATTAATTATCTCATTTTCATATCATCCCATTCATATCTAAAATACTTATTCATTCCATCATAGCTTGTTTATAACTCATCAACCATAAAGGTTAATTACATACCTTAGCTAACACTTAGTTATTCTACCTCTAATCTATTCAATGCTCGATATTACATGTCGATCATCATTTGATACTTGTTCAAAATAACCACACACTCAGTGCCACATACATATTCAAAATATAATTGTTATCGTACACTTAGTGCCTATTCTTTTAACCGACTCCTCTCGGTATCGTACACACAGTGCAATTTCAATAAGCTGAAGCTTTTATATCATCGCACACACAATGCTAATTCAATAAGCCGAAGCTTTTATATCATCGCACACACAGTGCCATCAACTAGAATCTGCACATAGCAACTCATTTTCATACACATGAACATATTCATTTCATATTTATAAAAACATAGCTCAAATACATGTATGATATTCGAACTTACCTCGGACGTCAAACTATCGATATGGTCAATTAATCGAGCACTTTATCTTTGCCTCGATCTTGATCCGAACCTCTCCTCTCTTGGTCTAAACACATTCAAATTTAACCCATTTAATCATCAATTCATTCATTTTAATCCAAACACACATATTTAGGGCATTTTACAAAATAGCCCTTACATTTTCACATTTTGACACTTTAGTCCCTATCCCATAAAATCATTAAATACTCAAAATTTCAATATACATGTGCTTAGCCGAATTCTCCTCATGCTTATACAAGCCCTCACATTTCATTTATTTCACATTTTAGTCCTCTAATTTCCCATTTTCACAATTTAGCTCAAATTACACAATTTCACCAAAATTTCAAATACAAACTATGTTCATCTAACTCATATCTTTCATTTAACACCAAAAATTATCACAAAGCTCGATATAGTATCAATGGCATCTCACAGAAATATCATCAATACTCAAAATTCAAGCATGGGTTTTGTAAAGCATAAAGCAACGATTACGAAAATGTAAAAATTATCAAAAATCGAGCTAAAACATACCTAAATTTTTGCTTAACAATGGCAGAATATCACCAAGCTCCCAAACCCTTTCTATTTTCCTATTTTCGGTTCAAATGAAACAAAGATGAACATGTTTCATCTTTTTGCTTTTGTTTAATATTAACTTAATTATCAATTTACCAATTTTCCTTTTTATTAGTCATATAAGACAAATTTACATTAAGGTTAATATGTCATTTAACCAACCACTAACTTTAATATTGGCTAATTGCCTCATAAGGCCTCCACATTATAAAGACAACAACAATTAAGTACTTAACAATTAGCACACAGCATTTTACACTTTACGTGATTAAGTCCTTTCTCTTAATCCGACACTAAAACGATCAAATCATCACACAGAACTTTCACACAGACCATGTTGCATACTATTCACACAGAAAATAATATTAATTTATTATTCTAACCTTGGATTTGTGGTCTCGAAACCATTGTTCTGACTAGGGTCTAAACCGGGCTGTTACAAAAAGAAGTTAACTGACTGATTGTGATAGTTCCGTCAGCTATTGGTGGGTGCCTCCTTCTTTGCTTGCAAGCTTAAAATTGTTGTGTTTCCTCCATGTTAGGTTTCTACATAAAATGTATTCACAATAGAAGAAAAAAACTAATAATTTACTATTATTCCTACTCCTAACAAATTAAAATTTTAAAAATTATCCTAAAATTAATACATTCAAAAATAAAATTCAGTTTCAATCATCCTCCTTAAAATCCATCTCATCATCCTCCTCCTCTTCCTCAGATCCTTCCTCTTCCTCACTCTCCTTTCCCTCTCCTTCTGGTTTTGGATGTGTCATCCCAAAATATCTGGCGTGTAATTAGGTACCCTAATATTATTTTTCTGTGCGAATTCTTAAAGCATCATCCAATCCAGCTTGGGATGTCTGCTCTCACAAATTTCTTGTTGAGCAGTCAGTTTTTCTTTTCTTTGCGACAAAGACGAAGTAGCCTTCATCTTTTGCTGGTGTTTGTTCCACTCTTTAATTTCTTTAACTCACAGCTCAGTGTATTCTGTAGTCTAAGTGCCACTGATTATGCTTCGAGATGGTTTCATTTATTGCTCCGTAGATTCCATCAGAATGCTTGCTTTATTACATAAGGTCGTCACTAAGTGAGAAATAATACTCTCTGGCCACTAATGCATCACTTCATATTTCTATATATCCACGTGCCGATGCATATTTGTTTTCCCTACAAAATAGTATAAAGGTGAAATCGCTTGAAAAGTATTGACATTAGAAATGTTGAAAAAAAGAGCTATTCTAGTCCATAGAAACTGAATCCACATTTTTGCTTTAGGAAATATTATTGCATGATAAAAGGAGGTTGGGATATCAGTACTTGGGCAACATTCCCATTCACCCATTCCCTCTGTTAAGAACTTTATAATGTTATCCATATCTATATCTTGGAAGTATTTCAAATCAGTTTCTTCTATAAAATATTTTTCATAGAATGAAGCATTATAAAATTCGCAAATAACCCGAGTGATAATTCATACATTTCCCCTCAGATAGGTATTGATTTCCATGTATGACCTTGATTTTTCTAGACACTTGGTCCCGTAAAGATGCATAAAATTCCTAAACTACAGGAACCACAGGAGAGTTTTTTGGTATTGTACAAAAATGTTCTCATCTATTATATCTAACTAAAGGTCATATCTCCTAACAAAGAACCATTGATGTAACAGTCCATTTTTAGTTAAATCGGAATAGTGGTTTTGAGACCATAAATCTAAGGTAAAAATATTTATTTAATTATTATTTTAATGTTTATAGAATGATATTATGTTGGAGTGAAAATTTTGTTAAGAAATTTTATCCTTTAATTAGTCAATTTGAGAAAAATAACTAAATCGTAAAAATGCAAAAGTGATGTTCTAATAGCTAAAGGTATTAAATAGCGATGGAACATTAATGCAATAGTCTTTAAGTGGTACTTAGACCATTAATATTGTTAGTGGACAACTATGGACATTAAATGAAGTGTTTTTAAGCTAAATTAATAAGGTTAGTTTAGTAAATTAGTAATTAAAAGTAAAATAAAATAAAACAAAGGTTGTATCATATTCAACCTTGAATATTTCCACCAAAAATTGAAGAAAAGAAAATAAATTAGGGATTTAAACATTCGATCATGGTATACTCAATTGGTTAGTGATTTTGACTCTCTTTTTTAATGATTTCTATGTTTTTGTGATCGTTGCATCTAGTACTAGCTATCCTAGGGACTATTTTGCAAAATTGTTAAAGATTTTGAATGATTCCATTAATGAATACATGTGTATTTTGAAGTTTCTTGATAGATTATGAATGATTTTTGATAGATATACAAGTTTTGTTAAGTGATTTTTAGTGAAAATGCAAAATAGGGATTAAATTGAGAAATGTTGAAATTTTGTGGTTAAAATGTGAAATTGTGAAAAAGTGAAATATTGGGGAAAAAGTGTAAATATGTTTTAAAGTGTGTTTTGGACTAAATTGAATGAGTATATGATTAAATAAGTTAATTTTGAATATATTTAGATCAAGAAAAGAGGAATTCAGATCTAGATCGGGGGAAAACTAAAGTTATTGACTAATCGACTTAGTTCGTTATTTTCACATTCAAGGTAAGTTTGTATGTGATAAATTTCACTCTAATCATATTTTAAATACCTTTATATATTATAAATTGTGAATACAAGACTTCAGATATGAGCGATAGTGATTCGATGATAATTCGCATTGAAAATCCTGGTTGTACCTTAGGAATAGTTTAGGATACTAGTGACATGTCATTAGGGGATACAGTAAGTTAGTTTCGGGTCATGATATAACACTTTGTGTGTGAGGTAAACTGATTTGGCTTCGGGCTATGCATATCGGCTAATTTGGCTTCGGGCCATGATATTAGTTCGGATAAGTTACCTTGATTTGGCTTCAGGCCATGGTATAGGTACTTATCGTGTCAGAACCTCAAGTATCTGACTTCTATTCGAAATGGTTCAACGGGTGAATGAAAGCTGAGGATGTGTATAAGATTTATATAAAATGGTACAGGTATGTACATAAACTATTCTACCATTGAATCGAGGAAATGATGATGAAAGTATATTGTAACACCCCTATCCCGTGTCCGATCACTGGATTAGGGTTAAAGGCGTTACCGGATTGATCGAAAACATTTACAAAATTGTCAAATAATTTTTTATCAATCTCAAACATCAAGTCCCTTAAGAAGGTCATCGAGACCTTAAACATGCTTGTAAGCCAAGTCGGGACTAAACCTAAACACATGCGAGATTTCATGAAAATTAAAAACTTTTTTAAAATATAGGGGACACACGGCCGTGGGGATAGGCCGTGCCTCATCCACGGCTACTAGACACTCCCGTGTGTCCTCCCCGTGGTGGTATACTGTAAAATTCAACACGGTCACCAAGCACACCCGTGTGCTAAGGCCGTGTACAATAGTTCATATACTGTCATTTCCCACACAGCCACCAAGCACACCCGTGTCGAGGCCATGTACCATATAAGGCACATTCTGCCAATTTACCCACGGTCTTAGGCACGCTCATGTGCCTCAACCATGTGACATTATAGGCCATTTTACAAGGTCATTATGCCACCCACTTAGGGTCTTCCTACAAGAAATATATACCTAAACATAATATGCATATATGGTAACCAAAACATATCAAATGGTTCACTTCATCCATATATTCAATAGCCAAATATTCATATCATCTTTTAAAACAATAACATATACATACCCAAATCAGAACTTCATCATTTAACTAACCAGAAACTTAGCTATTTCATAAGCTTCTACCTTACCAAAATATGCATCATATATCACATTCATTCAAGCATAATACCAAATTAAACTTGCCAAAACACATTGCTAAGTTCACTTCCAAAAACATATATATACCTATCTAGCCTATACGTGCCATACTTAGCCAAATACATTTTCAAAAGGGTACCAAAATAAGTTTTTATAGTGTGATGACGATCCTTGACAATTCCGAGCCTTCAGTAGCTTCGACGGCCTATAAAACAAAGAAAATACACACACAGAGTAAGCTTTCCGAAAGCTTAGTAAGTCATATACAAATAAACACCTTGGCACATATATATCGATCATTTAGTAACTATCACATATATAACTTGGTTCATAAACTTATGGTCACATTTTCCACATTCAACATTTTGAGATTCACATTCTCATTCTCAATCATACTCTTCTTCATATCAAAGTCATATAGGTACTTACATTTCATGCATATGCACATTCAACATACCTGAATCAGATATTCATTCACTTAATGGATCATAGCTTGGATATGCCATTCGTATTGTAGACTTGCCCATCGAACCCTTAGGAACCTAGTAGGATACTTAGAAAGCTTGGAATAGTAGTGCAATGCCAACGTCCCAGACGAGGTCTTACATGCACTCGTATATTGATGTCACTATCCCAGACAGGGTCTTACATGTACAGATCATAACGATGCCGACGTCCTAGACGTGGTTTTACATGAGTCAATATGATGCCGATGTCCCAGACATGGTCATACTCATAAAGTTCATATCGATGCATACGTCCCAGACGAGGTCTTTTACATAGAATTCATATTGATGCCTACGTCCCAGGCGAGCTCTTACATAATTTCAAATCAACGCCAACGTCCTGGACATGGTCTTACATGATAAAACAGAACAGATACCTATGTCATAACATGACTAATCCTATCCATTCTTAGGTTCATACGGGACATCTCGGCTTTATCACTATATCGAAAATATTTCAGAATTCACACACTTAGCATCTCATACTCATTCATTTTCATCGATAGACATATGAATACATATATTCAATTCAATACAGATAAGTTTATTTGCATAGTGACTTACCACGGGTTCGGTTTAACGAAATGAAAACGGCTACTCTGTTACTTTTGCTTTCCCGTGATCTAAGTCCGTTTTCCTCAGTTCTTGATCTAAACATATTCAAAATTAACCCTTTTATTCACTATTCCATTCAATTCAATCATACACATGTATTTTTGGGCTATTTACAATTTAACCCTCATATTTGCACACTTTATTAATTTAGTCCATTTTACTCAAAACATCAAATAGACATAATTTGTCCACACATATGCATAGTCGAACCTCCCTAGGGACTATATAAGTCCACATATTTCATAAAATTCACAAATTAGTCATCCAAAATAACATTTTCACAATTTAGCCCTATTTAGCTAAATTCATCAAAACTTCAAGAACAAAACATGTTCATCAAACACATATCTTTCATATTTCACTATTAAACATCACAAATCACATGAGTTCATCAAAGTCTCATTTCATAAACATCATCAATCTTCAAAATTGAAGCATAGGTTTAGAAGCATACAAAGCAACGATTACGAAAACGTAGAAATTATCAAAAACCAAAATCAAAACTTACCTTAATTTAAACCTTAAAGTAGCCGAATGTGCAAAACTCAAACCCTTACTCCTTTCTTTTAATTTTCGGCTAGATGAATGAATAAAAGATGATCACTTTCATCTTTTTGTTTTATTATTATAACATTAACACATATTTTATTATTTTACCCTTTATCAAATAACATTTGATACATTTATTTATCAAGGTTATATTAGTCCAACAACTATCCACTATCTAAATATTGGCATAATTGCCTCATAAGGCCTCCACATTTAAAAGCCACATCAAATAGGCACTTAATCAGTTAGAAGGCCACTTTTACACTTTATGTGATTTAATCCTTTGCTCAAATTAAACACTCAAACTGACTAATTAGCTTACGGAATTTAAGCACATGCTTAGTCACATATCAACGACACAGAAAATAATATTAAAATATTATACAGACTCAGATTTGTGGTCCCGAAACCACTGTTCCGACTAGGGTATAAAATGGATTGTTACAATTCCCCCTTAGGGATTTTCGTCCCCGAAAATCTTACCGTTAAACAGAATCGGATATTGCTGTCTCATTGGCTCCTCAGGCTCCCACGTAGCCTCTTCTATACCGTGACGATGCCAGAGTACTTTCACTAATGGAATTTTCCTGTTTCTCAACTCTTTCACTTCACGAGCTAAGTTACGAATCGGTTCCTCTTCGTATGTCATATCAAATCAGATTTCAATATCAGATGGGGTAATCACATGTGACGGATCAAACTGATATCTACGGAGCATCGAAACGTGAAATACATTGTGAATCTTTTCTAATTCAGAGGGTAACTTCAATCTATATGCAACAGGCCCAACACGTTCAATTATCTCATACAGTCCGATGAATCTCGGACTTAACTTGCCTTTAAGTTTGAATCGGAGCACTTCCTTATACGGAGACACTTTTAGAAATACGTTATTGCCGATCTCAAATTCTATATCTTTTCCTTTTAAGTTTGCATAGGACTTCTGACGATCAGATGCTGCTTTCAAACAATCTCGAATTAATTTCACTGTCTATTCGATATCTTTTATCAAATCGACCCCGTGAAGATTATTTTCAATAAGCTCAGTCCAATACAGAGGTGTACGACATTTACGTGCATTCAAAGCTTATTAAGGTGCCATTTTGATGCTCGTCTGAAAACTATTATTGTACGCAAACTCGATCAACGGTAGATACTGTTCCCACGAACCAATAAACTCAAGTATACAGCATCGCAACATATCCTCTAAAATTTGAATGACTCGCTCAGAT
Source organism: Gossypium rotundifolium (assembly GCA_025506655.1). Taxonomy (NCBI): domain Eukaryota; kingdom Viridiplantae; phylum Streptophyta; class Magnoliopsida; order Malvales; family Malvaceae; genus Gossypium; species Gossypium rotundifolium. Next base: position 68,557,906 of record CP106725.1, read on the forward strand.
TGACCATTCGACTGCGGATGAAAAGCTGTACTGAAATGTAATTTCGTGCCCAAATCTTCTTGCAATTTCTTCCAGAACCTTGATGTGAATCTCGGGTCTCTATCTGACACAATAGATAGTGGCACCCCGTGCAATCTCACAATCTCAGAAATATAAAGATCGGCTAATATCTCAAGTGAATAGTTAGATCTTATCGAAATAAAATGTGCAGATATCGTCAAGTGGTCAACTACAACCCAAATTGTATCTTTCTTTTCCAGAGTTAGAGGCAAACCAAAAAACAAAGTCCATAGTTACTCTATCCCATTTCCACTCAGGAATCAGAATTGGTTGTAACAACCTAGATGGAACTTGATGTTCTACTTTTACTTGCTGACAAACTAAACATTTTGAAACAAAGTCAAAAATGTCCCGTTTCATACCAGACCACCAGTAGTGTCGTTTCAAATCTTGATACATTTTTGTACTACCCGGATGAACAGATAGGCGACTACTATGTGCTTCACCCAAAATTAATTAAATCAGCTCCAAATTTCTTGGAACACAGATTCGATTTCAGAATCTTAAACAATCATCGACAACTCGAAATTCAGATTCAGAATTCAATTCACACTGAGCTCGTTTCAACAAAAATTCATTATCAACCTTCTGAGCATCACATATTTGCTGTACAAATAACGGTTTTGCTCTCAATTAAGCTATCACAGAACTATCATCAGACAAATCTAACTGAGCATTCAAAGCACGTAGTGCAAACAATGACTTTCTACTCAACGCATCAGCAACCACGTTTGCCTTACTCGGATGATAATCTATCACAAGCTCATAATCTTTTAACAATTCAAGCCATCTTCTCTGGCACAGGTTCAAATCTTTCTGGGTCATTATATATTTCAGACTTTTATGATCTGAAAACACTTGATGAAACACCCCAAACCCGACCCACAAGCCCCGACCGGATCTGACATGTTCCTTAAGAAAACTTGGGTTAATTTTGTTTCATCTTCTTCCACGGCAAAACTTTCAGAAACACCTTATCTCCCACAGTAAACTCTATCTCTTTCCGCTTGAGATCTGCATACAACTTTTGTCTGTCAGACGCCTCCCTCAACTATTCCCGAATCACTCTAACCTTTTCTTCCGATTCTGCCACAATCTCCGGACCCAAAACCTGACGTTCCCCCAATTCTGTCCAACACATAGGAGTGCGACACTTTCATCCATACAGTACTTCATACGGTGCCATCCGAATACTTGCTTGATAGCTGTTATTGTATGCAAACTCCGCTAAAGGCAAGAACTCCTCCCAACTTCCTCCGAAGTCTATCACGTAACCCCGCAGCATATCCTCCAACACTTGAATTACCTGTTCAGACTGACCGTTTGACTGCGGATGAAATGCCGTACTAAAGTCCAACCTGGTGCCTAATGCCTGATGTAGTGCTTTCCAAAATCGAGACGTAAACCTCGGATCCCTATCTGAGATAATCGACATCGGCACCCCGTGCAGCCTCACAATTTCTGCCACATACAACTTTGCCAATCTCTACAGAGAATAGTCAACCCGCACTGGTATGAAATGTGCAGACTTTGTCAACCAATCCACTATCACACATATCGAATCCTTCCCAGTAGGTGTAAGAGGAAGCCCACTAACGAAGTCCATTGTAATTCTCTCCCACTTCCACTGCGGAATCTTTATTGGTTGAAGCAACCCCGAAGGTACTTGGTGTTCAGCTTTGACCTGCTGACACGTTAAGCACTTCCCCACAAATTTTGTAACTTCCTACTTAAGACCAGGCCGCCAAAACTGATCCCGTAAATCCCTGAATAACTTACTTCCTACAGGATGCATAGCATAAGGGCTACTATGTAATTCCTAAAGAATTCTCTGCCTTAATTCCTCATCCTTGGCATCTGCACCTTGCCCAAAAACACGGACTCCATCGTTGCTTACACCATAGTCTTCCAATTCTCTATTCTGCACTTGCAGTAGCTTAGCACTCAGATCGTCATCTACCAACTATTTTTCTCTCACCTGACTTAACCATGTCGGCTTCACCTGCAACTCTGCTAGCAAACTTCCATCATCATAAAGGCTAAGATCTGCAAACATCACCCTCAGATCCGACACCACTTTTTGACTTAGGTCATCTGCCACTACATTCACCTTGCCCGGGTGATACCCTATTGAACAATCGTAGTCTTTCAATAACTCCACTCACCTTCGCTGTCTCAAGTTCAGCTCCTTCTGAGTTAACAAATATTTCAGACTCTTGTGGTCTGTGTAAATCATTGAGCTTTCTCCATACAAATAGTGCCTCCACACTTTTAGAGTGAATACTATCGCAGCCTAACTCTAGGTACCTCCCGTCTTGCATTAGAACACATCCCAATCCTGTGAGAAGCATCACAAAACACCACAAAGTCTTTCCCTACCTCAGGCTGAATCAAAATCGAGCCTCTGTCAATACTCTCTTAAGCTTATCAAAACTCTCCTACTGCTTATCCGCCCACACGAAAGGTACCTCCTTTCTCAACAACTTCGTCAAAGGTGCTACTATCGACGAGAACCCTTTAACAAATCTCCTGTAGTAGCCTGCTAACCCTAAGAAGCTGCGAACCTCTACCACAGACTTAGGTGGTTTCCAATCTAACACTGCCTCAATCTTCCGAGGATCCACCCTTATCCCTTCTGCAGACACCACATGACCCAAAAACACAACTTCCTTCAACCAAAATTTGCACTTGCTAAACTTGGCATATAACTTCTTCTCCCTTAACACCTGCAATACTACCCGGAGATGCGCATCATGCTCTTCCTCGGACTTGGAATATACTAGAATGTCATCTATAAACACAACGACAAACTGGTCCAAGTAGGGTTGGAAAACCTTATTTATCATATCCATGAACACAGCTGGGGCGTTCATTAATCCGAACGGCATTACCAAGAACTCATAATGCTCGTATCTAGTCCAAAAATTGTCTTATGGATATCTACTTCCTTCACCTTAAGCTGATGATATCCCGACCTTAGATCTATCTTTGAAAATACCGTGGCCCCCTTAAGCTGATCGAACAAGTCGTCTGTCCTCGACAACGGATACTTATTTTTGATCGTCAGCTTATTCAACTACCGGTAATCTATGCACATACGCATAGTCCTGTCCTTCTTCTTCACGAATAAGACCAGTGCTCCCCATTGAGACACACTGGGTCAGATAAACCCACGATCGAGTAACTCTTGGATTTGGGCCTTGAGCTCCACGAACTCCTTTGGTGCCATTCTGTACGGAGCAATAGATACTGGCGTTGTACTTGGCAACACGTCAATCCCAAACTCCACCTCACGATCTGGAGGCAACCTTAGCAGCTCCTCCGAGAAGACATCCACGAATTATCTTACTGTTTTAACTCCACTAACCCCCTCTTTTTTTGCATCCGGGCACTAATGAAGGCCAGAAATGCCTTGCACCCTTTTCGAACCATCCTATTAGCCTTCAACGTGGAGACTACATTAGACAAATAGTTTCTTCTTTCTCCTATCATAATTATCTCCTCATCCTCCGGTGTCCTCAACTCTATTTGCTTAGCTGCGTAATCCAATTTAGCACGATGTTCCACTAGCCAATCCATGCCTAGAATGAGATCAAATTCCCCGAAAGGTAGTTCCATCAAGTCGGTAGGAAATACCACTCCCTGAATCTCTAGAGGCACCCTCCAGAATATCCTATTCACCACTACCGTTTGACCTAATGGGCTCACTACAATCATCTTCCTAACAGACAGTTCAGATGCTACACCTAATGTTTTAGCTATTCTACATGCAATATATGAGTGGGTCGAGCCAACATCAATTAAAGCAAAGAAAAGCTTGTTAGCTATAAGGAACGTACTGGTTAGGACGTCCGGTGCATCACCATCCTCCCTCTGACGAACTGCATACACTAGACCAGGCTGCCTCGCATCTGCATTACTAACACCTCTGCCCGAGGTCCCATGACCTCGACTAGAACTATTACCTCTGCCAACCGGACCACGACCCCTCTGTGGCTGCTGTCCACCTCTTTCAGTCTGATTAAAACCTTGACTTACTAGTCGACTCCTGTTTATTTCCAATGGACAGTTCCTAATCACATGGTCTTTGACCCACACTTAAAACATCCCCCTTTCTCCTTCCAACACTCCCCCGGGTGCATCTTTCCACATTGAGTACACGTACGATATTGACCTCTCACAGCAACATGTCGATCTCGCGACCCATCAACTCTAAGTCTTTTTTGGAAACTCTCGGATGACCTCGATGATCCATAACCCCTCTTATTTTTACCTTGACCTCTGTCCCAATTATGCCTCTTGGTACGCTTTACCTCCTCAGCTATTTTTTCTTTTCCAACCAATACCACGAAGTCCCTCTCTCACTTTTTCAACCAATACCGTACGCAGCACTCATAATCGGTCAACACGATTCCCTGGGCATATCGGCTCAATCGAAGGAATTCTACTTCATACTCAGCTACGGATTTGCCCCCTTATACCAGATTCAAGAACGCCTTCCTCTGAGCATCCACATAACTTGCTCCTACGTATTTCCCCTGGAACATCGTCTTGAAATACTCCCAATCAATCCGGTCCACATGGGTGCCCTCTCTAACAGTGAGCCACCATTGGTACGCCTCATCCCGAAGTAGTGACACTACCCCTTTCAGTTTTTCCTCAGCTGTGCAGTCTAGGTCATCCATAATCCTTTCGACTGCTTCCAGCCAATATTCAGCAACATTTGGAGCCACCCCAGAGACCCCTTGAACACATCAGCTCTGTTTGGTCGCAGTCATTAAGGCACTGACTTCCGAGCCCCTCCACCTAGACCTGCTCCAGCAACTCTTTCCAACACTCGCAACATCGCCTGGGATATTGTGTCATCTCCTTCGATTTGGTCTTGGAATTCTGCTTCTCCAACCGGTGGTAATGGTATTTCATTCCCGGACCCATGTCCAGATCCTGCTGGTTCGGACACAGTGATTCTACCTCTGCCACGTCCGCTCGTACTACGACCTCGTCCCCTAGAACTCATGTCTATCATAGCATTTTAATCTGGTTAAGAAATTTTATGCATTACTTAGTTGTTCCACTGATTACTCACAAGTAATTTTATGTAAAGACATTTGATAGTAGTTCTTTCGGTCATTCAAGGTTTTTGTCTCAATTCCTCCACCCTAACTCAAAAAATCTCATTCATTCATCAATAGTATCCACTACACATGTTCACCACTTTAAACATTTTCGTACATTCCAACCTAGGGGTATTTTCATTATTTATCCTATAGAGGTATTTTGGTAATTTTTCAAATTAGGGGTATCTTGTAATTTTTCAAAATAGGGGTTTTGGTATTTTTGCAAAATAGGGATATTTTGGTAAAAAGCGAGGGTAGTATGGTTTCATAAACTGGGGGTATTTTAGTAATTTCCACAAATCGGGGTACTTCGATAATTTTGCAAATCGAGGTAATTTGATTATTTTGCAAAACCAGTGTTTTGGTCCCTTTCGGGTTTTATTTATAGATTTGGCCCGTTAACAAGTCCTCCCGGTTGAGGTGAACAATCACTGCACACCAGGTTGGATTCCAGAAAAGAGGAGGTGAGTCGCTAGGACTGCTTAAATACCAAGCTCATTCGAAATCCATGCCTAGACATGCACATGTTTGTTACCACACCTAAACTCCACGACTTATTCCGGGTTTGGTGAAATAAATTAAGTCTTATGTAATTTTGTGTTGGAGTAAGATAATCCTAGAGTTTAATAACTCTTAATCTGCTAATATACGATCCCCTAATACCCACATACAAATCACACAATGATTAGGGGTACTTACCTGATGGACTTTGGGCTGGAGACACAGGTGCCATGCCAGAATAAACCTAAATTTGTTTATAAAAATCCATGGTTTAGAAAAACCCATCTTTGGAAAACATTTGGGGCTCAAAACCCTCAAAGATGAGTTTTGAATCGGGCTCTGATACCAAATTGAAACACCCAAACCTGGCCCACAAGCCCCGATCGGATCTGACATGTTCCTTAAGAAAACTTGGCTTAATTTTGTTTCATCTTTTTATAAAATAAGTCAATTCAAAAATAGGTCAAAATTTTAACGAGTTGGAAACCAAGTTGCCATTCGAGTTTGTATTCTTCTTAAAATCGTTTCTTTCATACTCAAAGGGTTTGTCAGATTTTAGAGTTCCTTTGAAAAAATCGTTAATTTGATGGAATGATAAAACATTGATGTTGCTTTGAGAAAAATATTTAATTACTTGTTTGTTGATTATCGTATGGAAATAAAATTTACTACGCGAAATTAAGCAGCTAAGTAATGGCCTTATTACATCTTAAAAACCAAAATAAATCTTGGAAGAAAATGTACTAAAGAAATGAAAAGAGTTCCATTATATGAAAACCTGAAATTTCGCTGAGCACCACATAGTCCCTGCCGACCCGTCCATTGCACTAGGTATCTCCTGTGAAATGTTAGCCCACGAAGGGTGAGTCAACAGACTCAATGTGTAACAATCAACACAGGTTCCCAATCGATTATAGCCTTTATTATAACATTTTAGGCAAAGCCTATCCGGAATCATTATCGGCCATAAGCCCATATCATAACATATTAAATCACATGTATATAAAAACAATGATGCAACCCGAACCCACCTAGATATCCAACCTCTACACACCACCCGTACCAGCTAGTCACACCAATGGGGATTACTAAATTGACCCTCCATCCGTTACACACCCTCGAAGGCAGACGCTGCAGTCAACCGCTCATCACCCTTAATATGTGGTATAGCCACCGGATATTGTGACATCATCAACAAAAGTATGATATTGTGACATGAGTCACCATATTAATGTGGTAAAACCACCAAAACACTTCCCCTTTACATTATTACCCGCATACCCATGCAATCATACAAATTATACAGATATCATGCTATATGCTTTATCCCAGGCCCATATCGAAATTGTACATGCTTTCATACAACTAATTGTAAACACTATTAACAGAGTGTTAGATGTAACGTACCTGAAGGAACTGTACCATTGAATGGTACCCTTAGCCGTGATTATTCATAACCTTATTAACATATACTTAATATTATTAACCTATCGGGAAAAGTCTAGGGTTACACACCTAAAAACACGGAGAACGACACTCTCAATCTCACTGACACCCTCACTTGCAGGGATCACCACGATTTGCTTATCCCTTTCCAACGCTGGCCCACAACCCGGTGGCCAATCACGTACGTCAAAAACTGAACGTTTCTTAAATCTAGGGGTAGGAACTACCCCTTTCTCTCCTCCACTGGTACTCGCATCCATCGAATATCACTTAATCAAACTCGGTTAATTGATACGTAAGAATCTAAACGAAACACATCTATAACTTATATAAATACTCTTACCAAAATAGATCTGAATCCCGGAGACTCCTCTTTTGTTTCTGTCAAACTCCTTATTGATTGATTAAATCCCAAAAATTGTCCCCTGCCCTTGAAAGTTGTGGAAATCCCTCGAATATCCCAATCCTGAAAGATTTCCTTCTAATGTCAGCTACAAAATAAACCCCAAACCCACCTTCATGGTTTCGGCCAAAAGAATAAAAGGGATTAACTTTCTTAGTGTCGACTAAACAAAGGTATAAGAGAGAAGGATAGAATGACAGAGAGTCTTTTACCCCAATATCAAAATCGATTGAATAGCTCGCATAATAAGATCGACCACACCTTTACTTGAAATTACAGAAAGATTTAGCCATAATAGAAGGTTATTCGACTTTAAAGAATTAATAGAGAAAGGGATCGGTGAGATGACGATATGATTCAAATTTTGCCGCTAGTGAATAAATCAGTTTCAAGGGGTGAAGATGAAATGGGACTTTCGGCTATGGTGAAGGAGTGCTTTCAGCTTTTGAAGATAAAATCGTGGTAAAGGAGAAGGGAAGAGGTTGGAGGTTTGTGTGGTTCAACTTTGGTGAGAAAGAGAAAGGTTCAGCCTTAACAGAAAAGAAGAGAAGAGGGAGATAGATTCGGTCTAAAGAACAGCATAGAGAATAAGAGAAAGAAGAAGAAAGTGACCTTTATGGTCTTCCCAAAATCGGCTAATGCAAAGAAAATAGAAAAGGGCTTTGAAAGTTTTCTAACTACCACTTTTCGGCACAAGACTAATGAAGGATAAAAAAAACTAGAAAATGCACCTTAACCCTTAAGTAAATTCGGCACCTAACTTCCCTCTTGTATGATCGAATAAGCCCTCATAAAGTCCCACATTCAGCCAACTCTCACCCTCTTCTCATCCCCTCTTTTCTCTCCATTTTTTCCTCCCCTCCTCTCATTCAAAAGAGTTTGAATAAATCAATATTCCATCCCTTCTCCTAGCCGCATATTCAAATGCATTGACCAAGTCTATCACTCATCCATTTAGAGTCCCCATGCCATCCAACACCTCATCCCTTGACGCAAAAAGGCAACCCCAAAATGCTTCCCTTGCTACTCGAACCTAGGTCCTTTCTCACTCCCTGAGGCGTCACTCTTCTGTTCTCCAAGTGGCACCTCTCTTGCCACTTTACCAACTGAGTTCTTGTGTCATAAGCCACACACTAACCTTCTTAAGGCCTAGCGCTCCTAGCTCTTCCCCCTATCAGCTTAAAGTCAAACATTTTTCTAAGGCTCTTGCCTACATCCCAAGGTTCCCAAAGCTCCCAAAACACATACACACAGCACACAAGCACACTACTATGCATCTCAGCAATTAAGGTCACATCAGGTTAACTACCCAACGCATAACTTGGAGTTGGCTGCGGTAGTATTCGCTCTAAAAGTATGGAGGCACTATTTGTATGGAGAAAGGTTGGTGATCTACTCAGACCACAAGAGTCTAAAATATTTGTTAATTCAGAAGGAGCTGAACTTGAGACAGCGAAGGTGGGTAGAGTTATTGAAAGACTACGATTGTTCAATAGAGTATCATCCGGGCAAGGCGAATGTAGTGACAGATGCCCTAAGGCAAAAAGTGGTGTTAGATCTGAGGGCGATGTTTGCACATCTTAGCCTTTATGGTGATGAAAGTTTGCTAGCAGAGTTGCAGGTGAAGCCGACATGGTTAAGTCAGGTGAGAGAAAAATAGTTGGTAGATGACGATCTGAGTGCTAAGCTACTGCAAGTGTAGAACGGGCATGGAGTAACTTTGTGTTTTCGAGGCAAGGTCTCAGATGCCAAAGGATGAGGAATTAAGGCAGAGAATTCTTCAGGAATCGTATAGTAGCCCTTATGTTATGCATCTTGGAGGAAGTAAGTTATTCAGGGATCTACGGGATCAGTTTTGGTGACCTGGTCTTAAGCAGGAAGTTACAAAATTTGTGGGGAAGTGCTTAATGTGTCAGCAGGTCAAAGCTGAACACCAAGTACCTTCGGGGTTGCTTCAACCAATAAAGATTTCGCAGTGGAAGTGGGAGAGAATTACAATGGGTTTCATTAGTGGGCTTCCCCTTACGCCTACTAGGAAGGATTCGGTATGGGTGATAGTGGATCGATTGACAAAGTCTACACATTTCATACCAGTGCGGGTTGACTATTCTCTGCAGAGATTGGCAAAGTTGTATGTGGCAGAAATTGTGAGGCTGCACGGGGCACCGATGTCGATAATCTCAGATAGGGATCCGAGGTTTACGTCTCAATTTTGGATAGCACTGCATCAGGCATTAGGCATCAGGTTGGACTTTAGTATGGCATTCATCCGTAGTCGACGGCCAGTCTGAACAGGTAATTCAAGTGTTAGAGGATATGCTGCGGGGTTGCGTGATAGACTTTAGAGGAAGTTGGGAGGCATTCTTGCCTTTAGCAAAGTTTGCATACAATAAAAGATATCAAACAAGTATTCAGATGGCACCGTATAGGGCACTGTATGGACGAAAGTGTCGCACTCCTACGTGTTGGACAGAATTGGGGGAACGTCAAGTTTTGGGTTCGGAGATTGTGGCAGAATTGGAAGAAAAGGTTAGAGTGATTTGGGCACGATTGAAGGAGGCATCTGACAGACAAAAGCCGTATGCAGATCTCAAGCGGAAAGAGATAGAGTTTGCCATGGGAGATAAGGTGTTTTGAAAGTTTCACCGTGGAAGAAGGTGATGAGATTTGGTCGCAAGGGAAAGTTAAGTCCCAGGTTTATAGGACCTTATCGGATTTTGAAGCGGGTTGGACCAGTGGCGTCCCAGTTGGAATTGCCTTTGGAATTAAAGCAGATGCATGATGTGTTTCACGTCTTGATGCTACGACGATACTGATTAGATCCATCACGTGTAGTACTAGTGGAAGAAGTGGAGTTGAGACCAAATTTGTCATATGTGGAAGAGCCGATTTAGATCTTGGAATGGTATGTGAAGGTGTTATGGAGGAAATTAATTCCTCTAGTCAAAGTGTTATGGCAGAACCATGGATCGGAAGAAACTTCATGGGAGCCGGAGGAAGCAATGCAACAACAATACCCTCACCTATTCTAGTCAGGTAATTTCGGGGCCGAAATTATTTTTAAGTATATAATATTTAGGATTTATGGGTTATGCATTTTAACTCAAATGTTTGTAGTAGTGTGCTTGTGTGTTGTGTGTATGTGTTTTGGGGGCTTGGGAACATTGGGGTGTAGGCAAGAGCCTTAGAAAAATGTTCAACTTTAAGCTGATAGGAGGAAGAGCTAGGAGCGTTAGGCCTTAAGAAGGTTAGTGTGCGGCTTATGACACAAGAACTCAGTTGGTAAAGTGGCAAGGGAGGCGCCACTTGGAGCATAGAAGAGTGATGCCTCAGGGAGTGAGAAGGGACCTAGGTTCGAGCAGCAAGCGAAGCATTTTGGGGTTGCCTTTTTAGGTCAAGGGAGGAGGTGTTGGACGGCATAGGGACTCTAAATGGATGAGTGATAGACTTGGTCAATGCATTTGAATATGCAGCTAGGAGAATGGATGGAAGGTTGATTCATTCAAACTCTTTTGAATGAGAGGAGGGAAGGAAAAAGTGGAGAGAAAAGAGGGGACGAGAAGAGGGTGAGAATTGGCTGAATGTAAGACTTCGGGGGGGCTTATTCGGTCATGCAAGGGGGAAGTTAGGTACCGAATTTGCTTAAGGGTTAAGGTGCATTTTCTAGTTTTTTTTTATCCTTCCTTAGTCTTGTGCCGAAAAGTGGTAGTCAGAAAACTTTCAAAGCCCTTTTCTATTTTCTTTGCATTAGCCGATTTTGGGAAGACCATAAAGGTCACTTTCTTCTTCTTTCTCTTCTTCTCATTATTTTTCTTTAGACCGAATCTATCTCCCTCTTCTCTTCTCTTCTGTTAAGGCCGAACCTTTCACTTTCTCACCAAAGCCGAACCATACAAACCTCCAACCTCTTCTCTTCTCCTTTACCACGATTTTGTCTTCAAAAGTGGAAGCATTCCTTGACCATAGCCCAAAGTCCCATTTCATTTTCACCCCTTGAAATCGATTTATTCACTAGCGGCAAAAGCTGAATCATATCATCATCTCACCGATCCTTTTCTCTATTAATCCTTTAAAGCCGAATAACCTTCTATTATGGCTAAATCTTTCTGTATTTTCAAGCAAAGGTGTGGTCGATCTTATTGTGCAAGCTATTCAATCGATTTTGATATTGGGGTAAGGGACTCTCTGTTATTCGATCCTTCTCTCTTATACCTTTGGTTAGTCAACAATAAGAAAGTTAATTCCTTTTATTCTTTTGGCCGAAATTATGAAGATGGGTTTCGGGGTTCATTTTGTGGTCGACGTTAGAATAAGATCTTTTGGGATTGGGATATTTGAGGTATTTCGACAACTTCCAAGGGCAGGGGACAATTTTTGGGATTTAATCAAGCAAGGAGGAGTTCAACAGAAACAAAGGAGGAGTCTTTAGGATTTAGATCTATTTCAGTAAGAGTATTTAGATAAGTTATAAATGTGTTTCTGTTTAGATTCTTACGTGTCAATTAACCGGGTTTTTGATTAAGTGATATTCAATGGATGCGAGTACCAGTGGAGGAGAGAAAGGGGTAGTTCCTACCCCTAGATTCAAGAAAGGTTTGGTTTCTGCCGTACGTGATTGGCCATCATGTTGTGGGCAAGCGTCGAAAGGGATAAGCAAATCGTGGTGATCTTTGCAAGTGAGGGTGTCAGTGAGATCCAGAGTGTCGTTCTCCTTGTTTTCAGGTGTGTAACCCCACACTTTTCCCGATAGGTTAACAATATTATGTATATGTTAATAAGGTTATGAATAATCACGGCTAAGGGTGCCATTCAATGGTACAGTTCGTTCAGGTACGTTACATCTAACACTCTGTTAATAGTGTTTACAATTAGTTGTATGAAAGCATGTATACTTTTGATACGGGCTTGGGATAAAGCATATAGCATGATATCTCAGATAATTTGTATGACCGCATGGGCATGCGGGTAATAATGTAAAGGGAAGTGTTACGGTGGTTTTACCACATTAATCCGATGACTCATGTCACAATATCATACTTTTGGTGATGATGTCACAATATCCGTGGCTATGCCACGTATTAAAGCGATAAGCGATTGATTGCAGCGACGCCTTGAGGTGTGTAGCGGATGAAGGTCGATTTAGTAATCCCCATTGGTGTGACCGGTGTAATGCGGGTGGTGTGTAGAGGTTGGATATCTAGGTGGGCTCGGGTTGCATCATTGTTTTTATATACATGTGATTTAATATGTTATGATATGGGCTTATGGCCGATAATGATTCTAGATGGGCTTTGCCCAAAATGTTATAATAAAGGCTATAATCGATTGGGAACCTGTGTTGGTTGTTACACATGGAGTCTGTTGACTCACCCTTCGTGGGCTAACATTTTGCAGGTGATGCCTAGTGCAATGGACTGGGTCGGCAGGGACTATGTGGTGGCCATGCTCAGCAAAATTTTGGGTTTTCATATAATGGAACTCTTTTCATTTCTTTAGTACATTTTCTTCTGGGATTTATTTTGGTTTTTAAGATGTAATAAGGCCATTACTTAGCTGCTTAATTTCGTGTATTAAATTTTATTTCCATACGATAATCAACAAACAAGTAATTAAACATTTTTCTCAAAGCAACATCAATGTTTTATCATTCCATCAAATTAACGGTTTTTTTTCAAAGGAACTCTAAAATCTGACAAACCCCTTTGAGTATGAAAGAAACGATTTTAACAAGAATACAAACTCGAATGGCAACTTGGTTTCCAACTCGTTAAAATTTTAACCTAGTTTTGAATTGACTTATTTTATAAGAAGATGAAACAAAATTAAGCCAAGTTTTCTTAAGGAACATGTCAGATCCGATCGGGGCTTGTGGGCCGGGTTTAAGGTGTTTCATTTTGGTCACAAGGGAAAGTTAAGTCCCAGGTTTATAGGACCTTATCGAATTTTGAAACGGGTTGGACCAGTGGCGTACCAGTTGGAATTGCCTTTTGGAATTAAAGCAGATGCATGATGTGTTTCACGTCTCGATGCTACGGTGATACCAATCAAATCCATCGCATGTGGTACTAGTGGAAGAAGTGGAGTTGAGACCAGATTTGTCCTACGAGGAAGAGCCAATTCAGATCTTGGAACGGGATGTGAATGTGTTACAGAGGAAATCAATTCCTCTAGTCAAAGTGTTATGGCGGAACCATGGATTAGAAGAAGCTTCATGGGAGCCGGAGGAAGAAATGCGACAGTAATACCCTCACCTATTCTAGCCAGGTAATTTCAGGGCTGAAATTATTTTTAATGGGGGTGGAACTGTAATATCCGTGATTTAGGGGTTATGCATTTTAACTCAAATGTATGTAGTAGTGTGCTTGTGTGCTGTGTTATGTGTTTTAGGGGCTTCGAGAACCTTGGGGTGTAGGCAAGAGCCTTAGAAAAATGTTTGACTTTAAGCTGATAGGGGGAAGAGCTAGGAGCGCTAGGCCTTAAGAAGCTTAGTGTATGGCTTATGACACAAGAACCCAGTTGGTAAAATGGCAAGGGAGGTGCCACTTAGAGCACTGGAGAGTGACGCTTTAGGGAGTGAGAAGGGACCAAGGCTCGAGCAGCAAGGGAAGCATTTTAGGGTTGCCTTTTTACGTCAAGGGAGGAGGTGTTGGACGGCATGGGGACTCTAAATGGATGAGTGATAGACTTGGTCAATGCATTTGAATATGCGGCTAGGTGAAGGGATGGAAGGTTGATTCATTCAAACTCTTTTGAATGAGAGGAGGGGAGGAAAAAGTGGAGAGAAAAGAGGGGATGAGAAGAGGGTGTGAGTTGGCCGAATGTAGGACTTTGGGGGGGCTTATTCGGTCATGCAAGGGGGGAAGTTAGGTGCCGAATTTGCTTAAGGGTTATGGTGCATTTCTAGTTTTTTTTATCCTTCCTTAGTCTTGTGCTGAAAAGTGGTAGCCAGAAAACTTTCAAAGCCCTTTTCTATTTTCTTTGCATTAGCCAATTTTGGGAAGACCATAAAGGTCACTTTCTTCATCTTTCTCTTCTTCTCTTTGTTCTTTTTTAGATCGAATCTATCTCCCTCTTCTCTTCTCTTCTGTTAAGGCTGAAGCTTTCTCTTTCTAACCAAAGCCGAACCACACAAACCTCCAACCTCTTCTCTTCTCCTTTACCACAATTTTGTCTTTAAAAGTCGAAAGCACTCCTTGACCATAGCCGAAAGCCCCATTTCATCTTCACCCCTTGAAACCTATTTATTCACTAGTGGCAAAAGCCAAATCATATCATCATCTCACCGATCCCTTTCTCTATTAATTCTTTAAAGCCAAATAACCTTCTATTGTGGCCGAATCTTTCTATTTTTTCAAGCAAAGGTGTGGTCGATCTTATTGTGCAAGCTATTCAATTGATTTCGATATTGGGGTAAGGGACTCTCTGTCATTTGATCCTTTTCTCTTATACCTTTGGTTAGTCGACACTAAGAAAGTTAATCCCTTTTATTCTTTTGGCCAAAATATGAAGGTGGGTTTCGGGGTTCATTTTGTAGCGGACGTTAGAAGGAGATCTTCCGGATTGGGATATTTAAGGGATTTCGACAACTTTCAAGGGCAGGGGACAATTTTGGGATTTACTCAAGTAAGGAGGAGTTCGATAGAAACGAAAGAGGAGTCTCTGAGATTTAGATCTATTTCGGTAAGAGTATTTAGATAAGTTATAGATGTGTTTTCGTTTAGATTCTTACGTATCAAGTAATAGGGTTTCTGATTAAGTGATATTCGATGGATGCGAGTACCAGTGGAGGAGAGAAAGGGGTAGTTCCTACCCCATAGATTCAAGAAACATTCGGTTTCTACCGTACGTGATTGGCCACCGGGTTGTGGGCCAGCGTCGGAAAGGGATAAGCAAATCGTGGTGATCCCTGCAAGTGAGGGTGTCAGTGAGATCGAGAGTGTCGTTCTCCGTGTTCTCAGGTGTGTAACCCCGCACTTCTCTCGATAGGTTAATAATATTAAGTATATGTTAATAAGGTTATGAATAATCACGGCTAAGGGTACCATTCAATGGTACAGTTCGTTCACTTACGTTACATCTAACACTCTGTTAATAGTGTTTACAATTAGTTGTATGAAAGCATGTATAATTTTGATATGGGCTTGGGATAAAGAATATAGCATGATATCTGTATAATTTGTATGACTGCATGGGCATGTAGGTAATAATGTAAAGGGGAAGTGTTCTGGTGGTTTTACCATATTAATTCGGTGACTCATGTCACAACATCATACTTTTACTGACGATGTCACAATATCCGGTGGCTATGCCA
Source organism: Gossypium rotundifolium (assembly GCA_025506655.1). Classification (NCBI taxonomy): domain Eukaryota; kingdom Viridiplantae; phylum Streptophyta; class Magnoliopsida; order Malvales; family Malvaceae; genus Gossypium; species Gossypium rotundifolium. The sequence goes on from CP106725.1 coordinate 68,573,744, forward strand.
CGTATTAAGGGCGATGAGCGGTTGACTGCAGCGACTGCCTTCAAGGGTGTGTAGCAGATGGAGGGTCGATTTAGTAATTCCCATTGGTGTGACTGGCTGGTATGGGTGGTGTGTAGAGGTTGGATATCTAGGTGGGTTCGGGTTGCATAATTGTTTTTATATACATGTGATTTAATATGCTATGATATGGGTTATGGCCGATAATGATTCCGGATGGGCTTTGCCCAAAATGTTATAATAAAGGCTATAATCGATTGGGAACCTGTGTTGGTTGTTACACATTGAGTCTGTTGACTCACCCTTCGTGGGCTAACATTTTGCAGGAGATACCTAGTGCAATGGACGAGTCGGTAGGGACTATGTGGAGGACATGCTCAGCGAAATTTCAGGTTTTCATATAATGGAACTTTTTCGTTTCTTTAGTACATTTTCTTCGATATTTATTTTGGTTTTTAAGATGTAATAAGGCCATTACTTAGCTGCTTAATTTCACGTATTAAATTTTATTTCCATATGATAATCAACAAACAAGTAATTAAATATTTTTCTCAAAGCAACATCAATGTTTTATCATTCCATCAAATTAACGGTTTTTTTTCAAAGGAACTCAAAAATCTGACAAACCCCTTTGAGTATGAAAGAAGCGATTTTAACAAGAATACAAACTCGAATGGCAACTTGGTTTCCAACTCATTAAAATTTTGACCTGGTTTTGAATTGACTTATTTTATAAGAAGATGAAACAAAATTAAGCCAAGTTTTCTTAAGGAACATGTCAGATCCGGTCGGGGCTTGTGGGCCGGGTTTAGGGTGTTTCACATGATATTTCTCACCATACGGTAATGGCACCAAATCTTAAGTGCAAACACAATGGCAGTTAATTCAAGGTCGTGCGTCAGATAGTTCTTTTCATGAGGCTTCAATTGTCTTGAGGCATAAGCTACAACTTTGCCTTCTTGCATCAAAACACATCCCAGTTTAATGAAGCATCACTGTAAGCAACAAATTCTTTGCCCGATTCGGGTTGTACTAACACTGGAGCTTCTGTTAAAAAAGCTTTCAATTGATCAAAACTTCTCTGACACTTATCAGACCATTCAAATCTGACATCTTTCTGAAGTAATCTTGTCAACGGAGTATCTATTGTCGAAAAGCCTTTTACAAATCTACGATAATATCTAGCTAAACCCAAAAACTACAAAATTTGGACACGTTCTTTGGAGATTTCCAATTTAGAATAGCAAAAATCTTGCTCGGATCAACACGAATCCAAGAGGCTGACACAATATGCCCCAGAATACTGACCTCATTCAACCAGAATTCACATTTGCTGAATTTTGCATACAATTGCTTCTCTCGCAGAGTTTGCAACACAATTCTCAAGTGTTCACCATGCTCATTTTCATTCCGTGAATAAATCAATATATCATCTATGAATACTACAAAAAATTGATCTAAGTACGATCTAAAAATTTTGTTCATTAGATCCATAAAAATAGCAGGAGCATTGGTTAGTCCAAATGGCATAACTAAAAACTCATAATGCTCGTATCTCATTCTGAAGGCAGTTTTTGGAATGTCTGAATCTTTAACTCTTAATTGGTAGTATCCTGATCTTAAATCAATATTTGAAAATACAGTAGCTCCTTTTAACTGATAGAATAAGTCATCAGTCCTATGCAATGAATATTTGTTCTTTATGGTCACCTTATTCAACTGGCGATAATCAATGCACATTCTCATTGTGCCATCTTTCCTTTTCCCAAATAGAACAGGAGCATCTCAAGGCAAAATACTAGGTCTAGCAAACCCTCTATCAATCAATTCCTGTAGCTGTGATTTTAACTCTTTCAACTCTGTTGATGCCATTCTATACGAGCTATCAAAATAGGTGTCGTACCAGGCAACAATTCAATACCAAATTCAACTTCATGAATCAGAGGTAAACCCGGTAACTCTTCAGGGTACACATCAAAAAAATCACAAACAATGGGTACTGATTCAACTTTGTTTTCGGATGCTTTTGAATCAATCACATAAGCAAAATATGATTCATACCCCTTTTCACATAACTCTGAGCTTTCAAAATAGATATCACAGCAGGCAATCCATTCAACCAATCAGACTCAATCCATACAATCTCATCATTCATAAACAACCAATCTATTCCCAAAATAATATCGAATTCATCAAATGGTAGTAGCTTCAGATCAGCAAGAAAACCGATATCTCGAAAGATTAATGGACAATTCTTGCATACTTTATCAACTCGGATACTTTTACCTAAGGGGTTCAATACTTTAATAGCAAATTCAGTAGACTCTACAGGCAAAATCTTACCATATACTAAATTCATGTATATATACGAATGCGTAGAACCAGGGTCTATCAAAGCAATCACAATAGTATCGTAAAGAGTAAAAGTAGCAGTTATCACATCAGGTGATGAAGCTTCCTCACTAGCTCGGATAGCATACGCTCTGACAGGCGCTCTAGCTTCAGATCGACAACATTGTCTCTCATAGTTCTCTGACTACCACCAATATTTCTTGTATTTTTTGAAGGTCTACCTCTCGCAGGTGCATTATTAGATCTCGGATTCTAAACAGTCTCTGGTTCGACAGGCTTAGGGCAATCCCGGATAAAATGATCAAGCGATCCACATCTGAAGCAAGCTCTGTCATTTAATCTACAACTTCCCGGATGTCTTTTTCCACAATGTTTACATTCGGTTCTCTCAGATCGAACATTACCAACACTAGCCACTGAAGTTGCTGGGTTTTTGGAACTCTTTTGTGATCTAGCTCTATTTCTGTTCAAAGGTCCCACATTATCTCTAGAACGACTTTGATCATCTCAAAATCTTTTGGGAGCAGACTGAAATGATTTACTTTGAAATCTTTTCTTCATATCACGAGCTTCAGACTCAGCTTTTCTTTTATCCTTCCCGTGTGCTTCAGATTTGCAAGCTCGATCAACGAGTGTAACGAACTCTTTTATTTCAAGGATCCCAACCAACAAACAAATATCTTCATTCAGACCATCTTCGAATCTTTTGCACATTATAGCTTCAGATGATACACATTCACGAGCATACTAACTCAACCTGACAAATTTTCGTTCATATTCTGTAACAGTCATACGTCCTTGCTTTAGTTCTAGAAATTATTTTCATTTCTGATCGACGAATCTCTCACTGATATATTTCTTCCGAAACTTAATCTGAAAGAAATCCCATGTGACTCGTTCTCTTGGAATAACAGAAATTAAGGTTTTCCACCATTGATAAGCTGCATCTCGAAGCAATGATACCATACACTTAATTCTTTCTTCAGGATTCAGAGACATTTCATCAAATACCCAGATTGTGTTTTCTAGCTAGAACTCAGCTTTTTCAGCATCAGCAGCATTAGTAGCTTAGAATTCTTTAGCCCCATACTTACGAATCTTGTCAACCAGAGGCTCATTTAACATATTCGGATACATAACCGGTGGCACAGCTGTAGTCTGAGGGGATTAACTGGAGGCGGAGGTTGCGAAACAGTCGGGGTATTATTTACGAACTGAGTGAACCACTCACTCATCATTTGAAAGAAAGCTTGTTTAGCTTCTCCCTCTTGACCGATCGTAGCCGGTCTCAAATCAGAAGGCTCTGTCCCTTGTGCGGGAGTAGGCTCATTACTTTCTACATCATCAACTACGGCTCTTTCGAGATCCATTACTATACAGAAATCACATTTTACACGTTAGGATCCATCACACTATAACAGTTCAAATATATGGCATGTATAGCTAGACTCTGACACGCTACGTTAGTCTGAGAATCGACTAGCTCTGATACCAACCAAATGTAACACCCCTATCCAATGTTCGATCACCGGATTAGGGTTAAAGACATTACCGGACAAATTGAAAACATTTACAGAATTATCACATAGTTATTTATCATTCTCAAACATAAAGTCCCTTAAGAAGATCATCGAGACCTTAATCATGCTTGTAAGCTGAGTCGGGACTAAACCAAAACACATGCGAGATTTCATGAAAATTTAAAACTTATATAAAATACAGGGGACACACGGCCGTGAGGGTAGGCCGTGCCTCGCCCACAGCTCCTGGACACTCCTGTGTGTCCTCCCCGTGGTGGTATACTACCTAATTCAACACGGTCACCAAGCACGCCCGTGTGCTAAGGCCGTGTACAATAGTTCACATACTGTCATTTCCCACACGGCCACCAAGCACACCCGTGTCGAGGCCGTGTACCATATAAGACACATTCTGCCGATTTACCCACGGTCTTAGGCATGCCAGTGAGCCTCAATCGTGTGACATTATAGGCCATTTTCCAAGGTCATTATGCCACCCACTTAGTGTCTTCCTACAAGCAATATATACCTAAACATAATATGCATATATGGCAACCAAAACATATCAAATGGTTCACTTCATCCATACATTCAATAGCCAAATCATTCATATCATCTTTCAAAACAATAACACATACATAGCCAAAGAAAAACTTCATCATTTAACTAACCATAAACTTAGATATTTCATAAGTTTCTACCTTACCAAAATATGCATCATATATCACATTCATTCAAGCATACTACCAATTTAAACTTGCCAAAACACATGGCTAAGTTCACTTCCAAAAACATATATATACCTATCTAGCCTATACATGCCATAATTAGCCATATACATTTTCAAAAGGGTACCAAAATAAGTTTTTGTAGTGTGATGATGATCCTTGACAATCCCGAGCCTTTAATAGCTTTAACGACCTATAAAACAAAGAAAATACACACAGAGAGTAAGGTTTCAAAAAGCTTAGTAAGTCATATACAAATAAACACCTTGGCACATATATTGATCATTTAGCAACTATCGCATATATAACTTGGTTCATAAACTTATGGTCACATTTTCCATAGTCAACATTTTGAGATTCACATTCTAATTCTCAATCATACTCTTCTTCATATCAAAGTCATATAGGTACTTACCTTTCATGCATACTTAATGCACATTCAATGTACCTGAATCGAATATTCATTCACTTAATGGATCATAGCTCGGATATGCCATTCATTTTGCAGACTTGCCCGTCGAACCCTTAGGAACCTAGTAAGATACTTAGAAAGCTCGGAATAGTAGTACAATGCCAACGTCCCAGACGAGGTCTTACATGCACTCGTATATCGATGACACTGTCCCAGACAGGGTCTTACACGTACATATCATAACGATGCCGACGTCCCAGACGTGGTCTTACACGAGTGAATATGATGCCGATGTCCCAAACATGGTCTTACTCATAAAGTTCATATTGATGCCTACGTTCCAGATGAGGTCTTTTACATAGAATTCATATTGATGCCTACATCCCAGACGAGGTCTTACATGATAAAATAGAACAGATACCTATGTCATAACATTACTAATCCTATCTATTCCTAAGTTCATACGGGACTTCTCGACTTTATCACTATATCAAACATATTTTAGAATTCACACAATTAGAATCTCATACTCATTCATTTTCATCGATAGACATATTAATACATATATTCAATTCAATACAGATAATATTATTTGCATAGTGACTTACCTCAGGTTCGTTTAATGAAACAAAATTGGCTACTCTATTACTTTCACTTTCCCGTGATCTAAGTTCGTTTTCCTCGGTTCTTGATCTAAACATATTCAGAATTAACCCTTTTATTCACTATTCCATTCAACTCAATCCATACACATGTATTTTGGGCTATTTACAACTTAACCCTCATATTTGCTCACTTTATCAATTTAGTCTATTTTACTCAAGCCATCAAATATACACAATTTGTTCACACATATGCATAGCTGAACCTCCATAGGGACTATATAAGTCCACATATTTCATAAAATTCACCAATTAGTCCTCTAAAATAACATTTTCACAATTTAGCCCAATTTAGCTAAATTCATCAAAACTTCAAGAACAAAACATGTTCATCAAACACATATCTTTCATATTTCATTATTAAACATCACAAATCACATGATTTCATCAAAGTCTCATTTCACAAACATCATCAAGCTTTAAAATTGAAGCATAGGTTTAGAAGCATACAAAGCAACGATTACGAAAACGTAGAAATTATCAAAAACCGAAATCAAAACTTACCTTAATTTAAACCTTGAAGTAGCCGAATGTGCAAAACTCAAACCCTTACTTCTTTCTTTTAATTTTTGGCTAGATGAATGAATAAAAGATGATCACTTTCATCTTTTTGTTTTGTTATTATAACATTAACACATATTTCACTAATATACCCTTTATAAAATAACATTTGATACATATATTTATCAAGGTTATATTAGTCCAATAATTATCCACTATCTAAATATTGGCATAATTGCCTCATAAGGCCTCCACATTTAAAAGCCACATCAAATAGGCACTTAATCAATTAGAAGGCCACTTTTACACTTTATGCGATTTAATCGTTTACTCAAATTAAACACTCAAACGGACTAATTAGCTTATGGAATTTAAACACATGCTTAGTCACATATCAACGACATAGAAAATAATATTAAAATATTATACAAACTCGAATTTGTGGTCCCAAAACCACTGTTCTGACTAGGGTATAAGCCCGACTATTACATATATAGTTTTGTGAATGAGTATTTGAAAGGTTTGTTAGTTAATGTAAGTTACATGTTGGTGTATTCAAATTATTGATTTATATTTACGTGATTGCATTAAGTTATTACATACGAGCTTACTAAGCTTTAAAGCTTACTTTGTGTATTTTCCGTGTTTTATAGTGATTTCAAAGTTAGCTCAGGTTCGGGGATCGTCGGAGATCATTTCACACTACCCACCTATCTTTTGGTACATATAAACTTTTGTATATTAAGTATATGGCATGTATAGGTATTTTGATTCATTTTGATAGTGAGTTGTTGATGACTTTGGTTATTTTTAATGGCTTGTAAATGAATATGTTTTGGTTTGTAAATATAGCCATGAGAGATGGCTTAATTTGGTGGATTTGGTTATGTGCATATTTGTGCATATATAGTTGATATTTAATTTTATGGATGGATATGTCAATGGCTTATATTATGAGGCTTGTGGTTATTGATAAAATATATGTTAAATGATTGATATTAGATATGAATTATGTTTGCAAATTGATGCAAAATGATATATTTTTGGTGAAGGTTTAGTTAGTTGATTTGTATATGTGTTTTGGTACGTTTTGATTGAGTAAGATTTAAGGTTATAACCATGTTGGTTGTTAGTATTGGAATGGTATGATTTAGATTTGATTGTGGCTAAATTGGATGTTCATTTATGCTTTGAATTGGTGCCATTTGGGTTGTGTAGGTATATGTATATTTGGGTGGAAAATTGGCTTGGTAAATAGCCTATTTTTTTCCACACAGAGACATAGGCGTGTGTCTTAGCCGTGTGTGACACACGGTTATGCTACACGACCATGTGTCCCTTGGTGTTGAAATTAAAATCAAGTCGGTATGCTCCACACGGCCTTGCACACGGGTGTGTGACTAGGCCGTGTTGTATAAGTCAGTATACCCTACAAGATTGGCACAACCTAGCACACGACCTAGTACACGGGCTTGTGTTGCCATTTTTAGGGCACACCGGCTAGCCACATGGGCATGTGTGTTGGCCGTGTGACCCAAGTTAGAGAGTTACATGGGGTCAGCCAAGGGTTGGGACATGGCCATGTGCACCCATTTTGAATGTCCACACAGCCTGTGATACGGGTGTGTCTAGTGGCCATGTGAGACACACGGCTTGGCCACACAGGCGTGTGTCTCCTATTTTGAGAAAAATTTTCAAAGTTTTGTGAAAGTTTTTAAGTTATTGGTTTAGTCCCGAACCACTCCCAATGTATGTTTTGGGCCTGGTAGGCTCGTATTAGGGACAAATTGTTTGATATTGAATGGTGATTGTATGAAATGGTTAAGTGTATGATAAAAGTACGTATAAATGTGTTATAAGTCTGGTAATGCTTGTAACCCTATTCAGGAATTAAACACGGTGAGGGGTGTTACAATCGATGGTTCAAATCCCCTCTCTTGGATAAATGTTTTTCCTTGAAGTTCAACAAAATATTTTTCAATGTTTGGATTTGGAAAATTAGAAAGGTTTGGAATCATCGAAAGTTCTAGTTAATTAGTCCTTCTAACCTTATGTGTAGGCATTTAGAATATTTTTTCAATAACTAACAAAATAAAAATCAAAATTTCCAATGAAAGAGTAAAAATAAAAGTAAGGAACCCTTAACCTTGGATGTAACAGCCCGACTTAGGGCCTAGTCAGAATAGTGGTGTGAGACCACAAATTTGAAGAAGAAATTTTATAAGGCTTATGAGGTAGTTGCACAATTGTGTGAAAATTTCTTGAAGGAATTTTATTAATTATTGAATAAATTGTTCATTAGGACTAAATTGCAAGGATTAGAAAATATGAGATTTTAGAAGGTTTAAGTATGAAATAGAAATATAAAAATTATTAGAGGTTCTTATTTAGCAATTAGACCATTGTAACAGTCCTATTTATACTCTAGTCGGAATAGTGGTTTTGGGACCACAAATTTGAGTTCGTATAATATTTTAATATTATATTTTGTGTCTTTGATATGTGATTAAGCATGTGCTAAATTTTTATAAGTTAATTGGTCTGTATGTGTGTTTAATCTGACAAAAGGAATGAATTGCATTAAATGTGAAATTTGCATGTTTTATGAAAGGGTGCTTATTTGTTATGTCTTTTTAAGAGTAAGGACTCATGTGGCAAATAAGCCAAAAACATGGTTAGTGGATGACAATATGCAAATTATATTATGCTTTTATATGTTATTTTATAAGTTAAATTTATATTATATTTATTTTATAAGTTATATTATTATAATAAAAAGAAAACATGTGTAAGTGGCCTTATTCTTATCATCTCCTTGTGAATACATAAAAGAAAGAAAAGATAAACACGAGCAAGCATTCGGCCATGGTTTTGGTTTGATTCAAGCTTAGTTTGTGATCTGTTTTTGATAATTTCTACGTTTTTACAATTGTTGCTTTGAGAGCTACAAAACCCATGTTTCAATTTTATGTGTTAACGATGTTTGTGAGATATGCCATTGATGATATGTTGAGTTTTGTGATGATTTATAGTGTTAAATGAAATATTTGAGCTAGATGAATATGTTTTGTTCTTGAATTTTTGATGAATTTAGCTAAATAGGGCTAAATTAAGAAAATGGTAATTTGAAGGACTAAATTACAAATTTAATGAAAAATAGGGGCTTGTATGATATTCATAAGCATTCGGCTAAGCATGGATGGGTGATGATTTTTGTGAATTTGATGTTTTGAGAAAAATGGACAAAATTGATAAATTGTGAAAATGTGAGGGCTAATTTACAAATAGCCCTAAATGTGTGCCCTTGGATTGAATTGAATGAGTTAGTGAATAAAAGGGTTAAATTTGAATATGTATAGATCAAGAACTGAGGAAAACGGACTTAGATCATGGGAAAGCTTAAGTAACCGAGTAGCCGTTTCCATTCCAATAAATCGAATCCAAGGTAAGTCTCTATGCAAATAAACGTACTTGTATGAATTTGTAATTGTTCATATGATTAATGTTGATAACGAATGCTATTGAGAGGTTATACATATGAATTCAAAGATAAGTTCGATATAGTGACAATGTCCGAGAAGTCCCGTACGAACCTATGAATAGAGAGGATTAGTTATGTCATGACATAGGTATCTGGTCTGTTTTATCATGTAAGACCACGTCAGGGACGTTGGCGTTGATTTGAGATTTCGTGTAAGACCACATTTGGGATGTTGGTATCGATATGAGCTTTACGTGTAAGACTACGTCTGGGACGTTGGCATCGATATGAGCTGTATGTGTAAGACCATGTCTGGGACATCGACATCATATTGATTTGTGTAAGACCCTGTCTGGGACAATGGCATCGATATATGAGTACATGCAAGACCTCGTTTGGGACGTTGGCTTTGTACAGCTATTTCAAGTTTTCTGAGCATCCTACTAGATTCTTATTGGTTCAATGGGCAAGTCTGTGATACGAATGGTAAGTCCGAGCTATGATCAATTAAGTGAACAAATGTCTTTTTAGGTACATTTGGTATATACACAATGTGTGTATAAAAAGGTAAGTATTTATGTGATTTTGATTTGAAGAAACGTATACTTAAATGTGAGAATGTGAATCTTTAAATGATGAATATGGCAAATGTGGCCACAAGTATGAATCAAAGCATATATGTGATAGTTTGTTAAGTGAATGAGATGTGCCAATGTATCTAATTTCATATATGCCTTCCAAGCTAAATTTGTTTGTATATTGACTTACTAAGCTTTTGAAAAGCTTACTCTGTGTGTGTTTTCTCTGTTTTATAGGTCATCAAAGCTACTCAAGGCTCGGGACAGCCAAGGATGGTAATCACACTACTATACTCTTTTTGGTACACTTTGAAAATGTATATAGTTAGATATGGCATGTATAGGCTAGTTTTTTATATAAGTTTGTTATATGAACATTGTCATGTGGTTTGGCTAGTTATGAGTTGATAATTTGCTTAAATGATTGTGATATATGATGCATATCTTAGTATGGTTGAAGCACTTGGAAATGGCCAAGTTTTGAGTAGGCAAATGAATGAATTATGTTTCTGATGAGATGAGTTTTAGTCTTGAAATTGTTATGGTTGGAATTGGTATTGAATGCATGGTTTGAATGATTATTTTTTTATGTTTTTTGTGGTCATTTGTGCATGAGATGTCTTGTTGATGTTGCTTGTAGGTATGACCCAAGTGGGTGGCATTTTGGCCTTGCAAATGGCCTATTTTTGTCACACAGTTAAGGCACACGTCGTGCCTAGTGACTGTGGGGTAAAGTCAGTAGCCAGCTTAAGAGCACACGTCCATGGCACACGGGCGTGCCTAGAATCCATGTTAGGAAGTCATTATATAGCCTTATAGTACATGGCCTTAGCACACGGGGGTGCTTGGTAGCCGTGTAGTTTTGGTAGGATTGACCACGGCCAGGGTACACAGGCGTGCTTGGTGGCCGTGGTGCTAAGTCAGTTTCAACCACGGGGAGGACACACGGGTGTGCGTAGCAACCATGGAGGGCACGGTTTGCTCCCTCAAGTGTGTATCCCCTGTATTTTAGTAAAGTTAAGTTTTCGATTATTTTGTATGTGTTTCGTTTTAGTCCCGACTCGGTTTATAAGCATGTTTTTGGTTTTGATGGCCTTATAAGGGACACTATGAATCAAATAGATGTATATTTGTATGACATTTCTGTATAAGTTTTCAAATCTTTCGGTAATGCCTTTAACCCTAGTCCGTGATGATTATGGGTTAGGGGTGTTAAATTTTGTTGGTATCAGAGCTACGATTTAGTCGATTCTCGGACTAACATAGCGTGTTAGAGTCTAGCTATACATGCCATACTTCTGAATTGTGATAGTGTGATGAACTCTGACGTATAAAATGTGATTTCTATATAGTAATGGATCCTAAAAGAGCTGTAGCTGACGACAAAGAAAGTAATGCGCTTGCTCCAGAGCAATGGACAGTGCCTTCTGATCCGAGACCGGCTACGAGTGGTCAAGAGGGAGAGGCTAAACAAGCTTTCTTCCAGATGTTGAGTGAATGGTTCACTCAATTCATAAGGAATAACCCGACTGTTTTGCAACCCCCGCCCCTGGTTAATCCCCCTCAAACATCTGATATTCCTCTAATTGTAAATCTGAATTCGTGGATTAAACCTTCGGTTGACAAGATTAGTAAGTATGGGTCCGAAGAATTTTGGGCTACTAATGATGATGATTCTGAAAAGGCCGAGTTCTGGATTGAAAATACTATCCGTGTAATTGACGAAATGTCTCTGACTCTGAAAGAATGAATAAAGTGTGTTGTATCTTTGCTCCGAGATGCAGCTTATCTATAACACCCCAAACCCGGCCCAAACGCTTCGACCGGATCTGGTATGTCACTAGGGAAATAATGAGAAAATTTTGTGAAATTCTAAATTTTAAGTTTCTTTGGAAATCCCAAGTTTTGAGGCTCAGTTGAAACCCTCAGTTTAATAAGCTTAGAAAATTAAATAGCTAGGCCTTTTAATTAGGTGATATTTAAAAACACGTACCTATTTTTCGATAATTAAGCTTTTGATAAAACCTATTTCTAAAAGAAACATCATTGGCAGGTGATAACATTTCAGCTTGCATTTTAAGTTCTAGAGTGTTCCATTGAGCAGGATGCAATTATTATAACCAAAGTTTAAAACCCAAAAGAAAATTACCTAATTTTATAATGGCCTTATTACAAACTCAAAATAAAAATTTGTAAAATAATAAGTCTTAATAAAAATAGTGTTTACTAATAAAACCCATGCTTGGTCCCCTCGAGATCCCCCCAACCCAGTCCGATAAGTTAAAAATCACCTGCAATTGTTAAACGAAAGCGTGAGTCACAAGACTCAGTGTGCAATTATTCCACGTAAATCTACATATGGGGCAAAGCCTCAAAACACCACCGGCCGAAGCCTAATTCATACGATGCAATAATGATTAACATGATAACACAACCCAGCCTAATTTTCCATCCTCTACACTCCACTTCATCTGTCCATCCTCAACACACCTGGGGATTTCTACAATCGACCCTCCATCCGCTACACTCCACTTTGGCAGTCATGCTGATAGTCATGCTACGCAAAGATAATAAAATGTGGCCTAGCCACCTATCACTATGTGACCAAATAACCTATCACTAGGTGACCAAAATGCCGATCACTAGGTGACCAAATAATCGATGCCAAAATGAGGCACCAAAACATCATTTTGTGTGACTGTGTCACTATGTACACTTCCCCTGTATAACGCTAATAACCAAAATCCCATGCTCATGCAATGTAGTATAACAACAAGTTATAAGATGTCATCCACACAATATTTTATGTATACACATCGTCACACTATCCAAAAAATAATGAAAATAAAACATACCATACTAACCTGAAGTTTCGATTTTACCAATCCTGGGCAATTCAATCACCATTGCCGATATTTCAGTTTTCAACCATAACACATATATGATTTAACCACAAAAGAAGATAGCGTGATAATTACACACCTATAAATCTGAAGAACTAAGCTAACGATTTCACTAACATCCTCACTCGCGGGGAACACAACAACTTGTTTATCCCTTTCAGAAGCCAACCCACAACCTGGTGGCCAGTCTCGAACTGCCGACACTGCACGCTTCTTGAATTTAAGAGCTGGAATCATGGGTTCAATCACCCCGTTTGCTTGACTGGTATTTGATTCTATAAGAAACGGTCTTGGACAGAAGGCCGAGTTAAATCCGTTGAATAAGATAATAGCAAAATAACTATTCTAAATGAAAAAGTCCTTACCGAAATCGACAGAACCTGGGGGTTCTACACTTGTCTGGACAAATCACCGAAGTTAAGAACTCGAACCCTTCCTATATTCGACCAACCTACCCAAGGAATAGGATCAAAGCCTTTGTTCCGACAATCAAAGGAGAAGGAAGATTTTAAAAGAAAAGATGAGCACTTACCACCACTAGGAAGAATCCAATTGAGAAGATCGAAAAGAACAATGAATTTCAGCTTGGATGACAAATAAAAGAGAGGTTTCAAAATAGGGGAATTGAGAAATAGTTTTGGCTATGATGAACAATTGAAGAAGAGAAAAAAAAGATATGGAGTGGTGCTGGAAAGGTGAAGTTTCGGCTAAGGGTTTAAAAGTGTGATCCAAATATGAGTAAAAGACAAATGACAAGAAAAGAGGGAGTGAGTGTTGAGGTTTGGATTTTAGATGAAGAATAAGTGCTCACTTGTTACCAAGAATGCCAAGAGGAAGAAGAGAGAAAAGAATAAAAAGAAATGAAAGGATGATGGTATGTTCGGCCTAGAGGTTACAAAAAGAAAACACCTTTAGCAAAAGAATGTGAGAGACCTATTTTGGCTTGATGGTGAGGGAAAAGAGAACTCAAATTTGCAAAAGAGAAATGAGGAGGAGGATTAGTTTCGGCTTAGGCAAAAGGAGAATGAATAAAGCTCTTGGGAGTTTTCGGCTATACAAAGGAAAGAACCAAAAGTGACCAAGGTTCAACACACTCAAATGCCAAAAATAAAACTCACTACCTAGGCTAATTCTTAACAACTTTCAGACTAACATCCCCCCTAGAACCGAATGCCTCACCCACCTAGCACACCCTTCAAAAATTTGGCTAGCATTCTACCTCCCTTCAATCCCCCAACTTCCTCCTTGAAACACTCTTGAACACACATTTGAAAATGGTTGAACCATTCAAAATAATTTGAACATTCCAAATCCCCATTTTTACTCTTGTCCAACCTTTCAAAAATATTTGACCAAGTCACCTCCACTCTTCAAGGCTCCTAACCGATTCCACCATCAAGCCCTATGACGCATGAGAAAAAATAAAAGCTACTCTACTGACAACGTGAATCGAACCTGCTCCCCTCTGCTCCCCTTGGGGCGTCACTCCCTTACTCCCTAAGTGGTGCCTCCTTGCCACTCTTCCATCTAAACTCTTGTGTCAACATACCCAATCAAAATACCTTAAGCCCTGGCCCCAGCCAGCTTCCCTCTTAAAGTGCCCAAAAATAAAATTTTGGCCAAGGTTCCGACTTAAACCCGAACCTTCCCGGGGACCCCAAACAGACTCAAACAACATACCAACATACCAAACACACAAAACAAGATAAATGCGCAACCCCTAAATCCCAGATATTACAGTTCTACCCCATTAAAGAAATTTTAGCCTCGACATTACCTGATCAAAAGAGATGAGGGTATTGATGTCGCATCGTATCCTCTGGTTCCCATGTCACCTCTTCCACTCTATGGTTTCGCCACAGTACCTTAACCAACGGGACTGATTTCCTTCTTAACACCTTGACATCTCGCTCCAAGATTTGGATTGGTTCCTCATCATAAGACAAGTCTGGTCCTACTTGAATTTATTATATTAGCACGACATGAGATAGATCCGAACAGTAGCGCCTTAACATTGAAACATGGAACACATCATAAATTTACTTCAACTCAGTAGGTAACTCCAGTTGATACGCCACTGGTCCCACACATTTCAAAACCCGATAAGGCCCGATGAACCTGAGACTTAGCTTGCCCTTCTGTCCAAACCTCATCACTTTCTTCCACGGTGAAACCTTCAAAAAGACCTGGTCACCCACTGCAAACTCTATTTCCTTATGCTTTAGATCTGCATATGACTTCTGTCTGTCAGATGCTTCCTTCAATCGAGCCCTAATTAACTTAACTTTCTCTTCTATTTCTACAACCAAATTTGGACCCACAACTCGACGTTCACCCAATTCTGTCCCACAGGTAGGGGTACGACACCTTCACCCATATAAAGCTTCATAGGGCACCATCTGTATACTAGATTGGTAGCTGTTGTTATATGCAAATTCCGCCAACGATAAGAACTCTTCCCAACTACCCTTGAAGTCCATGACACATCCTCTCAGCATATCCTCCAAGACCTAAATTACCCTCTCAGACTTTCCATCTATCTGCGGATGAAATGCCGTGCTGAAGTCTAACCTTGTATCCAATGCTTGATGCAAAGCTCTCTAGAACCGCGACGTAATCCTAGGGTCTCTATCTGATATGATCGATACTGGTATCCCATGCAACCTCACAATTTCTGCCACATACAACTTAGCCAATCTTTGAAGAGAGTAGTTGACATGAACAGCTATGAAATGGGCGGACTTCGTCAATCGATCCACAATCACCCATACCATGTCTTTCTTAGTAGGTGTAAGGGTAGCCCACTCACAAAGTCCATAGTGATCCTCTCCCATTTCCGCTACGGAATCTTCACTGGTTGCAACAACCCCGAAGGCAACTATTGTTCGACCTTGACTTGTTGACATGTTAAACACCTTCCCACAAATTGTTCACGTAGATCCCGATACATCTTACTTCCTCCAGGATGCATAGCGTAAGAGCTACTATGTGCCTCCTTAAGAATGCAAACCTTTCCATGGAAACACAAAACCCCGTCCCCGTTCAAACTATAATCTTTTACTTCACCACCCTAAACTTGTAGAAGTTGAGTACTCAAGGCGTCATCCAACTGTTTCTCTTTAACTTGACTTACCCATTTTGGATTCACTTAAAGTTCAGCTAATAAGCTTCTGTCGTCGTATAAACTGATATGGGTGAACATCACTCTCAAGTCAGATATGACCTTCCAGCTTTGAGCGTCTGCCAGCACATTAGCCTTACCCAGATGATATTCGATCGAGCAGTCATAATCCTTCAGTAGCTCAATCCACCTTCGATGCCTTAAGTTCAATTCCTTCTAGGTTTAAATATACTTCAAGCTATTGTGGTTGGTGTAGATCACGGACTTCTCTCCATAGAAATAATGTCTCCAAATTTTCAAAGCAAAAATCACCGCAGCCAGCTCCAAATCATGTGGGATAATTCATCTCATGCGGTCTCAACTGCCAAGACGCATATGCAACAACCTTCCCATCCTGCATTAACACAAATCATAGTCCTGTGTGTGAAGCATCACAATAAACCACGAACTCTTTTTCAGCCTTAAGATGAATCAATACCGGAGCTTCTGTTAAAATCCACTTCAGCTTCTCAAAACTCTCCTACTGCATGTTAGTCCAAACAAAAGGTACCCCTTTCCTCAACAACTTCGTTAAAGGTGCCGTAATTAATGAGAATCCTTCCACGAACCTTGGTAATATCCAGCCAAACCAAGGAAACTTCGAATTTCAGCCACAGGCTTAGGCAGTATCCTACCCAACACCACCTCAATCTTCTAGGCATCAACTCTAATTCATTCAGTAGACACCACATGACCCAGAAAAGAAACTTCCTTCAACCAAAACTCACACTTGCTAAATTTGGCGTACAACTGCTTCTCCCTTAAAATCTGCAAAACCACTTGAAGATGTGAATCGTGTTCTTCCTTAGTCTTAGAATACACCAAAATGTCACCTATGAAAATAACAATGAACCGGTCTAGATAGAGTTGAAAAACATGGTTCATCATATCCATGAACGCAGCTAGTGCATTTGTCAACCTAAATGGCATCACCAAGAATTCATAGTGACCATAACGAGTCTGAAATTTTTTTGCAAATATCTGCTTCCTTAACCTTAAGCTGATGATATCCTAACCTCAAATCTATCTTTGAAAAGACTGAGGCCCCTCTGAGCTGATCAAACAGGTCATCTATCCTTGGCAGTGGGTACTTGTTCATGATAGTCAACTTGTTCAGCTGGCGGTAGTCAATGCACATTCGCATGGTCCCGTCTTTTTTCTTACAAACAAAACCAGTGCTCCATACGGAGCTACACTGGGACGGATAAAACCACGGTCTAAAAGCTCTTGGATCTGATTTTTAAGTTCAACTAGCTCCTTCGGTGCCATCTTGTAAGGGGCGATGGACATCGAGCCGTACCTGAAAGTAACTCAATTCCAAACTCAACCTCACGATCTAGAGGCAATCCTGGAAGCTCTTCGGAAAGACATCGACAAACTCCTTCACTATTCTAACCTCATCCACAATCACTTCCTTTGTATCCAATGCATTGACCAACGTTAAGAAAGCCTTGCACCATTTTCTTACCATCATTTCTACCTTTAGAGCAGACACTACATTGGATAAGTAGTCTCTCCTCTCACCTATAATCAAAACTTCATCATCCTCGGGAGTCCTTAACACCATGCACTTAGCAGCACAATCCAAGTTTGCTCGATACCTTACCAACCAATCCATGCCTAGGATCAAATCAAATTCTCCAACGGTAGTTCCATCAAATCAGCTAGGAAAACAAATCCTTGAACTTCTAGAGGCACATTCCTAAAATTTATTTACTACTATATTCTGCTCTAAGGGACTAAGCACAGTCATCTCCCTAGAAGTAGTTTCAAAGTTCATACTCATGGTTTCAGACACCACACTAGCAACATAAGAATGCGTCGACCCAATATCGATTAATGCATAAAGGGTAACCGAAAAATGAGAAACGTACTCGTTATAACGTCTGCTGCATCCCCTCTTCCCGACGTTTGACTGCATAAACTAACCTAGGCTGTCTTGCCTCTATACTTTCAGCACCTTTGCCCGGTGCTCTACGACCTCGTCCAGAACCATTTCCTCCTCTGTTCGGTCCACAACCCCTCGACATCTGCGGTCCACCTCTACCTTGCTGTACATACCGCCAACCTACCATCCGATTTCTATTCCTATCCAGCTAGCAATCTTTGATTAGATGATCCTTTGACCCATACCTGAAACACACCTTATCTTTTCCCCAGCTCTCTCCTGCATGTGGCCTTCTACACTGAGCACACTATCGAAAAACAATGGTTGGCTCTGCAATGCGACTTGACCCATCAACTTTAGGCCTCTTCTCAAAACCCTCGGATGACCCTGATGGTCTAAAACTCCTCTTATTTCTACCTCTATCCTAGTCCCTATTTTGCCTCTCCGTTCGCTTTAGCTCTTCGGCTATCTTAGCTTTTTCCACTAGGATAGAAAAATCTTTTTCCCGCTGTGGAGCTATTAACACCAGCAGCTCATCACGCATCCCATCCTCGAATCGTACACAACGCTCATAATCTATCGTAACTATCCCTCGGGCGTACCAACTTAAATGCAAAAATTTTGCCTCATACTCAACTACTGCCTTACTACCTTGGACTAGATTCAAAAATGCCTTCCTCTGAGCATCCACGTAACTGGCCCAAGCGTACTTTCCCTAGAACTTTATCTTAAAGAATTCCCAATCCACCTGGTCTACTGGATTACTGTCTCTCACAGTAAGCCACCACTGATAAGCTTCATCTTAAAGTAGAGACACTGCACCCTTCAGCTTTTCCTCTGCCATGCAGTCCAAACCATCCATAATTCTCTCGACTGCCTCTAACCAGTACTCAGTCACATTTGAAGCTACTCCAGAGATACCTCTAAACATTTCAGCTCCGTTAGCTCGGAGTCACTCTAGGATGGACTTTCGAGTTACTGCCCTAGTACTCGCCCCAGCCACGCGTTCTAACACACACAACATCACTTGGGTAAGGGCATCATCTCCACCACTTCTGTCTTGCGAGCCTGTTTCTCCCATAGGTGATGCTGGTGCCTCTGTAACACCCCTAACCCGTGTCTATCGTTGGACTAGGGTTACGAGGCCTTACCAAATAATACACATTTTAGTATGTCATATATTTATAACAAATCACCAACAATAACCCTGCTAGGTAATAAAGCCTGAAACACACACCGGCACTAGGCTTGCTAGACTCGAGGTCTAATATTAAATCACCGGCATTAAACTTTCTAGGCACAGAGCCCGATTAAATTCACCAGCCCAAGGCTTGCTAGGCTCATAGCCTGAATAATAACACTTTTAAGCTGTCTCACACATATATTTCATATATCGAATTTCTTATCTAGTTCATATACTTTGTACTAGCACTTAAATGTCATATCACAATCGAATAACTTAAACATTTCAAAATCTTAGCTTTAATCACATTTGGCTCTTTAAAAATATTGATACAAAATTTCCAAATCAACATGTACTATGTTACGTACATAATTTACAATGTTTTATTGCTTAAAGACTTACCTCGGATATCGACGGACGACGAAAATCAACTATTCGACTATTTTCATTTTTCTTCGATCCAAATCTATTTTCTTTGGTTCTTGATCTAAACATGTTCAAATTAAGCTCATTAAAATATATTTTCATTCAATTTAATCCAAAAACACATAAGTGGGTAAATTACCATTTTGCCCCTAAACTTTTACATAGTTACACTTTTACACCAATACTCGAAAATTAAACTTCAGTCCTTATTATTATGTTTTATAACATGCTGATCATTTTTCCCTTCTATGGCAAACATCAAGTTCTTACTCTAACATACACTTATGAACAATAATAATATTTACCGATTAGCTCATTTTACTCGTTTTCACCGAAAATCCCTTAGTAAAAATCGTTCCTCTACTCACTGACATGCACAATCTACCATCAAACATCAAAGTACACCAGCTTTCAACAATGGCATAATTAAAATATTCACCAAAATCAAAAATCCAAGCATGGGTTTTGTAGATAACTTAGCAACGATCTTGAAAACATAAAAATTATTAAAACCAAATAAAAAGGGGCTTACCAATAAGCTAAGAAGCTTGGTGGAATGCTTGAAGCTTCCATGGCTGTTCATCTTTCTCATTTTCGGTGGAAGATAATGAATAGAAAGATGAAATTTGACTTTATTATCTTTTATTATCATTATTTACCTTTTTACTAAATTAACCTTTAAATGTAATCAAATTTACAGAAATGCCAAACCAAATATCATCCACTAACTCACAATTGGATTAATTATCACATAAGGACCTTTCATTTATTTTTCTAGAGCTCTTTGACACTTTTAACTTATAGAACTCAACTTTTACGCTTTGTTCAATTTAGTCCTTTTTACCGAATTAACGACTTAAACAATAAAATTTCTTTACAAAATTTCACACAACTCTAATATCATGCTGTAATTATTAAAATAATAAATAAAATTTTCAATGCTAGATTGTGGTCCCGAAACCACTGTTCCAACTAGGGTCTAAACCGAGCTGTTACAGCCTCAGCCTCAAGCTCAATCCCCGCTTCCGAAAATTCAGCCTGATGACCTTGACCTCTCCCACGGCCATGAATACCACGTCCACGTCCTCTACCACTCATACCTATTGCTCTACTTTACTCTGATTATAAATTTTATGAGTCAGCATATTTCCACTTGATTATTAGCGAAAAGTTTTATGATATAAAATTATAGGTAGTTTCTTCGCCAAGCTCATACATTCCTAGGGATTTTTATCTCTACAGTAAAAACTTTAATTTCCAACATCCACAAAAATATATCATATAACCACCTCATGCAAATCACATAGCAATTAGAAGACTTACCTGGTGGATCTAAGCCGGGAACTCGGGTGCCACTCTTTGAAAACACAAATTCTTATAAAATTTTCTTTGTATACCATCTTAAATACAAATTTGAAAAACATTTTTTGGTCACAGAATCTAAGGCCGAGTTTTTAAATCGGGCTCTGATACCAAATTGTAACACCCCAAACCTAGCCCAAACGCTTCAACTAGATCTGGTATGTCAGTAGGGAAATATTGAGAAAATTTTGTATAATTCCAAATTTTAAGTTTCTTTGGAAATCCCAAGTTTTGAGGCTCAATTGAAACCCTCTATTTAATAAGCTTAGAAAATTAAATAGCCGGGCTTTTTAATTAGGTGATATTTAAAAACACTTACCTATTTTTTGATAATTAAGTTTTTGATAAAAGCTATTTCTAAAAGAAACATAATTGGCAGGTTATAACATTTCATCTTGCATTTTAAGTTCTAGAGTGTTCCATTAAGCAGGTTGCAATTATTATAACCAAAGTTTAAAACCTAAAAGAAAGTTACCAAAATTTATAATGGCCTTATTACAAACTCAAAATAAAAATTTGTAAAATAATATGTCTTAATAAAAACAGTGTTTACTAATAAAACCCATGCTTGGCCACCTCGAGATTCCCCATCCCAGTCTGATAAGCTAAAAATCACCTGCAATTGTTAAACGAAAGCATGAGTCATAGGACTCAGTGTGTAATTATTCACGTAAATTCACATATGGGCCAAAGCCCCAAAACACCACCGGCCGAAGCCCAATTTATACGATGCAACAATGATTAACATGATAACCCAACCCAACCTAATTTTCCATTCTCTACACTCCTCTTCATCTGCCCATCCTCAACACACAGGGATTTCTACAATCGACCCTCCATCCGCTACACTCCACTTTGACAGTCATGCTAACAGTCATGCTATGCAAAGATAATAAAACATGGCCTAGCCACCAATCACTATGTGACCAAATAACCGATCACTAGGTGACCAAATAACTGATGCCAAAATGAGCACCAAAACATCATTTCGTGTGACTGTTCACTGATGTACACTTCCTCTGTATAACGTTAATAACCCAAATCCCATGCTTATGCAATGTAGTATAACAACAAGTTATCAGATGTCATCCACAAAATATTTTATGTCTACACATCGTCACACTATCCACCAAAATAATAAAAATAAAACATACCATACTAACTTGAAGTTTCGATTTTACCCATCTTGGGCAATTCAATCACCATTGCCTATATTTCAGTTTTTAACCATAACACATATATGATTTAAACACAAAAGGAGATAGCGTGATAATAACACACCTGTAAATTTCAAGAACTAAGCTAACGATCTCCCTAACGTCCTCACTCGCGGGGATCACAACAACCTGTTTATCCTTTTAGAAGTCGGCCCATAACCTGGTGGCTGGTCTCGAACTGTCGATACAACACACTTGTTGAATTTAGGAGCTGGAATCACAGGTTCAATCACCCCGTTTGCTTGACTTGTATTTGATTCCACAAGAAATGGTCTTGGTCAGAAGACCAAGTTAAATCCTTTGAATAAGATAATAGCGAAATAACTATTCTAAATGAAAAAGTCCTTACCAAAATCGACAGAACCTGGGGGGATCACAACAACCTACTTATCCCTTTCAGAAGCCGGCCAACACCGCACGCTTCTTGAATTTAGGAGCTGGAATCACGGGTTCAATCACCCTGTTTGATTGACTGGTATTTGATTCCATAAGAAACGGTCCTGGTCAGAAGACTGAGTTAAATCTGTTCAATAAGATAATAGTGAAATAACTATTCTAAACGAAAAAGTCCTTACCTAAATCGACAGAACCTGGGGGTTCTACACTTGTCTTGATAGATCACCAAAGTTAAGAACCCAAACCCTTCTTGTATTCGACCAACGTACCCAAGGAATAGGATCAAATCCTTTGTTTCGAAAATCAAAGTAGAAGGAATATTTTAAAAGAAAAGAAGAGGACTTACCACCACTAGGAATAATTTGATTGAAAAGATTGAAAGGAACAATGAATTTCGGCTTGGATGACAAATAAAAGAGAGGTTCCCAAATAGGGAAATTGATAAATAGGCTCGGCTATTATGAACAATTGAAAAAGAGAAAAACAGGTTATGGAGTGGTGTTGGAGAGGAGAAGTTTCGGCTAAGGGTTTAAAAGTGTGATCCAAATATGAGTAAAAGACAAATGACAAGAAAAGAGGGAGTGAGTGTTGAGGTTCAGCTTTTAGATGAAGAAGAAGTGCTCACTTGTTACCAAGAATGCCAAGAGGAAGAAGAGAGAAAAGAATAAAAAGAAATGAAAGGATGATGGTATGTTCGGCCTAGAGGTTACCAAAAGAAAACACCTTTAGCAGGAGAATGTGAGAAACCTATTTTGGCTTGATGGTGAGGGAAAAGAGAACTCAAATTTGCAAAAGAGAAATGAGGAGGAGGATTTGTTTCGGCTTAGGCAAAAGGAGAATGAATAAAACTCTTGGGAGTTTTTGGCTATACAAAGGAAAGAACCAAAAGTGACCAAGGTGCAACACACTCAAATACCGAAAATAAAACTCACTACCTAGGCTAACTCTTAACAACGTTTGGCACTAACATCCCCCTAGAACCGAATGCCTCACCCACCTAGCACACCTTTCAAAAATTTGGCTAGCATCCTACCTCCCTTCAATCCCCCAACTTCCTCCTTGAAACAGTCTTGAAAACACATTTGAAAATGGTTGAACCATTGAAAATAATTTGAACATTCCAAATCCCCCTTTTTACTCTTGTCCAACCTTTCAAAAATATTTGACCAAGTCACCTCCATTCTTCAAGGCTCCCAACCGATTCCACTATTCAGCCCTATGACGCATGAGTAAAAATAAAAGCTACTATACTGACAACATGAATCGAACCTGCTCCCCTCTGCTCCCCTTGAGGCGTCATACCCTTGCTCCCTAAGTGGTTCCCCCTTGCCACTCTTCCATCTTAACTCTTGTGTCAACATATCCAATCAAAATACCTTAAGCCACAGCCAAACCGACTTCTCTTAAAGTACCCAAAAATAAAATTTTGGACAAGGTTTCAACTTAACCCCGAACCTTCTCGGGGATGCCAAACACACTCAAACAACATACCAGCATACCGAACACACAAAACAAGATAAATACACAACCCCTAAATCCCATATATTACATTATCAATGGTGGAAAACTCTGATTTCCATTGTTCCAACAGAGCGAGTTATATGGGACTTCTTTTAGATCGAGTTTTGAAAGAAATATATCAGTGAGAGATTCGTTGATCAAAAACAAATGGAATTTTTTGAACTTAAATAGGGCCTAATGACTGTTTCTGTGTATGAACGAGAGTTCGTGAGACTAAGTCAATATGCCCGAGAGTGTATATCATCTAAAGCTATAATGTCCAAAAGATTTAAAGACGATCTTAATGAAGATATCCATTTGCTAGTCTAGATCTTAGAAATAAAAGAGTTTATTCTACTCGTTGACCGAGCATGCAAAGCTGAAGCACTCGGGAAGGATAAAAGAAAAGTTGAGTCTGAAGATAGATATATGAGAAAGAGATATTGAAACAAGTCATTTCAGTCTGCTTCAAAGAGATACAGAGATGATCAAATTCGTTCAAGAGACAATGTGGGACATTCGAATAGAAATCGAGCTAGATCACAAATGAATTCCAAAACTCCAGCAACTTCAGTGGCTAGTGTTGGTAATGTCCTAACTGAGAGACCTGAATGTAAACATTATGGAAAAAGGTATCCAGGAAGTTATAGATTAAACGACAGAGCTTGCTTCAGATGTGGATCGCTTGATTATTTCATCCATGATTGTCCTGAGTCTGTCGAGCCAGGGATTATTCAGAATCCGAGATTTGATAATACACCTATGAGAGGTAGACCTTCAAAGAATGTAAGAAATGGTAGTGGTAGTTAGAGGACTATGAGAGATCCTGTTATAAGATCTGAAACTAGAGCGCCTGCCAGACTGTATACTATTTGAGCTCATGAGGAAGCTTCATCACCTGATGTTATAACGGGTACTTTGACACTTTATGATACTTTTTTAATTGCATTGATAGACCCCGATTCTAAGCATTCATATATATATGCATGAATTTAGTATACAGTAAGACTTTGCTTGTAGAGTCTACTGAGTTTAATATAAAAGTATCGAACCCCTTAGGTAAAAGTGTTTTGATTGATAAAGTATGCAAGAACTGTCCGTTAATGTTTAGAGATATTTGTTTCCCTGTTGATCTGATGCTTTTGCCATTTGATGAGTTCAATATTATTTTGGGTATGGACTGGTTGTCTTTGCATGATGCTGTTGTGAACTACAAAAGAAAGACTATAGATTTGAGATGTTTGAATAATGAAATTGTATGGGTTGAATCTAATAATTTGAATGGATTGTCTACTGTGATATCGGTATTAAAAGCTCAGAGTTACGTGAAAAAGGGATAAGAGGCATATTTTGCTTATGTAATTGATTCGAAAATATCTGAAAGGAAAATTGAGTCAGTACCTATTGTTTGCGAGTTTTCTAATGTGTTTCTAAAGAGTTATCGAGCTTGCCTCCGATTCATGAAGTTGAGTTTGGTATTGATGCCTGGTACGACACCTATTTCGATAGCTCGTATAGAATGGCACCAATAGAGTTGAAAGAGTTAAATTTACAGTTGCAAGAATTAATTGATAGAGGGTTTGCTAGACCGAGTTTTTCAGCTTGGGGTGCTCCTGTTCTGTTTGTGAAAAAAGAAAGATGGCATGATGAGAATGTGCATCGATTATCGTCAGTTGAATAAGGTGACAATAAAGAATAAATATCTGTTACCCAGAATTGATAACTTATTTGATCAGTTAAAGGGGCTACTTTATTTTCCAAGATTTATATGAGATCGAGATACTAGCAGTTGAGAGTGAAAGATTCAGACATACCAAAAATTTTTTTCAGAATGAGGTATGGGCATTATGACTTTTTAGTTATGCCATTTGGACTAACCAATGCTCCTACTATTTTTATGGATTTGATGAACAGAATTTTTAGACCGTATCTAGATCAGTTTTTGGTGGTGTTCATAGATGATATATTGATTTATTCACGTGATGAAAATGAGCATGCTTAACACCTGAGAATTGTATTGCAAACTTTGAGAGAAAAGTAATTATACGTGAAATTCAGCAAATGTGAATTTTGGTTGCATGAGGTTATTTTTCTAGGACATATTGTGTCAGCTTCTGGGATTCATGTTGATCCGAGCAAAGTTTCTGCTATTCTGGATTGGAAACCTTCGAGAAATGTGTCTGAAATCCATAATTTTCTGGGACTAGCTGGTTTCTACCGTCGATTTGTAAAAGGATTTTCAGTGATAGCTACTCCGTTGACTAGATTACTTTAGAAAAATGTGAAATTTGAATGGTCTGATAAATGTCAAAAAAGTTTTGATCAGTTGAAAACGCTGTTAACAGAAGTTATAGTGTTAATACAACCAGAATCGGGCAAAGAATTTGTGATTTACAGTGATGCTTCTTTAAATGGTCTGGGTTGCATTTTGATACAAGAAGGCAAAGTTGTAGCTTATACCTCAAGACAGTTGAAGCCTCATGAAAAGAACCATTTGATGAATGATCTTGAGTTAGATGCGATTGTGTTTGTACTTAAGATATGGCATCATTATCTGTACAGTGAAAAATGTAACCTATTTTCAGATCATAAAAGTTTAAAATATCTAATGACTCAAAAAGATTTGAACCTACGTCAAAGAAGATGATTAGAGCTGTTAAAGGACTATGAGCTTGTGATAGATTATCATTCGGGTAAAGCAAACATTATTGCAGATGCACTGAGTCGAAAATCATTGTTTGCACTACATGCTTTGAATGCCCAGTTAGATTTGTCTAATGACAGTTTTGTGATAGCTGAATTAAAAGTGAAACTGTTTTTTATACAATAGATATGTAATGCTCAGAAATTTGATAATGACTTACTAGCAAAACGAGCTCAGTGTGAATTGAATTTCAAATATGAATTTCAAATTATTGTTGATTGTTTGATATTCTGGGATCGTATATGTGTTTCAAGAAATTCGGAGTTGATTCAACTATTTCTGAGTGAAGCACACAACAGTAGTCTATCAGTTTATCTGGGAAGTACTAAAATGTATCATGATTTGAAACGACACTACTGGTGGTCTGGTATGAAATGAGACATTTCTGACTTTGTTTCGAAATGTTTAGTTTGTCAGCAAGTGAATGCTGAACATCAAGTTCTATCAGGTCTGTTACATCCGATTTTGATTCTTGAATGGAAATGGGATAGAGTGACGATGGATTTTGTTTCTGGTTTGCCTTTAACTTTGTGAAACAAAGATGCGATATAGGTCGTGGTTGATAAATTAATGAAAACTGCCCATTTTATTCTGGTAAGATCCGATTATTCACTTGAGAGATTAGTCGAGCTTTACTTTTTTGAGATTATGAGGTAGGACGGGGTGCCACTATCCATTGTGTCAGATAGAGATCTGAGATTCACATCACGATTTTGGAAGAAATTGTAAGAAGCTTTGGGCACAAAATTGCATTTCAGTACAGCTTTTCATCCACAAATGGATGGTCAATCCGAGCGGATTATTCAGATTCTCGAAGACATGTTACGATGTTGTATACTTGAGTTTATTGGTTCGTGGGAACAGTATTTGCCATTAATCGAGTTTGTGTATAATAATAGTTTTCAGTCAAGCATTAAAATTCCACCTTATAAAGCTTTGTACGGATGTAAATGTCGTACACCTCTGCATTGGACCGACCTCAGTGATAATAAGCTCCACGGGGTTGATTTGATAAAGATTCATTGGACCATATGAGATCATTGAACGTGTCGGGCCTATTGTATATAGATTAAAGTTACTGTCTGAATTAGAAAAGATTCATAAAGTATTCCATGATTCAATGCTCCGTAGATATCGATCCGATCCGTCACATGTGATTGCCCCATTTGAAATTGAAATCCGATATGATATGACATACGAAGAGGAACCGATCCATATCTTAGCTCGTGAAGTAAAAGAGTTGAGAAACAAGAAAATTTTCTTAGTAAAAGTACTGTGGAATCGACACGGAATAGAAGAGGTTAAGTGGGAGCCTGAGGACTAATGAGACAATAATATTTGACTCTATTTAATGGTAAGATTTTCGGGGATAAAAATCCCTAAGAGGGGAGAATTGTAATAGTCCAGTTTATACTCTAGTCAAAACAGTGGTTTCGAACCATAAATCCGAGTTCATATAATATTTTAATATTATATTTTGAGTATTTGATATGTGATTAAGCATGTGCTAAATTTTCGTAAGTTAATTTGTCTTTCTATGTGTTTAATTTGACATAAGGATTGAATTGCATTAAATGTGAAATTTGTATGTTTTATGAAAGGGTGCTTTTTTGTTATGTCTTTTTAAGAGTAAGGACTCATGTGGAAAATAAGCCAAAAACATGGTTAGTGGACGGCAATATGCAATTTATCTTATGCTTTTATATGTTATTTTATAAGTTAAATTTATATTATATTTATTTTATAAGTTATATTATTATAATAAAAAGAAAACATGTGTAAGTGGCCTTATTCTTATCATCTCCTTGCCAAATTCATAAAAGAAAGAAAAGATAAACACAAGCAAGCATTTAACCATGGTTTTGGTTTGATTCAAGCTTTGTTTGTGATCCGTTTTTGATAATTTCTACATTTTTTCAATCATTGCTTTAAGAGCTACAAAACCCATTTTAAATTTTGTGTGTTAACGATGTTTGTGAGATATGCCATTGATGATATGTTGAGTTTTGTGATGATTTATAGTGTTAAATGAAAGATTTGAGCTAGATGAACATGTTTTGTTCTTGAAGTTTTGATGAATTTAGCTAAATAGGGCTAAATTGAGAAAATTATAATTTGAAGGACTAAATTATAAATTTGATGGAAAATAAGGGCTTGTATGATATTCATAAGCATTCAGCTAATCATGGATTGGTGATGGTTTTTGTGAATTTGATGTTTTGAGAAAAATGGACTAAATTGATAAATTGTGAAAATGTGAGGGCTAATTTGTAAATAGCCCTAAATATGTGTCATTAGATTGAATTGAATGAGTTAGTGAATAAAAGGGTTAAATTTGAATATGTATAGATCAAGAACAGAGGAAAACAAACTTAGATCGTGGGAGAGCAAAAGTAACCGAATAGCATTTTCCATTTCGATAAATCGAATCCAAGGTAAGTTTCTATGCAAATAAACGTACTTGTATGAAATTGTAGTTTTTCATATGATTAATGTTGATAACGAATGCTATTGAGAGGTTATACATATGAATTCTGAGAGAACTTTAATATAGTGACAATGTCCGAGAAGTCCGGTACGAACCTATGAATAGATAGGATTAGCTATGTCATGACATAGGTATCTGTTCTGTTTTATCATGTAAGACCACATCGGGGACGTTGGCATTGATTTGACATTCGTGTAAGACCATGTCTAGGATGTTGGCATTGATATGAGCTTTACGTTGGCATCAATATCTGAATGCATGTCAGACCTCGTCTGGAATGTTGGCTTTGTACAAGTATTATGTGTTTTCTGAGCATCCTACTAGATTCCTATTGGTTCAACGAGCAAGCCTGTGATACGAATGGTAAATCCGAGCTCTGATCAATTAAGTTAATGAATGTCTATTTTAGGTATGTTTGGTATATACACAAAGTGTGTATAAAAAGGTAAGTATTTATATGATTTTGATTTGATGAAATGTATACTTAAATGTGAGGATGTGAATCTTGAAATGATGAATGTGGCAAATGTGGCCACAAGTATGAATCAAAGCATATATGTGATAGTTTGTTAAGTGAATGAGATGTGCCAATGTATCTAATTGCATATATGCCTTTCATGCTAAGTTTGTTTGTATATTGACTTACTAAGGTTTTGGAAAGCTTACTCTATGTGTGCTTTCTCTGTTTTATAGGTCGTCAAAGCTACTGAAGGCTCGGGAAGGCCAATGATCGTCATCCCACTACTAAACTCTTTTTGGTACACTGTGAAAATGTATATAGTTAGATATGGCATGTATAGGCTAGTTTTTAATTTAAGTTTGTTATATGAACATAGCCATGTGGTTTGGCTAGCTATGTGTTTATAATTTGCTTAAATGATTGTGATATATGATGCATATCTTAGTATGGTTGAAGCACTTGGAAATGGTCAAGTTTTGAGTAGGCAAATGAATGAATTATGTTTGTGATGAGATGAGTTTTAGTCTTGAAATTGTTATGTTTGGAATTGGCATTGAATGCATGGTTTGAATGATTATTTTTTATGTTTTTGGTGGTCATATGTGCATAAGATGTCATGGTGATGTTGCTTGTAGGTATGACCCAAGTGGGTGGCATTTTGGCCTTGCGAATGCCCTATTTTGTCACACGGTTAAGGTACACGGGTGTGCCTAGTGACCGTGGGGTAAAGTCAGTAGCTAGCTTAAGAGCACACGACCATGGAACACAGGCATGCCTAGAAGCCGTGTTAGAAAGTCAGTATATAGCCTTATAGTACACGGCCTTAGCACACGGGGGTGCTTGGTAGCCGTGTGGTTTTGGCAAGATTGACCACTGCCAGGGTACACGTGCATGCTTGGTGGCCGTGATGCTAAGTTAGTTTTGACCACGGGGTGGACACAAGGGTGTGCCAGCAGCTATGGAAGGCACACGGTTTGCTCCCATTGGCATGTATCCCCTTTATTTTAGAAATTTTTTTAAGTTTCCGATTATTTCTATATGTGTTTCGTTTTAGTACAGACTCGATTTATAAGCATGTTTTTGGTTTCGATGGCCTTCTAAAGGACACTATGAATCAAATAGATGTATATTTGTATGACATTTCTGTATAAGTTTTCGAATCTGTCCGGTAACGACTTTAACCCTAGTCTAACGACAGTTACGGGTTAGGGGTGTTACAACCATTATATGTTGAGATGGACAAAAATGGACATAGGAAGGAAAAATCTCAAGAAATAATCATTGAGGGCATTTTTGTCATTTGGTAAATTAAAGAATTAAACAGGAAAATAAGTCAAAAATTAGTGTTCATCTTCTCCATGCTAGTCGAAAATTTCAAGGGCATCATAGCTAGGATTTCTTCATCTTCCAAGCTTGATAGTAAGTGTATCCTAGCCCCATTTTTAATTTTTTTGTATTTTTTGAGATCCTTGATAAATCGTAAAAGTAGCATATTTTAGGCCCACATTGAGTATGCTTTTGGATGATTTAGCCCTTAATTTATGTAAAAAGCTACTCTTAATCCTTTCTTTTCATATTTTTACTCAGGAAAGCACCCGAGGACGAAAACAACAAGAAATGGGCTTAAAATGGGCCAATTTGGGCTAAAGTGGAAATCGACACGGCCTGGACTTCAAGCCACACGACCGTGTCTCGTCAATTTACTTCACACAGCCATGCCATGATTTACATGGTCGTGCTCCAATCAACAGAATTGAGACATGGCCTGAAAATGATTTACACGGGAGTGTACCATGGTCGTGCCCCTACTGCGGAAGAGAGTAATTTCACTTGGATTTGGATACTTTGAGGCAAAGAAACACTTTCCAAAGCTTATTCAAACATCGAGTAGGAAGTATTCTTGAATTAGGACACTTAGAGGCCAAGTAAAGCATTCTAAAAGTCTATATAAACATCCTAAGTGTATCCTAGGGGGCGGTTAGCGAGGCCAAGGAGTCGAGCCAGAAGGTCAGATTTGTGGGAATTACTCGAAGATAGCTAGTTGATCCATCTCAAGAAGCCAAAGGTCTACTCAAGATGGTGGATTTCTCCTTCAATTCCTTCAGGGGGTTTTAGGGATTTATTATGTTTTATTTTATCTTTTCTCTTGAGATGTTTTCTTTATTCATTATGAACTAAACCCTTCAGATACCTAAAGGGATAAAGCCTAGACGAATCTTGTTATTGTTTTCTGAACTATATGATAAATACTTAGTTTGTTCTTAATTATGCATACTTAATCCAAATATGATGTGCTTAGGTGGAGCAGGAATAGACCCTGCTTAAGAGTAGACCTAGCATAATTAAGCGGATTTGATCACACGCCTAGAGATAGGGTGATAAGATTTTGTCGGATTAGGGTGAAACCTAGTATGGGAGTCCATAGATCGATTTAATGCTATTCTAGGGGGTTATTATTCGAGAAAGAGATTTTCGTTAATTAACCTAAGGTTGGGCGTTATTCGCCTCGAGAGAGGGTTGAATATACGTTAGACAGTCTTACGGATCAAACTAAGTGAATAAATCATATGGTTCAGTGTTAAATAACAAGTGAAGTCTAGGTGGATTCTTCCTAAGGGTATCGTCGTGCTCAACTGAGTTTCCCATCAAGTTATTTTCCTATTCATTCTTTCTGACTTTGCATCTTTAGTTTAAGTAGTCGTTAATTTAGATTAAAGCAACTCCACTTATTTTAGGCTAAATAATAAAAAGAAAGTTAATATTAGCACTTTTAGTTCCTTTGGGTTCGACAATCCGATCTTGCCTAAGCTATACTACTATTCGATAGGTACACTTGCCTTAAGTCGTTGTCAGAGTTAGTTTCCAGGTTCGATCATTCTCTTTATAAATTTTACAACTCGACAAAATAATGATCAAGTTTTTGACGCCGTTGCAGAGGAATTAAAATATTAATAAAACTCTATTTTTATTACTTTAGCCATTTTTTTGTAATTTATTATTTTAGTCTTGAAATTTTTTTTTCTTTTCCTAGCAGGTACCTCAAGTTTATGACTAGAAGGAACCCGACAGGACCTCTAGTATACGATAGTGATATTGAAGCTACCGCTCGTAGAAATTGCAGAGAAATTAGGCGAGCCCTAAATTACATAGAAGAAGAGCAAGAAGGCAGATCCAATCCTATTGAAGGGATGGACGAGAATAATCCACCATGAGATGTGGAAGAAAATGATGCTCCGCGTACTATGTATGATTATGCTAAACCTCTTTTAACAAGAGCTACATCTAGTACTGTTAGGCCTGCTATAGCTGCTAATAATTTTGAATTAAAGCCTAACACAATACAAATGATTCAACAATTTGTTCAATTTGATGGTTTGTAGGACAAAGACTCGAATATTCATATAGCCAATTTTTTAGAGTTCTGTGATACTTTCAAAATAAATGGCGTTTCTGATGATGCCATTCTTCTTTGGTTATTTCCTTTTTCATTAAGGAATAAAGCCAAATAGTGGTTATACTCGTTATCACGAGGGTGAATCACTACATGGAACCAAAAGACCGAAAAGTTTTTATTAAAATATTTCACACCGGCAAAACGACCAAATTATAGAATGATATCTCTTCAGCCACGGTGTGAATCCCTCAATAAGGCAACTAATTGAATCAGCCGCCAGTGGAACCCTGAACAACAGAACTCCTGAAGTAGCCTACGAGTTCATTGAAGAGATGTCACTGAATAACTATCAGTGGCAAGTTACAAGGACAAAACTGACAAAATCAATCGGAGTTTACAACCTCGACACAGTAACCATGCTATCAACACAGGTAGAGTTGGTGAATAAAAAGCTTGATAGCTTGTGTTCTTCATAGGTACATCCAGCAGGTGGAACTGTGGCGACTCCTGAGTACCCACCCTACCAACCGAATGCAGGGAACGAACAGATGAATTATATAGGTAATAATTTCAGATCTAATAATAATCATTATAGTAATAACTACAATCAAGGTTGGGGGAACCACCCAAATTTTACATGGGGAGGCCAAGGAAACCAAGGAAATCAAAGACAACAACCTCCTCAAAATTTCCAAAATCAGCCATATCCGTAAGAGAAGAAGCAAAACCTCGAAGAGATACTGACAAAATTCATGGCAAACACAGAAAATCATTTTCAAAAAACTGAGAAAACAATTAAAAACAACGACAACCGAGTCGGGGAACTTACTAAGTCAGTCAAGGAAGCCACTAATGCAGATGGATGACTCGCAAAGCTAATGTCAGAATGACCACAAGGACGTCTACCAAGTAACATCGAGATTAACCCAAGGGAGCAAATTCAAGTCATCTCAGCTCATGACAATAAGGGGTTAGATAAGCCCAATCCAATACAAGAAAACAAGGTAGACGGAGGTAAGGTAGAGGTAACACAATAAAAGCCAAAATCAGTAATCAAGGAATACCAACCTCGCATACCTTACCCCGAAGCGATGAAAAGAGACGATTCAGAAAAACAATTTGGTAAGTTTCTTAAACTTTTAAAGAAATTACATATTAACTTACCTCTTCTCGAAGCTCTTTTTCATATGCTAGACTCGAGGAAATTTTTAAGACAGCACTTGACGGACAAACACAAATTAGATGAAGAGCACCACATAGAATTGAACGCAGCATGCTCAGCAATGTTATAGAATAGACTATCCAGGGAGTTTTACAATTCCATGTTTAATTGGTAGTTTAGCTATTGATAATGCATTAGCTGATTTAGGGGAAAACATAAATGTCATGCCTTATACATTATTTAAAGGACTAGGTCTAGGGAAGCGCAAACAAACTAGGATGAGTATACAATTAGCTGGCTAAACTGTTAGAATTCTTAGGGGTATTATCGAAGATGTTCTTGTCAAAATTGATAATTTTGTTTTCCCAGTATATTTTGTTGTCTTAGTTATGGATGAGGATAACACAATCCCCTTAATTTTAGGAAGACCCTTCCTAGCAACTGCCAAGACTAAAATTGATGTTGCCACAGGAGAACTCATACTTTTTTAGGTGACGAATCAATCAGTCTTCAAGCTCTTGACTCGGTGAGGACAACAATCGATGAAGGTAAGAAAGTCAATACAGATGATAATCAAATTGTTCAACCTTTATCACAGGAAACACCGCAAAGACACAACCTTGAGCCGACTCATAGGTCCCAAATCGACAAAGAAGAATCACACAAGGAACAAGACCTTAGGATCATCAATTTAGAAGAGCAAAGGACACAAGTCAAAGAAGAACCAAAATCGTAGGAAGTAAAACTAGAGGAACCACCAGAAGAGCTCGTAGGAACATCAAACCACTACAAAATAGGAGACCAAGTATTGTTAGACAAAGCAGATCCGCACATCATCATAACAGACCTAAAGGCAAAGGGAGAGAACCTTCTTAAGGTACACAATATCTTTCCACACGAAATAGTCGAGGTAAGCAACCCATCATTCAACACTTTTGAGGTAAACACTTCTCTACTTCAACATTGCCAAAAAAATAAAACTTTAAGCAAGAGGGAAGATATTCAAACCTGTAAACCTCCCTGATTTTTTTCAGTGTCGAGGAAAGTCTAGCTTAAGACTATAAACGAGTGCTTTTTGGGAGGCAACCCGAGCACAAACCTTGCTTCTTTTTACATGTGTTCTCATTCCATTTTCTTTTATTTCCCTTTCTCTTTATAAACTAACCAAAAGTGCAGATTTATAGGGCACACGGCCTTACACATGACCGTGGCTGTGGCCATATGGACATTCAAAATCCTCGTACTGACATAGCATAGGCCGTGCGAATTAAATCCCAACCACTTTTCATTATCACGGATCCAACCACTCCCCCACGGGCACCAATAAATTGGCACGGCCTACTCACTCATGTGAAGCTACTGACTTTCTAGACACGGGAAAAACATGCCTATGCTACCCAACTATACCAACACACTATTTTTTTAGGAACAGGTGTGGCATTTGGAAAATAGGCGTGGATGAACAAACACGCCAAGACACACGGCTGTGCGATGCGACCGTGAAATTTAACACACCTTCGGTGCACGGGGTGGGAAAATGTAGAAGTAAAAATTCTATTTAAACCCCACCCCACCCCTCCCTCTTCTTCCTCACCCTCCTTCCTCCTTTCTTTCTTCCTTCTTCTTATCATATTTCCTTTCCCTTCTTTTCTTCTAACATGCCTATAACTCTTGAGACACCAAAGCCATGCCGAATAAGCATAAAAGGCCAACCATAGTCTCCTCAAAGGAGACCAATTCACATGAGTTCATGCCGACAGCTTCAGCTATTCGACAAGCCATGGGTCTTTGAGACAATTTTGTTTTCATTTTTCTTTTCTCTTTTGATTTAATTTCCTTCTCTTTACTTCTCTTCTACTCGGTTTAGTTTATATTGTTTTAGTGTCTTGGTTTTATGTCCTAAAGGCTACTTGGGAATCGTGCACCATAGCCTTGAAGTCACACCCACCTCCCAAACCATCCAACAATAAGGACTCTATAGTCCATTAGTCCTTTCTTTCAATTTTAGTTTTCTTCTTAGTCTCCTTCTCTTTATTTTCTTTGTCTTTACTTATAGTATTAGTATATTATTAATGTTTCTTTAGATTTCTTGGCTATATCTTTGCAGGCTACCCAATTTCTTTATCTAGCACAAAGCCCATAGAAAATGCCACCGCCGCCTCCTCCAACCACCTTCTACCACGACCTTTGCCAACTCATAGAATCATCCAAAATTTAGGAAGTGTCACTTCTCCCCTTCTCTTTTGATTACATTATTAGTTATCTATCTTTGTACATTGAGGACAATGTACATCTTAAGTGTAGGGGGTAAAGGTACCTAACTTTTTGCATTATTCCAAAATCCTGAATTTTAGTCTTGTTCCTAAGTAATTTTCTCATATTATTAATTGGGGAGAAATTTCTAATGATTTATGATTTTTATTGATATGATTTTGAGTAAGTCATTGATAATTGTACATTGATGATTTATACTTGAAGAATACTAGAGAATCAAGCATGATAAGTCTATTTTTCAGGAATAAATCAAATAAATTTCCTAGGTTGTTCAACTGAATTTGAATATTACCTTCAAGTTTGAAATTTACAGGATTGATGTCAATTTGAGCTTTATAGAGCATATATTCTTTTTCATGCTCACTTTATTGATTATGAGTGTGTCAACACCGAATTGTTATTCTAGAACTTGCCTAGATTATACATATCGAGACCACAATAATGATTTGATATACTGAGATGATAAAGGCACCTAGGTTTTAACCCATTCACTCCACTAAAAAATGCCTACCTTCACAAATTAACCCTTAGTGAACCGATTTGATCCCAACGACCCTTTTTATTGATTTACCCTCTAATATTAACCCAAAACCCTTTGCATTTGTTATCACCATTCTTTTGACTACCCTTCTTTCGAGAATTGATTTGATCAGTAACCGAATTAGTTTATTTAAGTTGATAAAGATTTCTTTATTATGATTCTATTTGATATAAAAAAATCAATCAAAAAATGAAAGTATATTCAGTATTACTAGTATAAAAAGTGAGCTTATACATTTAAGTTTCAATTATCAAAGAAAAAGCTCATAGTATTATTAGTTCCAAAGTTTCATGTGATGTAATTATTCAGATGATTAGTTCAATTATTTTTCTAAAAGTTAGGTAACTTGTCAGGTCAATCTGATTCTAAACCTTCTAATTCAGCATTTATCCACACCTTTAACCTAAGCCCCGTTACAACCCTATCAAAGACCTTTTAATTTGTGTATCATCTCATATTACAGTGGTAGGAGACTTGATTTTCAGGCAAGCCTATGGGATTAACTTTTCAGGTTTGACTTGTGAGTGCTTATTATTGAACCTTGAAAACTTTGAGTGATTTGAGCGAATCTTCAGTGAGGATGTTAATCTTTGTTGGTTTTGAAATAAAGGTAATTATTTAGAGAATAGGAGAAACCTATGTTTTCGTGCTACAAATATATGACTTATATTGTTTTAATCTTTAAGAGTCTTTGAGTTAAATTATACATGTATAAATTATATGTGAATTATGATGAGGCATTGTTTATAAGAATTGTGAATTATGGAAAGTTCGTTTCAGTTGTAAGTTGAGAATTTTGCTTGAGGACAAGCAAAAGCTTAAGTGTGGGGATATTTGATAAACCGTAAAAGTAACATATTTTAGGCCCACATTTAGTATGATTTTGGATGATTTAGCCCTTGATTTATGTAAAAAGGTGCTCTTAATCCTTTCTTTTCATGTTTTTACTCAGGAGAGCACCTAAGGATGAAAAGAACAAGAAAGGCCTAAAACAGGCCAATTTGGGCCAAAGTGGAAAGCGACACGACATGGACTTCAACCACATGGTTGTGTCTCATAAATTTACTTCACACGACCATGCCACGATTTACATGGCCGTGCCCTAATAGAAAAAATTGAGACATGGCCTGAAAATGATTTACACGGGCGTGTACCATGGTCATGCCCCTACCGTGAGAGAGAGTAATTTCACTCGGATTTGGATACTTTGAGGCAAAGAAACGCTTTCCAAAGATTATTCAAACACCGTGTAGGAAGTATTCTTGAATTAAGACACTTAGATGCCAAGTAAACCATTCTAAAAGTCCATATAAACACCCTAAGTGTATCCTGAGAGGGGGGCGGTTAGCTAGGCCAAGGAGCCGAGCCAGAAGGCCAGATTTGTGGGAATTACTCGAAGATAGCTGGTTGATCCATCTCAAAAAGATAGAATTCTGCTCAAGACGGTAGATTAAATCCTTCAATTCCTTCAAGGGGTTTTAGGGATTTCTTATTTCTTTTCTCTTGAGATGTTTTCTTTATTCATTATGAACTAAACCCTTCAGATACCTGAAGGGGATGAAATCTAGATGAATCTTGTTATTGTTTTCTGAATTAAATGATAAATACTTAGTTTGTTCTTAATTATGCATACTTGATCCAAATATGATGTGCTTGGGTGGAGGAGGAATAGACCCTACTTAAAAGTAGATCTAGCATAATTAAGCGGAGTTGATCGCACGCCTAAAGATATGGTGATGAGATTTTGTCGGATTAGAGTGACACCTAATATGGGAGTCCATAGATCGATTTACTGCTATTCTATGGGGTTATTATTCGAGAAAGAGATTTTTGTTAATTAACCTAGGGTTAGAAGTTATTCGCCTCGAGAGAAGGTTTAATATACGTTAGGGAGTCTTACGGATCAAACTAAGTGAATAAATCGTATGGTTCAGTGTTAAATAACAAGTGAAGTCTAGGTGGATTCTTCCTGAGGATATCGTCGTGGTCATCTAAGTTTCCCTTCAAGTTATTTTCCAATTCATTCTTTCTATCTTTGCGTCTTTAGTTTAAGTAGTCATTAATTTAGATTAAAGCAACTTAACTTATTTTAGGCTAAATAATAAAAAGAAAGTTAGTATTAGCACTTTTAGTTCCTTTAGGTTCGACAATCCGGTCTTGCCTAAGCTATACTACTGTTCGATAGGTACACTTGCCTTAAGTCATTGTTAGAGTTAGTGTCCAGGTTCGATCATTCTCTTTATAAAATTTAAAACTCGATAAAACAACGATCAAGTTTTTGGCGACGTTGCAGGGAAGCTAAAATATTAAGAAAACTCCATTTTTAGTACTTTAGTTTTTTTTTTGCAATTTATTATTTTAGTCTTGATATTTGTTCTTTCTTTTCCTAGCAGGTACCTCTAGTTTATGACTAGAAGGAACCCGACAGGACCTCTAGTGTACGATAGTGATACTGAAGATATCGCTCGTAAGAATCGTAGAGAAATTAGGCAAGCCCTAAATTACACAGAAGAAGAGCGAGAAGGCAGATCCAATCCGAGTAAAGGGCTGGACGAGAATAATCCACCATGAGATGTGGAAGAAAACAATGCTCCGTGTACTATGTATGATTATGCTAAACCTCATTTAGCAGGAGCTGAATCTAGTATTTTTAGGCCTGTTATAGCTGCTAATAATTTTGAATTAAAGCCTAACACAATACAAATGATTCAATAATTTGTTCAATTTGATGGTTTGCAGGATGAAGACTCAAATACTCATATAGCCAATTTTTTAAAGTTCTGTGATACTTTCAATATAATTGGCGTTTCTGATGATGCCTTATTTTACCTTTTCATTAAGGAATAAAGCCAAACAGTGGTTATACTTGTTACCACGAGGGTCAATCACTACATGGAACCAAATGATCAAAAAATTTTATTAAAATATTTCGCACCGGCCAAAATGACCAAATTATAGAATGATATCTCTTCTTTTGTGCAGGCAAATTTAGAAACATTATATGACGCATGGGAGAGATACAAGGATCTCTTAAGAAGGTGTCCACACCATGGTTTACCCTTGTGGCAACAAGTCCAAACTTTTTATAATGGTGTGAATCCCTCAACAAGGCAACTAATTGATTCAGCTGTCGGTTGAACCCTGAACAACAGAACTCCTGAAGCAGCCTACGACTTCATTGAAGAGATGTCACTGAATAACTATTAGTGGAAAGTTACAAGGACAAAACCGACAAAATTAGTCGAGTTTACAACCTCGACGCAGTAACCATGCTATCAACACAGGTAGAGTTGATGAATAAAAAGCTTGATACCTTGTGTTCTTTGCAGGAACATCAAGTCATGTAGAGCAACGCAAGTGGAACAATGGCGAATCTTGAGTACCCACCCTACCAATCAAACACAGGGAATGAACAGATGAACTATATAGGTAATAATTTCAGATCGAATAATAATCCTTATAGTAATAACTACAATCCAAGTTGGAGGAACCACCCAAATTTTTCATGGGGAGGCCAAGGAAGCCAAGGAAATCAAAGACAACAACCTTCTCAAAATTTCCAAAATCAGCCATATCCGCAAGAGAAGAAGCCAAACCTCGAAGAGATACTAACAAAATTCATGGCAAACACAGAAAATCATTTTCAAGAAACTAAGAAAACAATTAAAAGCAACAAGAACCGAGTCGTGGAACTCACTAAGTCAGTCAAGGAAGCCACTAATGTAGTCGAACGACTCGCAAAGCTAATGTCAAAACGATTGCAAGGACGTCTACCAATTAACACCAAGATTAACCGAAGAGAGCAAATTCAAGCCATCTCAGCTCATGACAATAAGGGGTTAGATGAGCCCAATCCAATACAAGAAAACATGGTAGACGAAGGTAAGGTAGAGGTAACATAAGAAAAGCCAAAAGCAGTAATCAAGGAATACTAACCTCGCATACCTTACCCCGAAGTGATGAAATGAGACAATTTAGAAGAACAATTTTGTAAGTTTCTTAAACTCATAAAGAAATTACATATTAACTTAGCTCTTCTTGAAGCTCTTTTTCAGATGCCAAACTCGAGGAAATTTTTAAGACAGCACTTGATGAACAAACGTAAACTAGATGAAGAGCATCACGTAGAATTGAACGCAGCATGCTCAGCAATGTTACAGAATAGACTAACCAGGGAGTTTTACAATTCCATGTTTAATTGGTAGTTTAGCTATTGATAATGCGTTAGCTAAGTTAGGGGAAAACATAAATGTCATGCCTTACATATTATTTAAAGGACTAGGTCTATGGAAGCTCAAACAAATTAGGATGAGTATACAATTAGCTGGTAAAACTGTTAGAATTCCTAGAGGTATTATCGAAGATGTTCTTTTTAAAATCGATAATTTTGTTTTCACAGTAGATTTTGTTGTCTTGGATATGGATGAGGATAACACAATCCGCTTAATTTTAGAAAGACCTTTCCTAGCAACTGCCAAGACTAAAATTGATGTTGCCACAGGAGAACTCATACTTTGTATAGGTGACAAATCAATCAGTCTTTAAGCTCTTGACTCGGTGAGGACAACAATCGATGAAGGTAAGAAAGTCAATACAGACGATAATCAAATTGTTCAACCTTTATCGTAGGAAATACTGCAAAGACACAA
The DNA here is from genome assembly GCA_025506655.1 of Gossypium rotundifolium. Classification (NCBI taxonomy): domain Eukaryota; kingdom Viridiplantae; phylum Streptophyta; class Magnoliopsida; order Malvales; family Malvaceae; genus Gossypium; species Gossypium rotundifolium. The sequence continues at coordinate 68,615,682 of CP106725.1, forward strand.
CCTTGAGCCAACTTATAGGTCCCAAATTGACAAAGAAGAATCACACAAGGAACAAGATCTTAGGATCGACAATTTAGAAGAGTAGAGGACACAAGTCAAAGAAGAACCAGAACCGTACAAAGTAAAACCAGAGGAACCACCAGAAGAGCTTGTAGGAACATTAAACCACTACAAAATAGGAGACCAGGTACTGTTAGATAAAGCAGATCCGCACACCATCACAACAGACCTGAAGGCAAAGGGAGAAAACCTTCTTAAGGTAAACAATATCTTCCCACACGAAATTATCGATGTAAGCAACCCAACATTCAACACTTTTGAGGTAAACACTTCTCGACTTCAACTTTGCCAAAAAAATAGAACTTTAAGCAAGAGGGAAGATATTCAAACCTTTAAACCTCCCTGATTTTTTTCAATGTCGAGGAAAGTCTAGCTTAAGACTATAAACAAGCGCTTTTCAAGAGGCAACCCGAGCACTAACCCTACTTCTTTTTACATGCATTTTCATTTAATTTTCTTTTCTTTCTCTTTCTTTTTATGAACTAGCCAAAAGTGTAGATTTCTAGAGTACACGTCCTTACACATGATCGTGTTCGTGGCCGTATGGACCACCTAAATTCTCGTGCTGACATAGCAGAGGCCATGCGAATCAAATCCCAACCACTTTTTGATGTCACGGATCCAACCACTCCCCCACGGGCACCAGTAAATTGGCACAGTCTACTCCCCGATGATGTGAAGCTACTGACTTACCAGACACGGGAAAACACACCCATGCTGCCCAACCGTACCAACACACTGCCTTTTCAGGAAACGGGCGTGGCATATGGAAAATAGGTGTGGATGAACAAACACGCCTAAACACACGGCCGTTCGATGTGGCCGTGTTATTTAACACACCTTTGGTGCACGGGCATGGGAAAATGTCAGAAGCCAAAATTCTATTTAAACCCCACCCCCTCCCCTCTTCTTCCTCACCCTCCTTTCTTCTTTCTTTCTTCGTTCTTCTTATCATATTTCCTTTCCCTCCTTTTCTTCTAACACCCTATAACTCTTGAGACACCAAAGCCATGCCGAAGAAGCGTAAAAGGTCAACCATAGTCTCGTCAAAGGAGACCAATTCACTTGACTTTATGCCGACAGCTTTAGCTATTCGACAAGCCAAGGGTCTTTGAGACAATTTAGTTTTCATTTTTCCTTTCTATTTTGCTTCAATTTCCTTATCTTTACTTCTCTTCTACTAAATTTAGTTTATATTATTTTAGTTTCTTGGTTTTTGGTTCTAAAGGCTGCTTGGGAATCACGCACCATAACCTTGAGGTCACACCCACCTCGCGAACCATCCAACAATAAAGACTTCTAAGTCCATTAGTCTTTTCTTTCAATTTTAGTTTTCTTCTTAGTCTCCTTCTCTTTATTTTCTTTGTCTTCACTTATAGTATTAGTATATTATTAATGTTTCTTTAGATTTCTTGGCTATATCTTTGTAGGCTACCAAATTTTTTTATCTAGCACAAAGCTCATCAGTAACCACCCCACCAGGCCCATAGAAAATGCCACCGCCACCTCCTCCAACCACCTTCTACCATGACCTCTGCCAACTATTGGAATCATCCAAAATTTAGGAAGTGTCACTTCTCCCTTCTCTTTTGATTACATTATTAGTTATCTACCTTTGTACATTGAGGGCAATGTACATCTTAACTGTGGGGGGTAAAAGTACCTAACTTTTTGCATTATTCCAAAATCTTGAATTTTAGTCTTGTTCCTGAGTAATTTTCTCATATTATTAATTAGGGTGAAATTTCTAATGATTTATGATTTTTATCGATATGTTTTTGAGTAAGTCATTGATAATTGTGCATTGATGATTTATACTTGAAGAATACTAGAGTATCAAGCATGATAAGTCTATTTTTCAAGAATAAATAAAAAAATTTCCTAGGTTGTTAAACTGAATTTGAATATTACCTTGAAGTTTGAAATTTACAGGATTAATGTCAAATACCTATAATTTTTGTGAGATTTGAGCCTTATAGAGCATATATTCTTTTTCATGCTCACTTTATTGATTATGAGTGTGTCAACATTGAATTGTTGTTCTAGAACTTGCCTAGATTATACATATCGAGACCACATTAATGATTTGATATACTGAGATGACAAAGGCACCTAGGTTTTAACCCATTTACTCCACTAAAAAAAGCCTACCTTCACAAATTGACCCTTAGTGAACCCATTTGATACTAACAACCTTTATTATTGATTTACCCGCTAATATTAACCCAAAATCCTTTGTATTTGTTATCACCATTCTTTTGACTACCCTTCTATCTAGAATTGATTTGATTAGTTATCGAATTAGTTTATTTCAGTTGATAAAGTTTTCTTTATTATGTTTCTATTTGATATAAAAAATTAATCAAAAAATCAAAGTATATTCAGTATTAGTAGTATAAAATGTGAGCTTGTACATTTAAATTTCAATTATCAAAGAAAAAGCTCGTAGTATTATTAGTTCCAAAGTTTCATGTGATGTAATTATTCAGATTATTAGTTCAATTATTTTTCTAAAAGTTAGGTAACTTGTTAGGTCAATCTCGATTATAAACCTTCTAATTCAACCTTTATCCACACCTTCAACCTAAGCCCCGTTACAACCCTGTCAAAGACCTTTTAATTTGTGTATCATCTCATATTATAGTGGTGGAGACTTGATTTTCAGGCAAGCCTATGGGATTAACTTTTCAGGTTCGACTTATGAGTGCTTATTATTGAACCTTGAAACACTTTGAGTGATTTGAGTGAATCTTCAGTGAGGATGTCAATCTTTGTCGGTTTTTAATTAAAGGTAATTACTTAGGTAAAGGGAGACACCTATGTTTTCGTGCTACAAATATATGACTTATATTGTTTTAATCTTTCAGAGTCTTTGAGTTAAATTATCCATGTATAAATTATCTGTGAATTATGATGAGGCATTGTTGATAGGAATTGTGAATTATGGAATGTTCGTTTCAGTTGTAAGTTGAGAATTTTGCTTGAGGACAAGTAAAAGCTTAAGTGTAGGGGTATTTGATAAACCGTAAAAGTAACATATTTTAGGCCCACATTTAGTATGCTTTTGGATGATGTAGCCCTTGATTTATGTAAAAAGGTGCTCTTAATCCTTTCTTTTCATGTTTTTACTCAAGAAAGCACCCGAGGACGAAAAGAACAAGAAATGGGCCTAAAACATGCCAATTTGGGCCAAAGTGGAAATCGACACGGCCTGGGCTTCAAGCCATAAGGCCGTGTCTCATCAATTTACTTCACACGACCATGCCACGATTTACATGGCCGTGCCCCAATCGACAGAATTGAGGCACAACCTGAAAATGATTTACACGGGCGTGTACTATGGCCATGCTCCTGCCGTGAGAGGGAGCAATTTCATTCGGATTTGGATACTTTGAGGCAAAGAAACACTTTCCAAAGCATATTCAAACACCGAGTAGGAAGTATTCTTGAATTAGGACACTTAGAGGCCAAGTAAACCATTCTAAAAGTCTACATAAACACCCTAAGTGTATCCGTAGAGGGGGCTAGCTAGGCCAAGGAGCCGAGCCAGAAGGCCAGATTTGTGGGAATTACTCGAAGATAGCCAATTGATCCATCTCAAGAAGCTGGAATTCTACTCAAGATGATAGATTTCTCCTTCAATTCCTTCAGAGGGTTTTAGGGATTTCTTATGTTTTGTTTTATCTTTTCTCTTGAGATGTTTTCTTTATTTATTATGAACTAAACCCTTCAGATACCTAAAAGTTATGAAATCTAGATGAATCTTGTTATTGTTTTCTGAATTATATGATAAGTACTTAGTTTGTTCTTATTATGCATACTTGATCCAAATATGATATGCTTAGATGGAGGAGGAATAGACCCTACTTAAGAGTAGATCTAGCATAATTAAGCGGAGTTGATCGCACGCCTAGAGATAGGGTGACGAGATTTTGCCGAATTAGGGTGAAACCTAATATAGGAGTCCATAGATCGATTTACCACTATTTTAGGGTGTTATTATTTAGAAAAAGAAATTTTCATTAATTAACCTAGGGTTAGACGTTATTCACCTCGAGATAGGGTTTAATATACGTTAGGGAGTCTTATGGATCACACTAAGTGAATAAATCGTATGGTTCAGGGTTAAATAACAAGTGAAGTCTAGGTGGATTCTTCCTGATGGTATCGTTGTGATCAACTGAGTTTCCCTTCAAGTTATTTTCCAATTCATTCTTTCTGTCTTTGCATATTTAGTTTAAGTAGTCGTTAATTTATATTAAAGCAACTTCACTTATTTTAGGATAAATAATAAAAAAAAAGTTAGTATTAGTACTTTTAGTTCCTTTGGGTTCGATAATCCGGTCTTTCCTAAGCTATACTACTATTCGATAAGTACACTTGTCTCAAGTCATTGTCAGAGTTAGTTTCCAGGTTCGATCATTCTCTTTATAAATTTTAAAACTCGACAAAACAACGATCAATCCTCGTCGCTCGATTTAGCTAATTCTAGCTATATATTGAGCTAGGGATTATGATAAAAAATCTTCCCATGTATGACATGCATATATTTTGATGTTTTATGTAAAAATATGAAAGTTTGATGTATGAGAAACATCTTTTTCTAAGTGATTTTCATGGAGAATGCATAAAAGGACCAAATTATAAAAGTTGTAGAAATGGTCATACATGAGTGAATTAGTGGAAATTGAATGTTTTTATAGTTGAGAATATGATTCGGCTAGGCTTGAAATGCAAGAAAGTTTAATAAAAATCATTTTATGAGCCTAGGGGCAAAAGTTTAATTATGATAAAGTTTAGGGGGAAAATGTAAATTTTGCCAAAGTATGAAATATGAGTAAATTTAGTCAATGTAAGTATTAAACAAGTTAAATTGTTATTATAGATCAAGAAACACGAAGCCTAGACCGAAACCGAGGCAAGAACAAAGTGGTGGACTAAATTGCACATCAACACATATTTTGGAATACCGAGGTAAGTTTGTATGAACTCATGGTTACTTATGCTTTTATGATCAAATTACTTGCAATGTTGTATAATGTATAATATTTCCATGAATTTGATTAATAAAGTCTAATAAGGAAAAACCAATGAGAACAAGTAAGTGAAAGTCTCGGTTGAAGATTCTGAATAACGAGGATACCTGTGTCATAACATGAGATAAGGAAAGCCCGTGTAAGACCATATCTGGGATATGGCATCAGCACCCAATGAATGTAGGTCTCGAGTAAGACCATATCTGGGATATAGCATCGGCACAAAACGTAGATCCTGTGTAAGACCATGTTTGGGACATGGCATCAGCATCGAATAAGAAAGGTCTTGTGTAAGACCATGTTTGGGACATGGCATCGAAACCATTTAAGGAAGGTCTCATGTAAGACCATGTCTGGGACATGGAATCAACACCATACACAGAAGGTCCCGTGTAAGACTATGTTTGGGACATGGCTTCGGCATCGAGTTAAGAGATTCCGTGTTAGACCATATATGGGATATGGTATTGGCATTATGAGGTGATCCCATGTAAGACCATATCTAGGATATGGCATTGGCATTAAGACAATGTTTGATGAGATTGAGTATCCTCTGATATTTGGAGTAATTCAATGGGCAAAAGAGCCAAGTACGAAAGATGTATAAGAATGCTAAGCAAGTAAAGATAGTAATAAATTAAGTTATTCAAGGTTGATAAAGAGTTTATTTAATTTAAGAAAGATGATCAGATGAGTTCATGCTTACATTGGTGAAAGTGCTAATCTATGTGACTAAGTGATACAGGTACCATGATTAAAAATACCATCATGAAATTATTATGTAAAATGTGATTAGTAAGAGTAAGTATGAGTAAGTAAGTTCAAGCACTTGAGATTTATGTTGTTCTTGTTCATGATGGATGAGTATATTATGAACAATATGTTGTTATATGAATTTCATGCAAACTTACTAAGATATACGCTTACTCTTCTCTTTTCTTTCTTCCTTATAGTATCTCCAAGCTAGCTCGGGGACTAAAAATGCGTCGGAGCTCGAATCACACTATCAATCATTATTTTGGTATAGCCAAGTTGTTTTATTTTAACCATGGCATGTATAGGGATTATGTCATTTTGAGTTATATCATATTGGGAGCTAAAGAGCTAGCTATTATGGTTACTATCCTTTTTGTACATGGCCAAAGAGATTGGCCAATATTTTTTAAGTTTTATATATTAATGATGATGAGTTCTTATGAATTCTATTAGTGATATTTTAGGAATCATTCATAGTACAAGAATGTTACATTATGTTTTGCTTGAGTTGGTATAAGGAGATCATGTTTCAGGGTGGCAATCGGCTTGAAAATAGCCTCTAAGTGTCCACACGGGTAGACACACGGGCATGTGTCTAGGCCGTGTGTGACACACAGCCAGCCCCATGGGTGTGTTAATAGGCCGTGTGTCCCCTGCACTAATTTACGAGAAAATGATTCGTCACACAGGCCAGCACACGGGCGTGTGTCTTGGTCGTGTGCTAATTAGGGATTGATGACATCAGAAATAGAGAGCTCCACGAGCAGGAGACATGGACGTGTCTAGGCCATGTGAAGGACACAGGTTATAGACAAGGGCCTGTGTTCAACCGTGTGAAATAAGTCAGTGTTGACCACGGGTGAAGAACACGGGCATGTCTCTGGGGCACACGGGCGTGTCCCTTGGACAACACAGGCATATGGGCCCTGTCTAGGCAAAAATTTTCAAAAAGAGTAAAAGTTTCTGATTAAACTCCGGAATCTTCCGAAGTAAGTTTAAGGCCTTGTAGGCCCAAGATATTTATGTTATGATGAAGAAGAAAATTTTTAAGATGGAACAAAATTTTATAGCCCGATAATGCATGTCCAAGTAAGTTTAAGTATAGTAATGCCTCATATCCTATCTCGGCATCAGTCATGGGTATGGGGTGTTACATTTAGTGGTATCAGAGCTACAATTTAGTCGATTCTCGGGCTAACATAGCATAAGTTTGAGTCTAGCTATACATGGCATACATAAAAGTATTTATATAATGATAGTGAGATGACTCTTGAAGATTTAAATTGTGTTTTCATATAGTAAATGGAACCCAAAAGAGCTATGACGGATGGTGTAGAAAGTAATGTGTCAACTCCCGCTGAAGAGACAGTGCCAAATGAGAATTAGAATAGACCCACGACTGTAAGTAAGAGAGGAGGAGAGGTGGCTAAGGAAGCCTTCCTCTATATGATGAATGCTTGGTGTACAGAATTCATTCGCACGAGCCCGAATGCACCACCCCCACTTATTCCTCAACCTACCCCTGTAGCCCTGTAAGTGGTAGAAGTGATAAGAAGAGAAAAGCCTCCAGTAGATAGAATTCGAAAGCAAAGAGTTGAGGAATTTCGGGCTAGTAAAGATGATGAACCAGAAAGGGCAGAGTTCTGGCTTGAAAATACCATCAGGGTATTTGATGAGTTATCATGCACACCTGAAGAGTGCATGAAGTGTGTAGTCTCTCTCTTAAGATATTTTGCTTATTAGTGGTGGAACACCCTTATGTCGGTTGTACCAAGGGAAAGGATCACATGGGAGTTTTTCCAAGAAGAATTCAGGAAGAAGTATATTATTCAGAGGTTCATCGACCAGAAAAGGAAAGAATTCTTGGAATTGAATGAAGGTAAGATGATAGTGACAGAATATGAGCTTGAGTTTGTGAGGCTCAGCAAATACGCTTGAGGGTGTGTATCCACATAGGCTATTATGTATAGGAGATTTGAGGAAGGACTAAATGAAGACATTAAGTTGTTTGTTGGTGTCCTCAAGTTGAAGAAATTTGTTGTGCTAGTGGACCCAGCTTGAAATGCTGAAGAATTTGTTAAAGAGAAATAAAAAGCTGAGATGGAGACTCGTGACTCAAGAAAGAGACAATGGGGTAAGTCATTTTAGTCCTCGTTCGAGAAGTCGAGAGATTATCCTACCCGATCAGCTACTTCAGTTGAGTTTTCAATTAGAAGTAAGAGTAAACAGTACGCGGGGAATAAGGCTCAAACCACTTCAGTCGCTAGTGTTTGGAATATTTGGTCTAATAGACCGGAATGCCCACAGTACGATAGATATCACCCCGATGAGTGCCGTACACATGAGAGTGCTTATTTTAAGTATGGTTCCCAAGGTCACTTTATCAGAGAATGTTTCAAAATGGTTGAAAAATAAATGGTTCAGAGTGCAGATTAGGAAGCACTAATAGAGGGAATCAATAAGGGAACCCGAGAAGTGGGGCGAGTAGTAAAGGTACACCTTGAGAGCAGGCTGCAAGATCAGAGGGTAGAGCACCAGCAAGGACTTACGCCATTCGTGCTCACAAAGAGGCATCATCTCCCGATGTAATTACGGGTACATTTTCTCTTCATGACAATAATGTTGTTGCTTTAATTGATACGGGGTCTACCCATTCATATATTTACATAAAATTAGCATCTAGCATGAGCATGCTTGTTGATTCTACAGAATTTTTGATAAAAGTGTCTAATCCACTAGGAAAAAGTGTATTAGTAGATAAAGTATGGAAAGATTGCCCATTGATGATCAGAGGCCATTGTTTTAAGGCAAACCTCATGCTATTGCCATTTGGTGAATTCGACATTATTCTCTATATGGATTGGTTAACCACTCATGATGTGACAGTAAATTGTGGAAAAAAATATATTGAATTGAGATGTAAAAATGGGGACACTTTTTATGTTGAATCAGATGAACAAAATAGATCGCCGATAGAGATATCTCACATGTCTACTCAAAGGTATGTAAGAAAAGGGTATGAGGCGTATCTTTCCTTTGTGATGAATGCCAAAGAAACCAAGTTAAAGATTGAATCAGTACCGATAGTATGTGAGTACCCAGATGTCCCTGGGGAATTGCCAGGATTGCCTCCGGTTAGAGAGGTTGAATTTGTTATCGAGTTAGTTCCTAGTACTTTACCGATATCGATTGCTCCTTATAGGATGGCTCCAATCGAGTTGAAGGAATTGAAGGCACAGTTGCAAGAGTTGATAGACAAAGGTTTTGCTAGACTGAGTTGCTTTCCATCGGGTACTCCGGTATTATTTGTGAAAAAGAAAGATGGCTCCATGAGATTGTGCATAGATTACCAATAGCTTAATAAAGTAACAATGAAGAACAAGTACCCATTCTCAAGGATTGGCGATTTGATTGATCAATTGAAAGGAGCCACTGAGTTCTCGAAGATAGACTTGAGGTCGGGATACTATCAGTTGAGAGTAAAAGACTCAGATGTACTAAAGACTGCATTTCGGACGAGGTATGGGCACTATGAATTTTTAGTCATGCCTTTTGGTTTAACTAATGCCCCAACGGTGTTTATGGACCAAATGAACCATATCTTTCGGCCATGCCCATATAATTTTGTGGTTGTTTTTATTGATGATATATTGATCTATTCTCGAGACAAGCCTAAGCATGCTGAGCACTTAAGGACAGTTTTACAGATTCTACGAGATAATCAGTTGTACGCCAAGTTCAGTAAAAGTGAATTTTGGCTCAAAAATTTGGATTTTTGGGACACATTATTTCGAGAGATGGAGTTCGAGTTGACCCAAGTAAGATCTCAACCATTATTGATTGGAAAGCCCTGAAAAATGTATCTGAATTTAGAAGTTTTCTGGGCTTAGTTGGCTACTATAGGAAGTTCGTCAAGGGTTTATCCATGATAGAAACTCCAATGATGAAACTGTTATAGAAAAATGTAATGTTTGAATGGACGAAAAGTGCCAACAAAGTTTTGAGAAACTAAAGGCAATGTTAACAGAGGCTCCAGTTCTAGTACAACTTGAGTCAGGAAAAAAAATTTTGATTTATAGCGATGCATCCTTAAATGGATTGGGTTGTGTACTTATGCAAGATGGCAAGGTGATAGTGTATGCATCCAATCAGCTAAAGCCACATGAGAAGAATTACCCGACGCATGATTTAGAGTTGGCTGCTATTGTTTTTGCATTGAAGATTTTGAGACACCATTTGTATGGTGAAAAATGTCAGATATTCACCGATCATAAAAGTTTAAAATATTTAATGACTCAAAAGGAATTGAATTTAGTTTAAAGTATTTAATGACTCAAAAGGAATTGAATTTAAGGCAACGAAGATTTTTAGAGTTGATAAAAGATTATGAGTTGGTCATTGATTACCATTCGGGAAAGGCGGTCGTAGTCGTTGATGCTTTAAGTAGAAAATTCTTATTTATTTTGAAGGCTATGAATAAACAAATGACATTGTCCGATGATGGTTCTATTTTAGCTGAGTTGAAGGCTAGACCGATGTTTCTCCAAGAGATTTATGAGGCTTAGAAAGGTGACAGTGAATTACAAGCCAAAATTGTACAATGTGAGTCGGGTGTTGAGTCCAACTTTCAGATCAATTCAGATGGATGTTTAATGTTCAGAGATAGAGTTTGTGTACTGAGAAATGATAAGCTCATTTGTAAAGTTTTGCATGAGGCAAATAGCGGATGCTTATCTGTACATCTGGGTAACACCAAGATGTAATATGATTTGAAGAAATGGTATTGGTGGCCGAGTATGAAGAAAGATATTTTCAAGTTTGTTGCAAGATGTTTGATTTGTCAGTAAGTAAAGGCCAAACACCAAGTACCTTCGTGTTTGCTTCAACCTATTATGGTGCCCGAGTGGAAGTGGGACCGAATTACCATGGATTTTGTAACGGGTTTACCGTCAACACCGAGTAAGAAAGATGCGGTATGGGTTGTAGTCGATAGAATTACGAAGTCAGCCCATTTCATACCTGTACGTGTTGACTACTCACTTGATAAGTTGGAAAACTTATACATTTCAGAGATAGTAAGGCTTCATGGAGTGCCTTTAACAATTATATCGGATAAAGGTCTGAGATTTACGTCTAGATTTTAAAATAAGTTGCAAGAGGCCTTAGGCACAAAGTTAAGTTTTAGTACGACTTTTCACCCCCAAACCAACGACAGTCGGAGAGGGTAATATCAGTACTTGAGGACATGCTATGGTGTTGTATTCTTAAGTTTTAGGGCAGTTGGGAGAAATATTTACCTTTGGTGGAATTCGCCTATAATAACAGTTTTTTATCAAGTTTAAAAAATGGCAACTTGTGAGGCTTTATATGGGCATAAATGCCGAACTCCTTTATATTGGACTAAGCTTAAGGAAAACCAGATTCACGGGGTTGACTTGGTTAGAGAAACCGAAGAAAAAGTAAAGGTGATACGAGATTGGTTAAAAGCTGCTTCTGATCGACAAAAATCTTACTCGGATTTAAAAAGAAAAGAGATTGAGTATCAAGTCGGTGATAGAGTATTCTTGAAAGTATCGACATGGGAAAAGTTCTTAGATTCGGATGGAAAGTCAAATTGAGTCCGCATTTTATCTAACCGTATGAGATCACCTAGAGGATAGGGCCGGTAGCCTGTCGATTGGCTTTTTTGTCTGAGTTAGAAAAGATTCATGATGTATTTCATGTGTCTATGTTGCAACGCTACCAACCAGACCACTCGCATGTGATTGCACCGACAGAGGTTGAGATACAACCCGACATGACTTATGGTGAGGAACTAGTTAAGATTCTAGTCCCGAAGTCAAGTAATGAAGGAATAAAAGTATAGCTCTCGTGAAAGTCTTATGGCATAGACATGGGGTAGAAGAGGCTACGTGGGAGCCCGAGGAGGCTATGAGGAATCAGTACCCAAATCCTTTTATCGGTAAGATTTTGAGGACGAAAATCCCAAAGGGGGGAGAACTCTAACAGCCTGACTAGGGCCTAGGCAGAATAGTGGTGCGAGACCACAAATCCGAAGAAGAAATATGTGTTTAGATGATTTTATAAGGCTTATGAGATATTTGCATGATTGTTTAAAAATTTCATGATGGAATTTTTTTAATTAGTGAATAAATTGTCCATTAGGACTAAATTGGAAGGATTAGAAAATATGAGATTCTATAAGGTTTAAGTATGAAATAGAATTATAAAAATTATTAGAGGTCCTTATTTAGCAATTAGACCATTATATGTAAGATTGACAAAAAAGGACATAGGAAGGAAAATCTCAAGAAATAATCATTAAGGGCATTTTTGTCATTTGGTAAATTAAACAATTAAAGGGAAAAAAGTCAAAATTTGTTTTCATCTTCTCCATCTAGCCGAAAATTTAAGGGCACCATAGCTAGGGTTTCTTCATCTTCCATGCTTGATAGTAAGTGTATCCTAGACCCATTTTTTAATATTCTTTTTATTTTTGAGATCCTCGTAGCTCGGTTTAGCTATTTCTAGCTATATTTTGAGCTAGGGATTATGTTCAAAAATCTACCCATGTATGACATGCATGTATTTTGATGTTTTATGTAAGAATATGAAAGTTTGATGTATGATAAACAACTTTTTCTAAGTGCTTTTCATGGAAAATGCATAAAAGGACCAAATTGTAAAAGTTGTAGAATTGGTCATACATGAGTGAATTAGTAGAAATTGAATGTTGTTATAGTGAGAATATGATTCGGCTAGGCTTTAAATGCAAGAAAGATGAATAAAAATCATTTTACCAGCCTAAGGGCAAAAGTGTAATTATGATAAAGTTTAGGGGCATAAATGTAAAATTTTCCAAAGTATAAAATATGAGTAAATTTAGTCAATGTAAGTATTAAACAAGTTAAATTGTTACTATAGATTGATAAACCATAATTTACACATATTTTAACCCCATGCTTGGCTTATTTTTGGATGAAATTTCATTAGATTTGATGAATTCGATGCTCCTAATCCCTTAATTTCATGTTTTACACTCAAGAGAGATTAGGAAGTCAAAAAGAACGATAAACGGGCCAAAATGAGACAAAATGGGCCTACCTATGAAATCAACACGGCCTGGGCTATCAAACACGGTCGTGTGTTTTGAGCAAAATGAGGCATGGCTGGATCAATGTACACGGGCACACCACACGGCCGTGTATGTCGAGCAGAAATGACCACGGTCTAAGGAGTTAAACACGAGCATGTCACACAAGCATGTACCTGTCGTATCAAAGTTGAATTCTATTCGAATGTAACATCCCAAAATTGGGCCTTGAAACACCCCAAACCCGGCCCAAAAAGTCCAACCGGATTCGTTATGTCCTTCGAATCTAACTTTTCGCAAACTCTTAAAAATTTGATGATTTTGTAGAAAACAGATTTAACTTAATATTTTAGGTTGAAATCAAATTGTAAAGTAAATTTTGTCTTTTAAAACATTATTTTGGAAGGAATTAATTAAATAAAAGGAAACCAAATTTAAGAAAATTACTTTAAAACATTTATATATTAGTGACAAAAATATTTTTAAATAATTTATCGAAAACCATTTAGTTATTTACTTAATAATTGTTCATGGCAAAATAAAATAAATTCAAACACCCAAAAATTAAAAATAGTTTATAGTGGCCTTATTACATAAAAATAGCAAACCCATAATAAATTCTAAATAATAAAATTAAATAAGTTTAGATTGGAAAATCTCTAAAATACTTGATACGAGCATTGGCCACCTCGAAATCCTTCTCGACCAGATCCATCGCACTATGAATCATCTAAAAGTTTATCCCACAAAATGGGTGAGTTATAAACTCAATGTGTAACACATACATCAAAAAGCCCATTTTCATAACACATTTATTCATAGGCCCATTTAAGTCATATTTGGCCCAAGAGCCCATTTAGTTCATATTTAGCTTAAAAGCCCGTTTAGCTCATATTTAGCCCAAAAGCCCATTTTCATAGTAGATCAAATAATAATCATTCAATATTACATGGTTATGTACATGAAATGAAATCCAAGCCCGGCCCACCTAAATATCCATCCGCTACACACCACCCGTACCAACCAACACACCGTGGGGATTACTAAATCGACCCTCCATCCGCTACACACCATCGAAGGCAGTTGTTGCAGTCAACATGCACGTCGCCCTTATAATTTTGTGGCAAGGCCACCAGACAAAATTATGACTGAAGTCACCGGATATCAAATATGTGACCGAAGTCACCGGATTTCAAATATACGTGACCGAAGTCACCAGATTCACATATGTGACCGAAGTCACCAGAAATGTGATAAAACCACCAAAATACTTCCTCCTTTATCAAATATACCCATATGCCCATGCACATACATAACATTTAGTTTTCATGCCATTTACCCCAAAATCATAATATAATCATACTTATTTCACACTTTATGCATATAGCAAAATTAACGAAATTTTGGGGTAAACATACACGAATATCGTATACAACCGAATGGTATCCAAAATCATTATTAAACACATTATCATAAAATCACATATAAAAATAGATCTATGAGTTTTAATGTAGGTTACACACCTTATGACAAAGAGAACAATACCTCTCGCTCGTCAACACCTATTTAATTATCACACTTGGTTAGTATAAACTTTTACTAACAAAACTATACTTATTGATGATGGATCTAAATCCTTACCCTCGGGTTCTCGAACGACAGTTATTTGTGGTTTTTCTCCACTAGATGGATCAAAACCCGCTGATATCCCACCAACGTAAAGTGGTTCGATTGTACGCACTACTTCAAATAACCGATCCTCGTTAGTAGAGGGTCCACAACCCGGTGGAAAGTCTCTTACACCCGATACTGCCCTTCGTTTGTAGTTTGATGGTAAAAGAGTACATCCTCTCTTCCAAACACTCCGTACGGCTCTTTTCTTACCTATCTTGTTAGTCTCAATTCGCCCCTAAAATAACGTTGATTAGTGATCCATTCTAAAAGAATTGATACGATCGAAATTAAAAATCCTTACCCTCGAAGATTTTCGAAAGATCACTTCTTAAAAGTTGCCTTCAACAAGGATCCTTAAAAATCCTTTCCAAGGATTCGGCCTAGGAGAGAAAAATAAAAGGATTATGAGACTATAATAAAAAAAAGGAGATCATGAAAACGATTGACAAGATCCTTACTTGATTCACTTGAAGGTTCGGCCTTGAACAAAGAGAAGAAAGGAATTTATAATTCAGCTTTAACAAAAGAGAAGAGAAAAGATGGTGGTTTCAAATATGATGGTTTCGGTTTTTAACCAAAAGAAAAGAAAGAAAAATGGTGAAAAGATTATAGGATAGTTTCGGCTATGAGAGAAGAAAGAAAGAAAATGAAATGAGAAGGAAAGAAGGAAGAAAAGAGAAAGAGAAGAGAGATTAAAGAAGAAGATGATGATGATGTTGATTCTCAAAAGAAAAGAAATGTGTTTAGGAACCTATGCACATTCGGCCAAGAGGAAGAAATTGAAGAAAAAATGGTTCTTTGAACTTTGTAGTTTCGGCATTGAGGGAGAATTGAAGAAAATAAATTTATGATCTTTGAAACTTTCGGTTACAAGAGAATTTGAAAGATGTTTGCTTAGAAGAAAAGAATTAGAAAGGCTTCTCAAACCGAATGGTAATTTGCAAAAAGGACAAAAGAAGAGAAATAAAATTTCTCTTTTGAGTAAATAGGTATTCGGCTATGAACAATGGTTTTGGAGGAAATTGGTCAAAATAAAGGCCAAACAAAGCAAACTTTTTACCAATTGCCAATAGACAATTTCGCTAAGAGAAAAATATTGGACAAAGGAAAAATTTCACAAATGACAACCTTTTGGTCAACTAAACCCTCCCTAATCCCATACCAAAATTCAGCCAACACAATAGCCTACACAATCCCCTTTTTCCTCCACAATTCTTCCCTATCAACTCCATAATTTCCAACTCAATTAAACCTCTCCCTTAGCCCCTTATGCCGTCTAGGTTCATGGTCAAATGACCATGAACAAGTTTCCAAAACATTGCCCATATATCAAGCCTTATGTCCCCCCTATCTTATCATCCTATCTTGATTCCATGCCATAATTCTTTAGCTTGCCTTTTCCATATGGTCAAATAGCCAAAATTAAAAGAATGCTCATCCATTCTAGAAGAACCTTGGCCGACACTATAGGGAAGGAAACAAAAATAAAATCCTCCCATTTGTTAGCTAGGGGATTCGAACCTCTCCCCTCAAGCACTCATCCATGTGTCCTTACCACTTTGCTAATTACTCATCTTATGCTTTAAGCTCCTTGTCATTAATTCTTAAAGCCTAACATGATTAGCTCCATCTTAATTATTAGAAATTAAAAGTTCCACTAAGCATTCACTTAATTAATGAAGCTCAAAAATAACTTCCAAAACACACCTAACATATTTAAGCATGCAACATCAATTAATTAAGTAAGATGCATAACCCTTAATTATTAGGATGTTACAGGCCTAGTGGGATTGGGCCCATTGGGCCTTGAGCACAGAAGCATTTAAAATTTTTGACAACAAAAGAACGACATTATTTCAAGTTGGACTTATTGGGAAGGTGATTTTGGAAAGTTACGGGTTTCTAGGAAGTTCTGGGTTCAAGATATGACATAGGAAAATTTTAGTGTTGAAGCATTTAAAGGGGAGAAGGCAAGTGGCGTCCAGCATACGAGAATAATTGGGCAACTTGCTAGCAGAAAAGGAGCTTGTGGCTTAGTGGCAAGTGGCGTGAATTGGCTGATGGGAGAGCTTGGGTTTGAATCTGACCTAGTGCACTTGTTTTGGATTAATTTTTTTTGGTGCTTTAAGATAAGTGTCGGCCATGGTCTTAATTAAGGCAATGAATACTTTTTATTTGTACAAAGGAGGCTAAGGAATATGGTAAGGAGGAAGATAAGGGAAAAGGAAGGAAAGATTGAAAAGAAAAAGGCAAGAGAAGGAGACATGTTGGCCTATTATGTGGAGGATGTTTTGGAAAGAATATTTTGGGTCAACACTCGTCTTTTTGGTAAAGATGATACAAGGTTTTGGTAGGGAGAGAAAAGGGAGAGCCTAATTTCTCTTGGCTATTTTTGCAAAGCTTTGATCATTTCGGCTTTTTCTTTACCAACTACTTTTCTCTTGTTTTGGCCGAAATACCTAGCCTTTGTTCATTTTGTCCCCTTGTTGTGTCGTAACCCTCAATCCATCCTATTCATTCTTCCATTATTTTGCCGAAAATGTCACGCCATTCTTTACTACTACTTATCGATCTCTTAGCCTTGGTTTCGGAAGTTGATTGGTAAGTGGGTGATTAGGTGAATATTGGTGCTAAGATGTTACTCTTTATTTTGATGTTTTACACGCTCATGTGATTCTATTTTATGGTGATGATATCAACTTCTTGCTCTTGTGGAAGGGCCGAATATTGGATGAAGGCTCACCCCTTTTGGTACATCACTTATTTATTTTTAGGAACTCATTGCAATAGCCAAAGTGCAAGGCTGGATTTTAGAACCTAGTAGGAAAGGGTCACGATTGTGGGACAATGAAGAGTGGTTCTTTAGGAAATCGAATAAGGTGTGTAATCTCGTACCCCATCCGAATACATGTTTGAAATGGTGTGTAATCTCACACCTCTCTGAATATTTGCATGAAATGTTTTGTGATTCGGTACAAAGATTGAAAAACCAGATACCGGCATCTGTGACCACACGGGCGTGCATATGTTCGTTATGGAAACCATATTTTGCAATGAAACGGTTTTTGATTAGTAGCAGTGATGTGAATTTGAAAAATCACAAAAAATAGCAGAAAGGGAATTTGAAAGTGAATAAGATATAGAATTATAGCTTATCGTGTCTATTTTTATATGAATGAAACAGAGAAGGAAGAATAATTTTATATTCTGTGATATTTTAATTTTAGTGAGACTAGTTCTGAATGACTTTGTGGTTCCCTATTCTTTCTTGAAAAAATCATTCAAAATTGTACAAAGTGAATTATGAGTTATAATTTGTATGTATAGATTCCTTAATGAGTCTATTTTCAAAATGTGGGAGCAATGTATGAAAACTGTATAATGAGATATTTAGATTTAAGTTAAGAGAGATCAGAATCATTGGTTAGTGATGCAGGGGAAACTTTAATGAATAAACTGTACTAAACGGATTAGCCAAAAATCCTGGAAAAATTGTAGTGAGAATATATATGAGTCTAGTTTCAAAGAAAATTTACGGATCTAAATTTCGAGTTTCCTAACTCGAGTTATAGTCAATTTAGTCAATATGACACGGATGGATAGTTCCAATTTTTATGCCCCAAATTAGTAGTTAAGTTCGGGGCTGCAAAATTACGAAAATACCCTCGATGGTTAAAATTAGAGAAATACCTTTGGGTTGTGAAATTACAAAAAATGCCCCTATGGGCTGAATTACGAAAATGCCCCTATGGGTCGAATTGCTAGAATGCTTTAGTGGGCCGAATTACAAAGTTTTATAATTGGCCGATTTACCGTAATAAATTATTGGATTAATGTTTGTTGTACTTATATATGGATATTATGCTTTATTATGTATGTTGCATTTTACATATCGCATGGGTTTAGGCAAATTAAATGAAGAGAAGTGTAGCCTAGTGGCATTGCCACAATTTGTTCATTAATGTGCTTATGATTCTGGTGGCTCAGCCACAAATATTATAAAAAGCAGTCTGACTGCAGCGTTTCTGGTGGCTCAGCCACAATAAAATATTATAAATGGCAATTTGCCTAAGTTTTGGTGTGATAGCGGGGTGGGTTGACTTGATCCCCATAGGTGTGACGGTTTGTATGGGGGTGTGTTGGATGGATGGGTTGGGTTGCATACATTGCACATATATATATTTTGTTATGTAATTGGGATTCGGCCCAAGATTTTGCTATGGGCTTAGGCCCAAGATGTTACTAAACGAGTTCAGGCCCAGTGGTTGACGGTTAGGGGATTATGCACTAAGTTCTTGTAACTCACCCCCTTTCTTTCTTAATCCTTGCAGGTAAAACTTAGTGATGTAGACTTGGGCCATGGATGACTTGATGGAGGCCATACTTCAGAAAATGGCGTCATTGAACTTTAAATTTCTATTTTTGTTTACTTTATTACTTTTATTATTTTGGGTTTTTAAGTTGTAATAAGGCCTCTGAAATATGTTATTTTTGCTTTATGTTTGATGTACTTATTATTTTGCTTGATTTATTTTAAATGGAAATTTTCTAAAAGTATAGTCAACGATTTTCCAAAGTGATTAATAAGTGGATTTTATAAATAAACTTTTACAAATGATTTAACTCGGACTTTCTTTCAAAATATCAACGACATTTTCAAAGGTCACGTTTTATAAGTTTATTAGTTCAAATTATCAATTTTTTTCAATCAACCTTTGTGATTAGTAGTATTTTTATCAAATATTTCAAATCAAACTTGTTTTCTTGGTTATAATGAATTAATACCTATTTTAGTTCGAATAAAAAGGATTTAACATGTTTTCCTCATGTGACATGTCAGATCTGGTCATAACGCATGGGCCGGGTTAAGGTGTTACATTTTATGGTATCAGAGCCTGATTACAAAACTCGACTGTGGTTTGGGTTCGAAAATGATTTCCAAAGCTATTGAAATTTAATTTATAAATGCATGTTCCAAAGGAAGTATGGCACCATGGGTATCCGGCACCAACTCAAGTAAGTTTATGTTTTTATTTTAAGATTATTGTGGCATGATTGTAGAAATACTCTAGAACTTTTAGCTTTAGGAGTTGGAACTATAGAGATTGAGACTTTAGGATACGTTTTGCAAAAATGACATTACTTCTTATACTCCATAAAACATTATTTAATAAATATTGAATAGTATACTGATCCATAAGACTCTTAATAAGATTAAGTCGATTTAATGAACATGAGCGCTATAGGACGTGGACGTGGTAGACGTGGCCGTGGTAGAGGCCTAGGAGCTAGGGCTGGATCTTTAGCATGAGTCATGTGCTCGAAAGGGAGGCATTGGCGTCGCCAATGGCTGAGATAGGATCTCATGATCAAACTGGGGTTGATGAGCTATTAGAGAGGTTTTAAGGGAGATTAAAGGATTTAGTGAGGCCCTTCGGGTTAGATGCGTGGATTGTAAAAAAAAAGGATCGCGGTTCTTCAGGGTTGCAATCTCGTTCTATGAAGCGTGTCAAGGCACGTCCAAACTTTTTGGCTTGTGATTATTGTAGAAGGTGTCATCCGGGAGATGCTAGAGGAGGTCAGGAGCATGCTTGAAATGCGGGTCTAAGGAGCATAAGGCTCGAGATTGTTTCATCACCATCAAGTCAGGTATGTTTTGGTTGGACGTGATGTTTGAATGTAGAAATTTTAGGTATAAGTGGAAGATAACTACTTGCTTCTATGATTAGATGTTTGGTTATGGGTAAGAGGATTCAAGATTAAGTTAAAAGTACATTAATGTTATTAAAATCAAAGTGCACATCGAAAGCATAGTGGTGTAACTTGAGCGGTGCATTTAGTAGTTGGTTGGAAATTTTGAGGACGAAATTTCTTTAAGGGGGTAGAATTGTAACATCACAAAATTGGGCCTAGTAGGATTGGGCCCATTGGGCCTTGAGCACGAAAGCATTTAAAATTTTTGAGAACAAGAGAACGACATTATTTCACGTTGGACTTTATTGGAAAGGTGATTTTGGAAAGTTACGGGGTTTCTAGGAAGTTCCAGGTTTAAGTTAGGCCATAGGAAAATTTTAGTGTTGAAGCATTTAAAGGGGAGAAGCCAAGTGGTGTCTAGCATAAGGGAATAATTGGGCAACTTTCTAGCACAAGAGGAGCTTATGGCTTAGTGTTAAGTGGCGTGAATTGGCTGATGAGAGAGCTTGGGTTCGAATCTGACCTAGTGCACTTGTTTTGGATTAATTTTTTTTGGTGCTTTAAAGTAAGTGTCGGCCATGGTATTAATTAAGGCAATGAAGACTTTTTATTTATGGAAAGGAGGCTAAGGAATATGGTAAGGAGGCAGTCGAACGCATAATGGATGATCTGGATTTCACAGAAGAAGAGAAGCTGAAAGGAGTAGTGTCCCTTCTCTGGGACGAAGCTTATCAATGGTGGCTTAAGGTTAAGGATGGTACAGTGGCTGACCGTATCACCTGGGATTACTTCAGAACTGCATTCCAAATAACATGAATCTGGTTCGGGAAGTAGGTTGGTGGCGCAACGTAGAGTATTTATGAATCTGGTTCAGGAAAGTAGGTCGGTGGCGGCGTATGAAGCGAAATTCTTACGCTTGAGCCGTTATGCTCGAGGGATAGTGGCCACAAAACATAAACGGTGTGCTCGATTTGAAGATGGCCTGAAGGATAATTTACGTGTTTTGATAGCTCCACAGTGGGAGAGGGAATTTGCTGTGCTTGTGGAGAAGGCTAAGATAGCTGAGGAGGTAAAGTGAATGGAAAAGCTGAATTGGGATAAAGATAGATGTGAAAGTAGGAGGAATTTTGGATCGTCAGGAGCAGCTGGGCGTACTCAGAAAAGACCTAGGTCGGATGGGCCGAACTGAGTGGAGAGACCTGCTGCTAACAAGACACAGAGGTGTGTTTGCTGTGGTAAATTCCATATAGGTGAGTGTTGGGCAGGTAGTGGAAAGTGCTTTAGGTGTGGATCTTTGGACCATCAGATTAGATACTGTTCACATCCACCGAGCGATGTAAGACCCGCAGGGCAGGGAAATGCTCAGCAAGGTAGAGGGGGTTAGCAGCCGCAGAGGGGTTGTGGTCCAGCTAAAGGTTGTAACGATTTCGGTCAGGCCGTGGAGCACCAGGCCGAGGGGTATGAAACACTGAGGTGAGACAACCGGGGTTAGTCTATGCTGCCAAATGTCGAGAGGAGGCTGACGCACCAGATGTTATAATCGGTACATTTTTAATATTTGGCTTGCCTTACACTGCATTGATTGACATTGGGTCGACACATTCATATGTTGCTAGTAGTGTGTCTGGAAATTTAAGTTTAGATTTTGAGATTACCCCTAGGGCGATGACTATAATTAGCCCATTAGGACAATCTGTGGTAGTAGATGAACTCTATCGGGAGGTACCCTTAGAAGTTCAGGGAATAGTTTTTCGGATGGATCTGGTGGAATTGCCGTTCGGGGAGTTCGACTTAAAATTTGGCATGGACTGGCTGAGGAAGTATCAAGCTAATTTAGATTGTGCAGCCAAGCGTATGGTGCTGAAAACCCCCGAGGGTGGTAAAGTGTTGGTAATAAGAGAAAGGGGGGAACTGTCTGTCAAATGTAGTGACTACCCTAATAGCAGAAAGGATGGTGAGAAAAGGATGCGAGGAAGTTTTAATATTTGTTCGGGCTCTAGAAGCCAAGGACCTAACTATTGGGGATGTTAGGATGGTTAAAGAGTTTCCTGATGTTTTCCCAGAAGAGCTTCTGGGACTACCCCCTGATCGTGAAGTGGAGTTTGGTATCGATCTTTTTTCAGGAACAAGGCCAGTATCTATTGCCCCATATAGGATGGCGCCAAAGGCGTTGGTGGAGTTGAAAGCACAAATATAAGAGTTGTTAGATAAAGGATTTATTCAACCAAGTGTGTCGCCGTGGGGAGCGCTGGTGCTATTTGTCCAGAAGAAAGATGGATTAATGCGTATGTGCATTGACTATCATCAATTGAATAAGTTAACAGTTAAGAACAAATACTCATTGCTAAGGATCGATGACTTGTTCGATCAGTTGAAGGGAGCCTTAATCTTTTCAAAGATAGATCTGAGGTTAGGATACTATCAGCTTAAGGTCAAGGAGGCAAATATTCATAAGACAGCTTTTAAGACTCGCTATGATCATTACGAGTTCATGGTAATGCCATTCGGATTGACCAATGGACCAGTAGCATTTATGTGCATGATGAACCGAATATTCCAACCCTACTTGGATCGATTTGTCATGGTATTCATAGATGATATCCTAGTTTATTCAAGATCGGAGGAGGAACATGACTTACGCCTTCGAGTGGTCTTGCAGATCTTGAGGAAAAGCAATTGTATGCCAAATTCAGTAAGTGTGAAATTTGGCTAAGGGAAGTTACATTTTTAGGCCATGTTGTGTCGGTAGAGGGGATTAGAGTTGACCCTCGAAAAATTGAAGCGGTGTTAGATTGGAAGCCGCCTAGGTCTGTGGCAGAAATTTAGAGTTTTCTTGGATTGGCCGAGTACTATCGAAGGTTTGTTGAAGGATTTTCTTCAATAGCGGCACCATTGACTAAGTTATTACGGAAAGGAGTTCCGTTTGTTTGGTCTGATAAGCAGCAAGAGAGTTTCGAGAAGTTAAAAAGGATTTTGACGGAGGCTCCAGTATTGATCCAGCCAAATACTGGAATGGAATTCGTAATTTGCTGTGATGCGTCACACACGGGACTAGGATGCGTGTTGATGCAAGATGGAAAGGTAGTTGCATATGCATCTCGGTAGTTAAGACCGCACGAAGCAAATTATCCCACCCATGATTTGGAATTGGCGGCGGTGGTTTTTCCTTTAAAGATTTGGAGACATATTATTTGTACGGGAGAAATCTGTTATTTACACCGATCATAAGAGCCTAAAATACCTTTTGACCCAGAAGGAGTTGAATCTAAGGCAAAGGAGGTGGATCGAGTTGTTAAAGGATTATGATTGCTTAATCGAGCACCATCCGGGTAAAACTAATGTTGTGGCGGATGCTTTAAGTCATAGAGTAATCTCTGACTTGAGAGCGATGTTTGCTCACTTAGTTTATGCGATGAAGGGAGCTTATTGGCTGAACTTCAAGTGAAACCCTCTTGGATCGTCAGGTTGAGGAGAAGCAACAGACCGATGAGTTGCTACAAGAGAAGTTTCAGGTAGGATCAAGTGATGGATCGACAGATTTTAGTATGAATGAGGAAGGACTGTTATGTTTTCAAGGAGAGTTTGCATGCCAAAAGATCCGAAATTGAGGCACAGGATTTTTCAAGAAGCACATGGAGGTTCACATGCTATGCACCCTAGAGAGAGTAAGATGTATTGGGATTTGTGGGATCAGTTCTGGTGGCCGGGCTTGAAGTGTAAGATAACTAAATTGGTGAGTAAGTGTTTAACCTGTCAGCAGGTAAAGGCGGAGCATCAGTTACCATCAGGGTTGTTGCAGCCAGTGAATATTCCACAATGGAAGTGGGAAAGGATCAAATGGACTTCGTTAGTGGGCTACCCTCGCGCCTACTAGGAAATATTCAGCCAGTACGAGTCAATTACTCTCTGCAGAATCTAGCTAGGTTATATATAGCGGAGGTAGTGAGGTTGCATGAGCACTAGTATCGATCATATCGGACAGAGACCCTAGGTTCACGTCGCGATTTTGGAGGGCATTGCATCAAGCATTGGGTACGAAATAGGATTTCAGTACAGCATTTCATCCTCAGACAGATGGACAGTCTGAGTGGGTAATTCAAATCTTGGAGGACATGTTGAGAGGATGTGTCATTGATTTTAGAGGTAGTTGGGAAGGGTTTTTACCGTTGGCGGAGTTTGCTTCCAACAACAGCTACCAGTCTAGTATTCAGATGGCGCCCTATGAAGCATTGTACGGGCGAAAGTGTTGTACTCCTACCAGTTGGACGGAATTAGGGGAACGTCAAATTTTGGGTCTGGAGTTGGTTACCGAGACAGAGGAGAAGGTTGAGTTAATTCGAGCTCGACTGAAGGTAGCATCGGACCGAAAGAAGTCCTATGCAGACTTGTAGCGTAAGGACATAGAGTTTGCAGTGGGTGACAAGGTGTTCTTGAAGGTGTCGCCATGGAAGAAAGTGTTGAGGTTTGGACGGAAGGGTAAATTATGTCCCAGATTTATCGGACCTTATCGAGTGTTGAAACGAGTAGGGCCAGTAGCCTATCAGCTAGAGCTACCTTCAGAGCTAAGCCAGATTCACAATGTATTCCACATCTCTATGTTAAGACGTTACCGTTCGGATCTGTCTCATGTGGTGCCTGTGGAGGAAATCGAGGTAAGACCTGACCTACCCATTGAAGAGGAACTAGTGGAAATCTTGGATCATGATGTCAAAGTGTTGCGAAGGAAAATGGTTCCGTTAGTTAAGGCTCTATGGCGAAATCACAGTTCTGAGGAGGATACTTGGGAACCAGAGGAAGCGATGCGACGACAATACCCACATCTATTCTGATCAGGTAATTTCGAGGCCAAAATTTCTCTTAGGGGGTAGAACTGTAACATCCTGAATTAATGGGCCTATGCATTCTATGTGCGTGGTTGTGCTTACTATGCTTGTTAGAATATTTTAGGGGTCCAAAATGGGCTCGAAGTTGGGCCGAGGCCTTAGTCAAATTTTTTGTTTTGACATTCTAGTGGAAAGCCAGTTAGGATAGGGCTTAAAAGATGTTATCTGTGTTTTAAGACGCAAGTGGGCTTGTGGCCCAGGGGCAAAGTGCCGCCACTTAGGGAGCAGGGAGGTGGCGTCAACTGAGGAGGTCCAAGGTTCGAGTCGCATTACCCACTTATTTTAAATGTTTTTGGCGTTAAAGGAGAGGAGAGTTGAGGGCGGCTAGGATGCTTGCAAGTAGGAGATTAATGGAATGGATGATGTGGATAGTGTGGCTGATAAAGTGACTAATAAAAAGGAGGAAGAGGTGGTGTTATCAAGGCCACTTGAGAATGAGTGATCAGATGAAGATAAGGAAAAAAAATTAGGAATTAAAATTCCAACACTGAGGGGGAGGAGGAATCTGTAATAGTCCAGTTTACACCGTAGTCGGAATAGTGGTTTCGGTACCCCAAATTCGAGTCTGTATAATATTTTAATATTATATTCTGTGCTATTGATAGGTGGTTTAGCATGTGTTAAATTTTCGTAAATTAATATGTTCGTCTGTGTGTATAATTTGACAAAAGGATTAAAATGCATTAAACATGAAAGTTGCTTGCTATTTGTCAAGGTATTAAAGTGTTGTGGCTTTTTAAATATGAGGACTTATGTGGCAATTAAGCCAAAAGTATGTGAGTGGATGGTAACATGCTTATGTAAATTGTTTTTATATGTTATTTTTTTATGTAAGTTAAAGTTATATTACATATTATATGGATATATTATAATAATAGAAAACAAGGTAGTGGAATTCATTCATGCTTATACCACCGAAAAACACAAAAAAGAGAAGAAAAGAAAAATAAGCTAGGTATTCGGCATTCATCAAGCTTAATTAAGGTAATTTTTTTACTTTGGTTTTCGATAATTTCTACGTTTTTGTTATCGTTGCTTCGAGAGCATTAAAACCCATGTCTCAATTTCAAAAATTGATGATGTTTGTGTAAAATGCCATTTATGCTATGTTGAGTTTTCTAATGTTTTATAGAATTAGATGTTAGATATGTAATGGATGAACATACTTTGTTATTGAAATTTTGATGAATTTAGCTAAATAGGGTAAATTTATAAAAATAAATTTTTTAGGGTTTAAATTGCAAAACAAATGAAATGTATAGACTTATATGATTATGTGGAAGATTCGGGCTAGCTATATTGTTGGGAGATTTTGCATATTTTATGTTTTGTGCAGATAGGACTAAATTGTAAAAATGTGAAACATTAGGGACAAAATGGTAATTTGCCCATTTAGGTGTTTTTGGATTAAATTGAAATGAAATGTGCTTGAATGAGCTTAATTTGATCATGTTTAGATCAAGAACAAAAGAAAATGGACTTGGATCTGGGAAAAGCGAAAATTATCGAATAGTCGATTTTTGTCGTCCGACGATATTCGAGGTAAGTCTTTAAGTAATTTTAATATTGTTAATGTTGGTTATAACCTTTATTACATGTTGAATTATAAATTTATAAGTGTGAAATAGGCCAAAGCTGAATATGATAAATGATTTTTAATGATGAAATGTAGTTAAATTTATTTGAATTTGATATGTGATAGTAATATGAATTATGTGTGACATGTGATATTGGTAATGTGTATTGTGTATGAAATGGTTTTATTATTTTCATACTCGGGCTTCGAGCCTAGCAGGCCATGTGCTGGTGAATTGTATATGGCTTATTGCCTAGTAGGCCTTGTGCCGGTGAAGTGTATCGGGCTTATTGCCTAGCATGCTAAATGCCGGTGATTAAATTTCAGACCTAAGGTCTAGCAGGCTTAGTGCCGGTGTATGTTTCAGGCTTTGTTGCCTAGCAGGCTTAATGCCGGTGATTTATTATAGTAAAGGGATCATGGATGATTAACAAGGTGAAATTTAATTACTGCAATAAGCTAAATGTTTAGGTATGTACAAGCTTTATAGTTACAAGGAATAAGGTAAGTTGTTATATTACTATTCGAAGTTAGTAATATGAAATATGGTTGAGGAATTTTTGTAAGATTTTATATGTGCATATGGCTTTACAAATAATGAGTATAATATATTTGAAATTGATCTTGGTTGTGCCTTTGAAATCTGGCCATATGTGTAAGTGTAATATGTGAGGGTAATGCATATGTTTACATATGTGTATGATTGATTATGTATGGTTGATATGTATACTGCACTTATTCGATTTGGTAATATGTGGAAACATAGTAAATTTAAGTGTATTTTGTGAGTTGCCTAATCAAGGTGATTTGGGGATATTTTGATGTAGTCAAAGAAGAGGCATGAGCATTCGGCATTAATAAACCGTATTAGTATTAAGCTTTAAAAATGTTATGATATTAATTATGGTTTTGTAAATGTTTGAATGATTATCTGATCTAATATTTCTGCTTAAGACTTACTAAGCTAGTTAGCTTACTTTGTGTGTTATGTTTTCACTTTGTTTTATAGATTTTATTCTAGCAACGAGCTCAAGGGATCGTCAACGAAATCATCCATACTATCAATCTATTTTGGTATTTTTTTTTTTTTTGAGTTTGGTTTTTGGATAGTCTAAACTATGCTATTAGCCATGAAGTTTGTTCTTGTATATATATTAAAAGCCATGCGAAAATGGCTTATCTCCTTTTGTTAGTTTGGTATTGAAAAATGTGTTTTTTTTTAATTAGCATATATTCGACCATGGTACATATAAATATTTGATAGGTATAGTTTGGTTTTGTGGATTAGGGCATTTTGGGCTAAGATAATGTTTTGATAATATATATTCAGTTTAAATATAAGTTCATGTTATGTATAATGTTTCATAGTTTAAATGTGCAGCCGTTTGATATATATATATATATGGTGATTTGCAAGTATATTTTCCTATAAGGATTCGGTGTATAATGGTAAATAATGAAGTTATACATGAACATATTTGTGTATGGGTTGAATTGAAAATGGTATGTGCTAATTAGGTAATGGTAAATATTACATATATATATGGAATGCTTTGAAATTTTGTTTGATTGAGTATGTAAGTGACTATGAGATTTTATTTTGTGTTTGTATTATAGGTGAGTAAATGATATTTTTCATATGTGATATTGACACAAAGAGCATTCATGTCTATAATTAAAGAAACAAATGTATCATACGTTTAATAATAGTGTATGCTTGAATGTATGGTTGATAATAGAAATGAAGTAAATGTTTAAATATTATATACCTATTTAGCCATTATTTTTAAATGATCATGTGATTCGTATAATGCAAGTTGATGTATTAAGATTAGATGACATATATATATGCTCATTTGTGATAGCATGAAATGGTATGAATTTATCAAATGTTTGTTTAGATGGAGTACGTTGACTTGGTAATTGATTTAGTGATGCCTATAACCCTAATCCGGCGATGGACACGGGTTAAGGGTGTCACAGAATCGGTTTTGGTATATCCAAGGGGTGCCGAAATTTCCCTTGATTAATAGCTTAGTTTGACGTTTTAAAAAGGGGCATTTTTGGGTTTTAGGTAGTAGGTGCCAAAATTTTGTGTTTAGGTGGGGGAATATCTTTTTATTTTTGGTATTAGGGTTTTATTTCCCATTCTCTTCTCTCATAATTCAAAAGCCGAAACCCCTAATCTTATTCTCTCATCTCCACTTTTATGCAAAAGCCGAAATTCCATTGTTTTCTCTGCTTTCATCTCCATAGCCGAATGCCCTTATCAATTCTTTTCTCTTTGACGATTTCTTCATCAAAGTCGAATCTTCATAGATCTCTTGAGATCATTTTTTCTTTCTGATCTTCTCAAAAGCTGAAATTCCCTAGGAGTTGCCGAATTCTCCGTGTTAAGGTAAGTGTTGATTTATTCTATTCTTTTTTATTCTCTTCCGGTTTTTGAGACCATAGTCGAATGGCTAGTTGGTTGTTAGGCCATTTGTAGTTTGACGTTTTCACTGATCTCGTGTTCTTTTTTGGTGACATTCCAGGATTTGAAGGAGATCTAATCGCCTAAGTTTCTTAGCCAAAAATCATTAACGTTCGAACCATATTATTATTTTCAAGATTTCAAGGTAAGGGTTCAATTCTCCCTATAATGTTTAATCGGTTTCTTTTCGATTAATTGTGCCTTAACCTAATGCCTCGTGAAGCAATCATTATAGTATCCTCTGACTAAGGTCCTTCATGGACTCGAATGTCATCAAATCAAAGGAAGGGTTTGGATCTGTAGTCCCAGCCCCAAAGTTCAAGAAACGCGTGGTGTCAACGGTATGAGGTTGGTCATCGGGTTGTGGATCGACTTTAGAGCAAAACCTTAGGCAGTTAGCAGTCGTATCGACTTTTGATAGTGGTGACATAGAAAGTACTGTCTTATCGGTAATCAAGTGTGTAGATTTCTATCACACTAGTTAATCTATATTATATGCATGTTATGGGCTAAAAGCAAAACGAGGTCAGTATGAACAATCGTATTACCCGTAAAGGGTAGGCAAGGGATGCAGTGCGTAATCACGTAAACTTCTATGTGTATCGAAGTATGTGAAAGTCTGTGATCTGTTTAGATAGTATAATGTTCTGATTCTTGCATGTATGTATGCATGGGATGGGATTGATATGATAAAGGGGAAGAAGGTCGCATAGCGATCGGTGGCTTTGCCACATAGGTCACATAGTGATCGGTCTTTACGACAGGCAGTACAACTATCGAAATACTACAATGTATTATTAAGGTTGCATGGCAATCGGTGGCTTTGCCACATAGGTCACATAGTGATCGGTCTTTATGACAGCAGCACAGCTATCAATATGATGTGTAACGGATAGAGGGATGATTGTAGAAATCCCCAAGGTGTGATGGTTGGTACGGGGGTGTGTAGAGAATGGACTCTTAGGTTTGGGATGGGCCATGTTGTATGTAAATATATATTGTGTTGCCATTGTGCATGGGCCAAGGACTATAATGTGTTTGTGGGCCTCAATGCTTTTATGTATTTTCGAGATTTTCACACTGAGTATTGGTGACTCACCCTTTTATTTTTCTCAACTTTTCAGACGAGTAGTAGATCGTGGACAAGGGACCCGAGGCGGACTCGAGGGGCCATCAAGTCTTTTATCTTCATAGACTATTTTCGGTTTTTCTTTAAGTTTCAATTTTGGGATTATTTTTGAAATAAGGCCTCCATAACTTGGTTATCAAACTATATTTTTTTTGTGTTACATCTTATAAACTTATGTTTTCAAAGTCTTAATTATAAAGTGAAATGAAAATGGGTTTTTCAAGCATGATCAATGCAAATGTTAAAGTTTCTTCAAAATATCACAATTAATGATTAATTGGTTAAAATAAGCTGAGATTTTCAAAACCCATCAAAGAAAGGTTTTCAACATTCAACCCGTAGCATACCAGATCCGGTCATGACGTTTGGGCTGGGTTTGGGGTGTTACAGATTAGAGGAAAACATCTTCATGCGGAGTTCATGAGACTACCGAGTTGAATGGAGTTTATTCCGCCTTTACTTTTTTTATTATGATTTAAATATGGTTGCAATGTGTTTTATGAATTTGTCATCAAAAATGGTAGCTTAATCTGTTGAGCTAGGATGATTGCATTTATTCTATGAAGTTTGTCAAATCATGTTTATAGTGTTTGTACCTCAATCGATCATGTTTTCAATTAAGCTAAAGTATGTTTTTCATTCATACGTGAATCAATGGATTTGAATTAGCTGAATGATCCTGACCAGTCAACGACTAATGGACACAATAATTGAAAAGTGAATGCTTAATTTAGTTCCTGATCTGACTAAATTAAAGGTTCATAATAACTTTGACGAGCTCTATTATCTTGCATAGTTTTTAGATTTATGTGATTAAATTGTTTCAAACTTGATCCATCCCTTTTACTTCACATGAATTCTAAGAAACCTTTAGTTTAATATGGTCAGTAGAATGCATATTTCACTAAGTAAAAGATTTTGAAATGACATAATTTGGTTTCGAAACTCCTAAAAGATCGAGTTGCCATGAATGTTTTTCGATCAATGTTAAGCAGGAGAAAACTAAACTAAGTTGAATAGTGTAACTATCCTAGCATAATCATGTTATTGATTGTTGATTTTTAATTAGGAAAATAAGGAAGAGTGGTGGCCAAGTTAAGGATTCTTGGCCTAGTAATTTCGACTATAAAAGGATGAGACTAGGGCCATTCATTATTCATTCTCCTCTCTCTTTCCTTTGCTTGAATATTCTTCTTGAGCATCCATTCTTTTTCTTCTTTTCTTTTAGCCTCCTAGTCGATTCCTTCTAAGCCTATTATTCCTCTCTTCTTTCATCTTTGAAACCGAATACATAAGGGAATCATAGTCGATTGTTCATCAAGTCTCTAAGCCGAATCTCCGAAGGTTGAAGTGAAGGTGCAATCGATTCCTTCAAATAAGGGTAAGATCCAAGTTTGGTTTCCATTCTTTATATTTTAGACTTATCGAAATCTAGGGCTAATCCCATTAATGTTCATGGTTGCGAAACTTTGAAGAGATCTTTCGGGATTTACTAAGTGTAGGCTACAAGGAAGGAGAAGTTCTTTTCCAAGGTACACCATAGGCGCGTGTTCCTAGTTATTCGGTGAGTTTGGGATTTAAAATCCACAAGGTAAGTGTCTATAGCTTTCGCTAAGGTTATTTTGATAATTAGATCTAATTCTTGTTTGTTTAAAAGCCAAAACTAACCCCGATGAGATTTAGTGCTTGGCGAATACAAGGAGGAGCATAGCATAGATTTGGGATTTGATTAGTATTGAAATCGGCAACAAGGTAAGTTTTAAGAATACTAATCCTACTAGGATTTGGATTTATGGTCAAATGGTTTTTTAAAGTAGTAAGTGATTAATCAAATGTAGGAATTGAGATCTAAAGCAATAGATCGGGTTTTCTGGATTTCAAGGAATTGATAAGCAAATCGGTGTGTACCTACACTAAATCTTAATAGATTCTGGCTTTAATTTTATTATATGTGCTAATATAAAAGTGTAAGAATATGGATAAGGTATCGTGTACCCCCCACGAATCCTAATAGATTTATGGCTTAAATATGTTATATATGATTAATGTGAAAGTGAAAGAATGTGGCTAAAGTACCATATTATGGTACAAAGTACCTGTGCACGTTTTCCTACTCCTACTAGGATTTGAAATATGTTATATTTAACATGTGAAAAGTGATGTGAAAGTGAAATTAAATATGATATGCATGATATGTATAATTTGGGGCATTCAAGTTAATTGAGAAAGGGGAAGAAGGTGTTGACTTTGGTCTCACCAACGTTATATTTGAAGGTGTTGACTTCGGTCTCACCAACATTATATTTGAAGGTGTTGACTTGGTCCCACCAACGTTATATTTGAAGGTGTTGACTTGGTCTCACTAACGTTATATGGTGACTACGGTCACAAATATTCAATTTGGTAACCCGGTTACACTATTTGAATATGGTGTCTAATGACACAAATTATATGGGCGATGAGCACGTCAAGCTACAATGACGCCATGGAGGTTGACTTAGTAGTCCCCACGGTGTGCGGGATGGTACGGGTGGTGTGTAGCGGATGGCTATATAGGTTTGGGTCGTGGTTTTTATTATTTTTTTTTTGTTTTTCTAAACTCATCTCATACATCTCATTTCATACTTTGCATTTAGATTAAATTGCATTAGGGATAATCCTGCATTTAGATAATTTAATTTAGCTTAAACATCATCACTCAAAATATTGTATGTTTATCACCAAATTGTTAACTACAAATTTACAATTAATTGATTAACATACATAGTCCCTGTGGAGACAATAACTCTTTTACTTACATTATTACTTGATAACGACTGTGTACACTTACACAATTTCGAGCATTACAATAGTTAGAATTTTTAACTTGGTTCGAGCTATTACCTCCTTGGTTTCCTCCCCATCTCAGATTCAAGTGGTCTCTAGAACAATGGAAATGTGCAAGTGTGCATAACCACAGCAAGTAATAAAGTGACAAGTAAATGTCGAGTTATCGTACCCACAATGACTGTTTAAGAAAATTATTTATTTATGAAATGAAATCCAAACACTTTGGTGATTAAAAATATTTTGATTTTGAGGAAGTGATTAAAACTAAAATTTAACTAAGTAAAATAAAATAAAATAAAATAAAAGTTCCAATGCACGATTTAAAAGATAATTTTAATCAAGATGACGTAATTGTGTTAGATTAATTACATTTCTTAACTTAATATTACTAAACCAATTTTCATGTTGTTACGAATAAATTCACGGTAACTTTGTAATTTGTTAACTATAGCACATTAAAACGTACTAAATTAACTAGTCTCTTGAACATATCACTATGCCAATTCAAATAATTAATCAATTTTAATAGGCAAGTAAAAGATTAAGTGAAGTAACAATATATACCTACATTGAAACAGGTTTAATGACAATAATCTTGTAAGTTATGCAATGATAATGTCTTTGTTTAGTATCATCGCTAATTTAACCCTCAACTATCTTAGAAGATTAAACATGCATTGATTAAGTATTATGTCAATTAATTACAATTTCAATACGATTAATAATTAATTAATTAGTTACCTTACAATTGTAATGCGAGAATAACATAATCATGGTTTTACTTAATCAAACAATTTACCAAGACCTATAACAACACAAACATAATTTTAATAATTTAAGTGGACAATATGCAATCAACCTAACACAAATTAAATTTAACCCATGTTAATTAAATTAAGAATAACAACTTAAAAAATATTCATAGAGATGTTCATAACAACAACAATAAAAGTTAAAGGATAGAAAACTAGAATCAAATCTCGTGTTTCTCCGAAGCTTGACTAGTTTGCTCCGCTCCTCCTTCTCTACTCATTCTTGTTGAACTGAGGCTTCTACAAGAACTTGAATACTGCTACCCAAGGTGGTTGAAGGGATCTTTTCCAAGAGGAAAGTCGACAAGGAAGGGACATGTAACACCCCAAACCCGGCCTAAACGTTACGATCGGATCTGGGATGTCACAGGGAAAGGTTGTTTTGAAATAGGAGAAATTTCGCGATGTGTTAGCATTTGAAAATTCAATCTGGTCTTGGGGTTTTCTCACAAAAACTTAATATGAGTAATCTTATCAATCGAAAACAGGTTTGTATTGTAAAAAATCAAAAACTGGAGGTATCAAAAACGTGATATTTTGAAAACAGTGTATGTAGGTTTAAGAGAAATTTCTGAATTTAGATAATTAATTGCTTGCCATCTTTTGTAAACACTTGAAAAGCATGATTGTTTAGGTTTTTATTTTAGAAACTCCATATTCGACATCTCATGAGATATGTTATAACAGCATAAAATCCAAGCCCAAATTAAAGATTAGGAGGCCTTATTACATAACAAAATCCCAATAAAAAAAACAAGTTCAAATAAAGAAAATGAATTTACGAGAAAAATATTGCACGGCCACCTCAAGTTCGCCTCGACTCCAAATCCACGATCTAGGGATTACCTGCAAAATTAAGTAGAGGGGTGAGTCATCGAGACTCAGTGTGTAATTCCCCTTATAACGCAATCGGCCTTAAGCCCACATAAAATAGCATATTAGAATTGTATGCAATACAGCCCTAGCCCAACCTAGTTTTCCATCCTCTAGGTCACCTGAATCAACCAAACACTTGTGGCATCAAGCCACTATGGTCCCAGACCACTTGTGACAGAGTCACAAAATATATAAATGTAGGGCCAACCTCACTGTGATCCTAGACCACTAAGACAAGTCACTGATAAGCATATGTATACATGGTTCCAAACCACTGTGGTCCCAGACCATTGTGACAATAGCCACTGAATCACACTTCCCCTTTCAATCATATCCCAATCCCATGCGACATGTCATGACATAATATTTCGTGTATGCAGTATGTCATGTATGCAAATCATATATCAAATATAACATATGAAACAAATTTCTATCATAATCAGAACAACAAACACAACATAATCAAGCTAACCAACCTTTAAGGGTATAATAGTAATTTACCTTCTAGGGGTATTTTGGTAATTTACCCACCAAGGTATTTCGGTAATTTCGTACCTACAATGGCCTTTCCGAAGGCCCAATGTCACCCCAAGTGACTCGATTACCATTTTCGATTGTTACTGGACTATTGGGCCTAAATCTCGATTGTGGCCCATTCTGGCCCACACGCTCGTGTGGCCCATTTTGTCAAAATCTAGCCATATATATGAGATTCACATAGTCTAATCCAACATCTACTACACAAACATACAATTTATATATATGGGCCCACTTTGCCCCTTTCGGCCCATCGTGGCCCAAATAGCCTAAACGCACAAGAACACTCAAGCTGGCCTCAACTATCGCGTTGAAGCTCCCACACGTGGGCTCGCACGCTCGTTTGGCTACCATCGTCGTGTGACCGGCATTTCAGCATTTGTCGCTCTACAGCTAGAGTAGAGAGAATACACACCTAATATGAATGTGTAACACCCCAAACCCGGTCTATGCGTTGAGACTAGATTTGGTTTGCTACGTGATTCGAACTATTCTTAAATCTTTAATGAGTTGAAAACTACAATATTGTTTACAGAGTTTAAAATTTGAAGAGTATTAGATTTTGATAAATATTTAAAACATTAGTTGAAAATCATTGTATTA
This sequence comes from Gossypium rotundifolium, assembly GCA_025506655.1. Lineage (NCBI taxonomy): Eukaryota > Viridiplantae > Streptophyta > Magnoliopsida > Malvales > Malvaceae > Gossypium > Gossypium rotundifolium. The sequence continues at coordinate 68,651,713 of CP106725.1, forward strand.
TCAAAAACCGTTAGGAGATTTGTTAAAGAGTTAACAATAAAAAGAATTATTTATAAAAGAATTCCATATACTTTGAAAACCCAAATTTATTTTAGTAAAGCATCATAAAATCACACCCATGATTTAAAAGTCCAAAATAAAGTTTAAATTCCAAACACACATAAAATCCATAAGTTATCTATAGAGGCCATTTATTACAACATCCCAAAATAGTAAAAATAATTATTAAAAGTTCGAGTTTTAAATAACCCATATTTAGCAAGATGGCCTCCACGAAGTCATCCTCATTAAGTCCACATCGGTTTCCATTACCCGAGATGGAAAGAAATTAAAGGGGTGAGTTACTTAGAACTCGATGTGTAACTCACTTACCACCATTATTGGGCAGATTGTCAAGATATTATCTTTGGGCTTGAGCCCAATTCGAATTCAACAATATATCATGAATTTAAAAAATATAATGCATGAAAATGTAATTCCCAACCCAAACCTAATATCCATCCGCTAACACCCCGTACCAACCATCACACCAGTGGGGATCAAGTCAACCCACCCCGCCATCACACCAATCGTAGGCATTAAGCCTTTTTATAATTGTGGCATAGCCACCGAACTAGAGGCAATAAGTCGATATTGTGGCGAAAGCCACCAACTAGAGGCAATAAGCGATATTGTGGCGAAACCACCGAACTAGAGGCAATAAGTGATATTGTGGCGAAACCACCAAACTAGAGGCAATAAGCGATATTGTGGCAATCGCCATTCTTCTCTTCATATATCCCACCCATGCAATTATACATGTACTTTTAAAATATAAAATTTATTAACAATACATAACATGGTGGGTTTATCAATAACATTTCATTTGGCCCTTAATTATAGCAATTTGTCTATTTAGCGGTTTAGTGGGCTTTGGCCCATTTACCTAACTAGAGTGTTATGGCTAAATTTTAACGAACTAGTGTATTTACTACCATTTTCACGAACTAGAGTAATTACGGCCCATTTTCACGAATTAGAGTATTTACGGCCCATTTTCACGAACTAGAGTATTTACGGCCCATTTTCACGAACTAGAGTATTTACGGCCCATTTTCACGAATTAGAGTATTTACGGCCCATTTTCACGAACTAGAGTATTTACGGCCCATTTTCACGAACTAGAGTAATTACGGCCCATTTTCACGAACTAGAGTATTTACGGAATAACAATTAATATCTCGAGGGCGTTTTCGTAATTTTCACGATTTTGTCATTTTTACGTATTTTTGTCAAATATCATTTTTTTTACGTTTTTACCGATCTAATCGTTTTTACGATTTACTTCCATACGAAATTTGACATCCAACCAAAAATAATGAGTGTGAAAATTACACACCTCGATACCGTGAGTACTAACCCTTCTCGCTCCTCGGCACCTAAAACATATTTTGATTCGTTAGTCAACTAACTCGTAAAAATAAATCTTAATCGATAATGGATCCAAAATCTTACCCTCTTGATTTTGAATCACTTCGATTTTCGGTTTTGCCTCGCTAATCGATTCACTAGCCGCCGAGAATCCACCAACGAATAACGGCTCCGAGGTTCGTACTACTTCGAATAATGGACTTCTTTCGGAAGATGGCCCACAACCCGGTGGAAAATCCCGGACTGCCGAAACCGCTCTTCGTTTGAATGGGGGATTTACAGATCCACCCCTCTTACGATAACTAAACACCGCCCTTTTCTTCCCTATCTTGACAGTCTTCAAGATCCAAAGGAATTTAGTTAGATCTAAAATAATATCAATGTTACTAGAGATTTAAAGAGATTTGATTTCCTTACCAAAATAAAACGTCTCCAACGTTTCTCCCGATCTCTTGAGTTCCGATCTCCGTTATTGCACTAAATAATAACGAAAGAAACGTTATTAATATGAATGCTATATCAATCCAAAAAGACCTTCAATAATCTAATGATATTCGCCATAATATCACTTATTAAAATGAAAATGAAAAGAAAAACCCTTACCTATGATCCACAATCGAAAAGAAAAGGATGGAGAATGGTGTCTAAATGATGAAGGATTCTATTAAGTATATTCAAGGAAAAGAAAAATATTTGGTTTATAGGCACAATAGCATTCGCCAAGAGAGTGAAGATGGAGAGAATTTTCGATTGAAAAGAAATAGTATAAGAACGAAAGGATGATGGTGATGTTGTTTTGATTTCAAGGAGATTAGAAGAAAAGAAAAGAAAATATGAACTTTAGGTGCTGGTATATTCGCCATGGCAAAAGAAAAGAAAAAGATGTTTCTTTTTGGTATAGATGATTTCGGCACAAGAAGAAAAGGCACAAAGAATTGGCTATCAAGATAAGCAAAAGGAATGACCAAATGGTCACAAAATTTTGGCTTTACCAAATGCAAAAATCTGCCAAGAGGGATGTTGAAAAGGAGAGGAATAAAATTCTGCACAAAGTGCAAAGAACAACCAAAGAGAGAAAAGAATTTTTCAGCCAAAACTAACTAAAATTTAGGCTCCCTCCTATACCAAATTGCCGTCCAAAGACATGGTCAATTGGCCATTATTTCTTTCCAAAATTTTCCCTTGATAAGTGCCTTATGTTCCCCTATCTTTCCTTAAACCTTTGATTCCATACCATATGTTAGTTGTTACCTTAATCCATTGATACACTAACCAAAAATACATGGTCAACACCTTCCTTATATGTCCCTTGCCGACACTTCCTAGCCATGAGCGAAAATTAAAACAAAAATTTTATCTAGGTGCTATACAAGGGATTCGAACCTCTTCCTCTTACTAGAACCCATGCGCTAACTCCACCATGCCAAATGCTCATTTTATGACACTTTTAGCACATAATTTAGCTTAAGTCTTAATCACCTTTGTTTCACTTCCATAAATCTCAATTTAATAAATTTTATTTCTTCTTCAAATTATGCTTTACCCTCTCAAAGACTTCAATAAGCACCAAATTAAAATAAAAGATTTTTCCTTTAAAATCTAAACACCAAAATCATGCAAATTTAAATACTCAAATTTTTAGGGTGTTACAACTCTACCCTCCTTAAAGAAAATTTAGTCCTCGAAATTTACAGTTGAAAAAGGTGAGGTATTGTTGCCGAATTGCATCCTCTGGCTCCCGTAGCTTCATCCACTCGTGGTTACGCCATAGAACTTTGACCAACGGCACGGTTTTCTTCCTTAATACCTTGACATCTCGGTCTAGGATTTCCACCGGTTCTTCTTCAAAGGACAAATCAATTCACTCAATTCTTCTACCGGTATAATGTGCAAAGGATCCGATCTATAACGCCTCAACATGGAAACATGAAAGACATTATGAATTTGATCTAACTCCAAAGGTAACTCAATCTGATATGCCATTGGACCAACACGCTTGACTACGATAAGGTCCAATATATCTAGGACTTAGCTTGCCCTTCCTTCCGAATCAAGATCTTTTTCCAAGGAGATACCTTCCAGAAACCCGATCTCCCACACTATACTCGATGTCCTTCGCTTCAGATCTGCGTCGACTTACATCTATCTCGAGGCTTCTTTCAACCGTGCTCGAATAACTTTTACCTTATCCTCGGTCTCATATATCATCTCGGGACCTAACATCATCTTTCGCCTTCGGTCCAACAAATAGGAGAGCGACACTTACGACCATACAATGCCTCGTAAGGTGCCATCTGAATGCTAGGCGATAGGCATTGTTATTATCATAAATTACGCGGTGGTAGATAATCCTCCCAACTACCCACGAAGTTGATTACACATCCTCTTAACATATCTTCCAATATCTGAATTACTCTTTCCGTGACCATCGATGAGGATGAAAAGCCGTCTTGAAATTCAACTTTGTCCCCAAGGCTTCATGCGAGCTTTCGAATCGTGATGTGAACCTAGGGTCCCTATCGATATAATAGATCTTGGTACCCCATGTAACCTCACAATTTCGGATCGTAAAGTTTCGCCAATTTACGCAATGAATAATCCGTCTGAGCGGCAAGAAATGAGCGGTCTTCGTCAACCGATCAACAATTACCCAAACGGAATTTTTCTTAGCGGTGTTAACGATAACCCACTAACAAAATCCATAGTTATCCTCTCCCATTTCCAAAGAGGAATCTTTATCGGTTGTAACAATCCATACGGTAATTGATGTTCTGCCTTCACTTGCGACAAGTCAAACATTTTCCCACGAACTCGTAATCTCACGCTTCAACCACAGCCACCAATATCATTCACGGAGATCTCGATACATCTTATTTCCTCCGGATGCATAGCATAAGGGCTACTATGCACCTCCGTAGAATCAGTTGCCTCAAATCTAGATCCCTAGGCATGCATACTCTCCCTCGAAAGCACAACACACCCTCCGTGTTTACTCCAAAATCCCCAATTTCACCATTTTCAACTTGCCGAAGTAAAGGTCCCAACTTCTCATCTGATGTCTGTTTTTCCTTGATTTGTTCCACCACAATGGCTTCACGAAGTTCGCTAACAAACGCCATCCTCGTCTGACTCAAATGGGCAAACAAAGCTCTTAATTCGAATCTGCCTTACGACTTAACGCGTCGGCTACCACGTTAGCCTTTCCGGGATGGTATTCAATGAAGAAATCGTAATCTTTTAACAATTCTACCCATCTTCTTTGTCTTAAATTCAATTCCTTACGGGTAAGGAGGTATTTAAGACTTTTGTGATCCGTGTAGATTACGGACTTCTCACCATAGAGATAGTGCCTCCAAATCTTTAGAGCAAAGACAACGGTAGCTAACTCCAAATCATGAGTAGGGTAGTTTACTTCGTGTGGTCTCAATTGACGAGAAGCATAGGCCACCACCTTTCCATTTTGCATCAACACACAACCTGACCCGTGTGAGGCGATCGCAATAAGCAAGTGAATTCTTTTCGACCTCCCATGAATCAAAACTGAGCTTCATCGGGATCTTCTTCAATTTCTCGAAACTCTCTTGCTGCTTTTCAGTCCAGATATACGGAGCTCCCTTACGCAACAGTTTAGTTAGGGGTGCAGCAATCAATGAAAACCCCTCTACAAAGCGTCTATAGTATCCACCAAGCCTAAGAAACTCAAATTTCACTCATCGATGTTGGTGGCTTCCAATCCGAATAGCCTCAATTTTCCGAGGATCCACCCTTATTCCTTGGTGATACTACATGACCAAGGAAAGTCACCTCCTTTAGCCAAAATTCGCATTTACCAAATTTGGCATACAATTGCTTATCACGAAGTAATTGTAATACTATCATAAATCTTGGTCATGTTCCTCCTCATTTCTCGAATAAACCAATATATCATCTATGAACACTACCACAAACCGGTCTAAATATGGTTGGAAGACTAGGTTCATCATGTCCATAAATGCATTTGGTGCATTGGTTAATCCAAACGGCATCACTACAAACTCATAGTGTCCGTAACGTGTCCGAAATGCCGCCTTATAAATGTCCGCTTCTTTTACCTTAAGTTTGGTGATAACCCGACCTTAAATCAATTTTGGAGAAAATCAAGCTCCTTCAATTGATCAAGCAGTCGTCAATTCTCGGCAGAGGATACCGATTCTTGATCGTCAATTTATTCAACTGTCAGCCAATGCACATACGCATCGATCCATCCTTCTTCTTGACGAACAAGACCGGTGCTCCCCACGGAGACACACTTGGTCGAATGAATCCCGATCCAGCAATTCTTGAATTTGAGCTTTGAGCTCACCAACTCCTTGATTGCCATTCTATAAGGAGCAATGGACCTTTGGAGCCGTCCCGAGCAAAAGCTCAATACCAAATTCTACTTCCGATGCGAGGTATACCGGGAAGTTCTTGAAACACATCGGAAATTCCTTCACCGTCCTTACATCATTCACGGATAATTCCTTGGCATCCACAGCCAGATAAAGGCTAGGAATGCTCCGTATCCTTCCGCACCAACTTCTCGACTTTTAATGCGATACCACATTTGCCGATAGTTCTTTCGTTCACCAATCATTATGACTTCCTTATCATCCGAGGTCCTTCTCGACATTCGTTTTCAGCACAATCCAATTGCGCTCGATGGTTAACCAACCAATCCATGCCCGAATGAGATCGAACTTCGCCAAGGTAGTTCCATCAAATTTGCTAAGAACACCTCTTCTTGAATTTTCAAGGCACGTCTTTAAATATTTTATTAACCATTACCGATCGTCCTAAAGGATGATTCATCATCTCACTATCGGTAATTTGATTCTAAATTTAGGTTTAGGATATGGCACTAGATACATATGAATGAGTAGAGCCAATATCTATTAAGGCAATAACAGTACATCAAAATGAAGAACGTCTGGGTTATCACATCAGTGCATTGCCATCCTCATGGCGTCTAGCTTGCATAGACCGATCCGGTGTCTTGCATCCGCATTTCTCTATTACCATTTCCTCGACCGGTGCACCTTGACCACAACCAGCCCCATTACCACCACGACACGGTCCACGACCTCTCGGTGGCTTGATTACCCACGCGGTGTGCATCATTATTACGGACTTCTTGAGTCGTATCCATTCGTCGAGGACAACTTTTGTCTTGATGTTCCATTGAACCGCATTTGTAGCATGCACCCGTTTTCCTCCAACATTCCCCAAAATGCCTTTTCCCACACTCGATGCAATCTCGACTTGATTATTTGTTACCGGGTTACGCCTTGAACGATTCATCATTCCGGTTTCTTCGGAATCTCTTGGAAGAACCAGATCACAGTGTCTCTCTTGTTTGGGATCTTTCTCGATTTTGCCGTTCGAGTTTTAGCCTTTTCGACTATTTTGGCCTTCTCCACGGTCGAAAAATTTCTAACTTGTCTTGAACAATCGAACCCTCACTCATCATTAAGTCCATCCTCGAAACGCATACACAACGTTCATGATCTGCTGCTACAATTGTCCGGCATAACGGCTCGGACGTAAAACTTCGACTTCATATCTTGCCACGGTCTTGCTTCCTTGGACAAGATTCAGAAATTCCTTCCTTGACGTCTACATAGCTCGTTCGACGTCTTTCCTTGGAAGGCGGTTTAAAGAATTCCCGATTAATCGATGCGGCTTGTGCCTTCTCGAGCGGTGAGCCACCACCGTCGCCTCATCTCTCAATAAGGATCAGACTCCTCTCGGTTTTGCTCGGTAGTGCATTCCATATCATCCATGATCCGTTCCACGGTTTGAGCGATGATTCACCACATTCGGGGCTACACCAGACTCTCTGAAAACTTCGCATTATTTGCTTTAAGTCACTCTGAAATTGACCCACGAGTTGTTGGCCCAATTCTAGTTCCAATGACCTTTCCAAGACTCGTAGCATTGCTTGAGTCAATGCATGATCTTCTTCCATGTGATCGCGTGATCCGGTCTCACTTTCAATTGACGCAGAGTCGTCTACTTACAGCATATGATTTGGTGCTTGGTAGTAGCACCTCGGCCTCTACCACGCCACGTCTACGCGTCCACGACCACGTCCTCTTGTACTCATGATTGCTTGTTCGTTTATCGATTACAAGTTTTATGAATCGAAATTTTGTTTGGTGTTTATTAACGATATTTTATGAGATTTGAGATATAAAGTTGTTTTTATAGCGTGTCCTATAGTCTCAATCTCTCGAGTTTTCACATCTAAAACTAGAAGTTCTAGAGTGTTCCTATGATCATATCATAGTAATCATTAAGCAATAATACTTACTTGACTTGTCATGGGATGCTTGTGGTGCCATACTGATCTTTAAAATATCATTGAGCATTTTCATACCGAAATTATTTTTGAACCCAAACCACAGCCGAGTTTTTGAAACTGGGCTCTGATACCACTAAGTGTAACACCCCAAACTCGGTCTATGCGTTGAGACTAGATTTGGTTTGCTACGTGATTCGAACTATTCTTAAATCTTTAATGAGTTGAAAACTACAATATTGTTTCTGAGTTTAAAATTTGAAGAGTATTAGATTTTGATAAATATTTAAAAACATTAGTTGAAAATCATTGTATTATCAAAAACCGTTAGGAGATTTGTTAAAGAGTTAACAATAAAAAGAATTATTTATAAAAGAATTCCATATACTTTGAAAACCCAAATTTATTTTAGTAAAGCATCATAAAATCACAGCCCATGATTTAAAAGTCCAAAATAAAGTTTAAATTCCAAACACACATAAAATCCATAAGTTATCTATAGAGGCCATTTATTACAACATCCCAAAATAGTAAAAATAATTATTAAAAGTTCGAGTTTTAAATAACCCATATTTAGCGAAGATGGCCTCCACGAAGTCATCCTCATTAAGTCCACATCGGTTTCCATTACGAGATGGAAAGAAATTAAAGGGGTGAGTTACTTAGAACTCGATGTGTAACTCACTTACCACCATTATTGGGCAGATTGTCAAGATATTATCTTTGGGCTTGAGCCCAATTCGAATTCAACAATATATCATGAATTTAAAAAATATAATGCATGAAAATGTAACTCCCAACCCAAACCTAATATCCATCCGCTAACACCCCGTACCAACCATCACACTGTGGGGATCAAGTCAACCCACCCCGCCATCACACCAATCGTAGGCATTAAGCCTTTTTATAATTGTGGCATAGCCACCGAACTAGAGGCAATAAGTCGATATTGTGGCGAAACCACCGAACTAGAGGCAATAAGCGATATTGTGGCGAAACCACCGAACTAGAGGCAATAAGCCGATATTGTGGCAAAACCACCGAACTAGAGGCAATAAGCCGATATTGTGGCGAAACCCAGAAACTAGAGCAATAAGCCGATATTGTGGCAATGCCATTCTTCTCTTCATATATCCCACCCATGCAATTATACATGTACTTTTAAAATATAAAATTTATTAACAATACATAACATGGTGGGTTTATCAATAACATTTCATTTGGCCCTTAATTATAGCAATTTGTCTATTTAGCAGTTTAGTGGGCTTTGGCCCATTTACCGAACTAGAGTGTTATGGCTAAATTTTAACGAACTAGTGTATTTACGGCCCATTTTCACGAACTAGAGTAATTACGGCCCATTTTCACGAATTAGAGTATTTACGGCCCATTTTCACGAACTAGAGTATTTACGGCCCATTTTCACGAACTAGAGTATTTACGGCCCATTTTCACGAATTAGAGTATTTACGGCCCATTTTCACGAACTAGAGTATTTACGGCCCATTTTCACGAACTAGAGTAATTACGGCCCATTTTCACGAACTAGAGTATTTACGGAATAACAATTAATATCTCGAGGGCGTTTTCGTAATTTTCACGATTTTGTCATTTTACGTATTTTGTCAAATATCATTTTTTTTACGTTTTCCGATCTAATCGTTTTTACGATTTACTTCCATCTGAAATTTGACATCCAACCAAAAATAATGAGTGTGAAAATTACACACCTCGATCTAGTGAGTACTAACCCTTCTCGCTCCTCGGCACCTAAAACATATTTTGATTCGTTAGTCAACTAACTCGTAAAAATAAATCTTAATCGATAATGGATCCAAAATCTTACCCTCTTGATTTTGAATCACTTGATTTTCGGTTTTGCCTCGCTAATCGATTCACTAGCACGAGAATCCACCAACGAATAACGGCTCAGAGGTTCGTACTACTTGAATAATGGACTTCTTTGGAAGATGGCCCACAACCCGTGGAAAATCCGGACGCCAAACCGCTCTTTGTTTGAATGGGGATTTACAGATCCACCCTCTTACGATAACTAAACACGCCTTTTCTTCCCTATCTTGTGATCTTCAAGATCCAAAGGAATTTAGTTAGATCTAAAATAATATCAATGTTACTAGAGATTTAAAGAGATTTGATTTCCTTACCAAAATAAAAGCGTCTCCAACGTTTCTCCGATCTCTTGAGTTCGATCTCCGTTATTGCACTAAATAATAACGAAAGAAACGTTATTAATATGAATGCTATATCAATCCAAAAGACCTTCAATAATCTAATGATATTCGCCATAATATCACTTATTAAAATGAAAATGAAAAAGAAAAACCCTTACCTATGATCCACAATCGAAAAGAAAAGGATGGAGAATGGTGTCTAAATGATGAAGGATTGACTAAGTATATTCAAGGAAAAGAAAAAATATTTGGTTTATAGGCACAATAGCATTCGCCAAGAGAGTGAAGATGGAGAGAATTTTCGATTGAAAAGAAATAGTATAAGAACGAAAGGATGATGGTGATGTTGTTTTGATTTCAAGGAGATTAGAAGAAAAGAAAAGAAAATATGAACTTTAGGTGCTTGGTATATTCGGCCATGGCAAAAGAAAAGAAAAGATGTTTCTTTTGGTATAGATGATTTCGGCACAAGAAGAAAAGGCACAAAGAATTGGCTATCAAGATAAGCAAAAGGAATGACCAAATGGTCACAAAATTTTGGCTTTACCAAATGCAAAAATCGGCCAAGAGGGATGTTGAAAAGGAGAGAAATAAAATTCGCACAAAGTGCAAAGAACAACCAAAGAGAGAAAAGAATTTTTCAGCCAAAACTAACTAAAATTTAGGCTCCCTCCTATACCAAATTGCCGTCCAGCACATGGTCAATTGGCCATTATTTCTTTCAAAATTTTCCCTTGATAAGTGCCTTATGTTCCCCCTATCTTTCCTTAAACCTTTGATTCCATACCATATGTTAGTTGTTACCTTAATCCATTGATACACTAACCAAAAATACATGGTCAACACCTTCCTTATATGTCCCCTTGCCGACACTTCCTAGCCATGAGCAGAAAATTAAAACAAAAATTTTATCTAGGTGCTATACAAGGGATTCGAACCTCTTCCCTCTTACTAGAACCCATGCGCCAACTCCACCATGCCAAATGCTCATTTTATGACACTTTTTAGCACATAATTTAGCTTAAGTCTTAATCACCTTTGTTTCACTTCCATAAATCTCAATTTAATAAATTTTATTTCTTCTTCAAATTATGCTTTACCCTCTCAAAGACTTCAATAAGCACCAAATTAAAATAAAAGATTTTTCCTTTAAAATCTAAACACCAAAATCATGCAAATTTAAATACTCAGATTTTTAGGGTGTTACAGAATGTGTGCTAATCCGCTCTCCAACCACTCCTGTGCCCAAACGCCCACCAAGGTATTTTAACTCTCCTCATAGAATGTGCTCTATTTATAGCTGGCTTCTCACCTTCCTTCTTTGTATCTTTTCGATGTGGGATCCTTCCGTTAGTAGAGTTTAAATCCAACTCAAACTCTTGTCGTCCAATCCACAAAATAAATACTCCCTTACTTCTCATGAGATTTGAACCTAGGATCCCCTGTAGCATAATCCACGATGCTAACCACCTGGCAACAAGCTCCTCTTGTGTCTTAAACCATGCACAACTAAATATGAATCTATGGGCAAATTCTAATGTCCATTTAAAAAGAAAACCAAAATGCAAGAGCCAAGACTTGAACCTTGGACCTCCTTCCTCCCTTATGGCGTCATCCCCTTACCTCTTATGTGGCGTCACTTTGCCACTACACCACACGCTCTACTTGTGTCCTTGTTCTCCATATTTTATTCTTAAAGCCTACCTACTAACTCCCAAGGTTTTTTTCACCTAAAACCAAAATTTACCTAAAGCCTAAGTTTGACCCCAGAACTTCATAGAAGCCCCCTAACCTTCCAAAATCACTCACCTATTAGATCCAACACGCATTAGAGCCGTTCTCTTATTCTCAAAAATTTTAAACGCTCCTACGCCCAAGGCCCATTGGGCACCAATTCTACTAGGCCCAAATTTAGGTCGTTACAGGATAAGAAAGAAAATGGGAAATAAGAAGAGAAAGTGAGTGAAAGTGAGAGAGATGTGAGGAATGAAAGGTGTGACAAATAAAGAGGGGAGGGGGTATTTATAGGTGGGATTTTCTACTAAAAATAGCAAAAAATCAGCAACCATATACTCCCCTCGGCTGGCCACACATGTGGTAAGTTTGAATGTTTCAAACTTACTAAAATTAGGTTGGGGTGAATCTTTAAAAGCATAGAATGTGAAGGGGTTTGAATGCAGTTTCAAGGAAACTTCAAGGGCTAATTTTAAAGTCAAATAATTAGCTAATTTGATCTGATTGGTTCAGCATGTTCGATGGTTTTGGGAGCCCATTTGCTCGATTAGATCATCTTTTGGTTTAGCACAATTTGGCCTCCTTTCATAATATAATTAATAATAATTTTTTACCCAAAATAAATTGGATATAATTAAAATTAATATTCATCATTTGGACCATCTTAGGCTGAAAAATTAATTCACCTCAATGCTTCAGAAATCAATTCATGGTTTTGTGCTTCTAGTAGTGTTTGACGAGCCAATTTTCACCCTTTGTGCAAATCTGTCGAAAATATATCAAAATATATGAAAATTTATTATAAAATTAATTAAAATTCAATGTTTAGATAATTTGATTACAATATAATTATTTTATAATTATATTATATTTTTCTACAAGAATTACTACGAAATTGTATGAATTTGAGTTAAAAAGGGCATGAAAAAGTCTATATATTTTCATGTTTCACACCCCCAAACTTAATTAATTACTCGTCCTGAGTAATGCACAAATTGAAAATAATTTATTGGAAATACCATTGAAAAATTCCTTTAGAAAACATTCTTTCTCAAAGGTATGGATTTGGTACTTATGCACAAGAACAAAATTTTTGAGATTTATGCTACTTAAGTATACACATCGTTCAAATTAATCTCAATTATTATTATGATAGCAAAAATAGACTAAATGCTTTCTTAATAAAGACATGTTAAATCCCTACCAATTTGATTTTATTCCCTTATTTAAGATTAAGATGCAATCGTCATGTTTAATTTATGCATTTATATGTTGAACATAGCAATTTCTCTCCGCTAATATAGGTAGCATAGAAACTTGAATCAATAGGTCTTTTAAACAAGTTGTAATGTGGCTAGGCTAGAGGTAGGTAAAAGATAGATAATTTTAAGGCTAAAATACCCTAGTTGTAATGTGGCTAGGCTAGAGGTAGGTAAAAGATAGATAATTTTTAGGCTAAAATACCCTAGACTCAGCTTGCATCGGACCTTCGAAATAATTACCTTCAATGCACCAACTCATTTTGCTTTTACATGCTCTTTTGTACATCTATTTCTTCCGAGTACATATGCTCTCTCTTTTTTTTTATTTTGCATTTGATACTTCTTTTCAACTCCCCCAAACTTATTTTCAAAGAATATTCTGAATAGTACTGAGTGTAGTGTTTGGAACAATTTATAGATAATTATGAGAGAAATGATGGCTAAATATTGTAAAGGTTCAAATAAAATTAGGTCATATATTCTCAAAGGATAAAAATTCATCAAGGTTGGCTTGAAAGGCTCAAACGGTCCAAACAAAAGTTGCCTAAATAATTTCCAACATTCCATGCTTCCTAGGATTTTGCCTCAAGAAATTACCAAGTCAATTATAGAGACTTAAACTTTCATGCATGCCTAGCTTTCCTAAGGAACTAAAAAAATTTATGGTATGGTTTACATACTTTATTAAGAGTACATTTATGTCATAATTCATCTAACATAAAAATTATTGAAATAAAAAACCTTTATTCATACTAAAGTTTAGCATGCTTAACAAAATTTCAAATTCTTGAACAAAATATAACCTAACCATAATTAAAATAAAAATTTATTCTGAGAGGAAATAATTTCAATTTTTCAGTCTCCATACTTAAGGTGAACAATTTTCTTATTGTTAGAAGTGAATAGATACTATACACCAGGTAGGATTCTAGAAAAGAGGAGGCTAGTCAATTTGACTGCTTAAGTACCAACCTCTCTCTATATCCAATCCTAGACATATGCATATCTATTGCCACATTTCTTATTTTATAACTTGTTAATTTTTTATTTATGATTTCTACCTCTTTTTTTATTATGCAAGAAATAAAAATCCTAATAGAACCTAATCTTAAAATAACCTAAGAAAGAAAATAACATAAAATAAAAATCCCCCCTTTTTATTTATTTGCAGATCCTTCAGAATCTAACTCATCTTTTGCTCCATCGTCATTGTTTTTGCATGAATCACTTCGTTCCCTCTTTGATAATGGACTCCATTGTTCAAATATAAAATCTGGAAACTCAGTCACAAAAATAAATGGGTCATTGAATATTTTCATAAGAGCACTTCTCATTGAGTCATCTCGTAGTTTTGAATATCTCCAGTAAGTTTGTTGTTACCATTGCATATGTTGCAATATCTCAATCAATTTTAACATCTCATCTCAAAGGTCTAGGCAAGACGATTGTGTAATAGCCCGATTTATGGCCTAGTCGAAAAAGTGGTTGCGAGACCACAAATTCGAAGTAGAAATATATGTTTTATGATTGATAAACCACAAAAGTAACATAACTTAATTCCACATTTAGCATACTTTTGGATGATTTATTCCCTGAATTGTGTAAAAAGGTGCTCTTAATCCTTTCTTTTCATGTTTTATACTCAGAAAAGCACCTAGGGATGAAAAGAATGAGAAACAGGCCTAAAACAGAAAAATTGGGCCAAAAAAGAAATCGAGACAGCCTAGGCCCAAGATCACACAACCGTGCCTCCCTAATTTGCTCTAACACGGCCTCGACCCCGAAACACACGGGCGTGTCTCTTCAACAGACTCGACCACGGCTTGAAATCGATTCACACGGGCATGTGCCATGGGCGTGTCCCTACCGTGGCCAGAGGAGTTTTACTCGGAATAGGATACTTGGAGGCAAAGAAGCACATTATAAAGCCTACTCAAACACCCTAGTAGGAATTCTACTTGAATTAGGATATGTAGGGGCCAAGTAAAGCATCTCAAAGTCTATATAAACACCCTAGGGGGCAACTTAAGCGGGGAGTTCGACAGAAGCCATCTACCAGGGCTTTTGGCAGGGAGCTTGGCCAAGGAGCCAAGCTAGAAAGGTCAGATTTGTGGGAATCACTCGAAGATAGCCAGTTGATCCATCTCAAAAGCCAAAATTCTACTCAAGATGATGAATTTTTCCTTCAATTCCTTTTGGGGGTTTTGGGATTTCTTATGTTTTGGCTTATCTTTTCTTCTAAGATGTTTTCTTTTATCGTTATGAACTAAACCGTTCAGATACCTGAAGGGGATGAAACCTAAGACGGATCTTGTTATCATTTTCTGAACTATATGATAAATATTTGATTTGTTCTTAATTATGTGATCTTAATTCTTGTGTTAATATTTCTGACATATTGATTGAAGTTGAATGTGCTTAGGTGGTGGAGAAAAAGTCTTTGCCTAAAAGTAGATCTAGCATAATTAAGCGGAGTTAATCGCGCGCCTAGAGATAGGGTGACGAGATTTTGTCGATTAGGGTGAAACCTAATATGAGAGTCCATAGATCATGTCAATGCAATTCTAAGGGTTTTAATTAGAAAGTGATTTCAATTAATCAACCTAGGGTTAGACGTTATTCGCCTTGAGAGAGGGTTTAATATAAATTAGGGAATCATACGGATCAAGTCAAGTGAATAAATCGTCTGGTTCAGAGTTAGATAACAAGTGAAGTGTAGGTGGATTCTTCCTAAGGATATCGTCTTAATCAACTGAGTTTTCCCAACAGTATTTCCCTAATTCATTCTTTTTGTCTTTACGACTTTAGCTTAGTAGTTAGTTTTAGATTAAACAACCAATCACTTAATATTTTGGCTAAATAATAGAAAGAAGGTTAGTATTAGTACTTTTAGTTCCTTTGGGTTCACCAGTCCAGTCTTGCCTAAGCTATACTACTGTTTGATAAGTGCACTTGCCTTAAATCATTGTTGGAGTTAGTTTCCAGGTTCGATCATTCTCTTTATAAATTTTAAAACTCGACAAAATAACGATCAAGTTTTTGTCGCCGTTGCCGAGGAACTAAAATATTAAGAAAGCCCTATTTTTATTACTTTAGCCATTATTTTTATTTTTTCACAATTTATTTATTTTTATTTTTATTTTAGTTTTATCCTTGCTATTTTTCTTTCTTTCTTTTCCAACACAGGTACCTCTAGTTAATGACAAGAAGGAGCCCGATAGGACCACTAGTATACAACAGTGATATTGAAGCTACCGCTCGTAGGAATCGCAGAGAAATTAAGCGAACCCTAAATTACAGAGAAGAATAACAACAAGGCAGATCCAATCCTCCTGAAAGGATGGACGAGAATAACCCACCACCACAGGATGTGGTAGAAAAAAATGCTTCACGTACTATGTATGATTATGCTAAACCTCATTTAACAGTAGCAGAATCGAGTATTGTTAGGCCTGCTATAGCTGCTAATAATTTTGAATTAAATCCTAACACTATACAAATGATTCAACAATTTGTTCAATTTGATGGTTTGCAGGACGAAGACCTAAATACTCATATAGCTAATTTTTTAGAGTTCTGTGATACCTTCAAAATAAATGGTGTTTCTGATGATGCCATACATCTTCGATTATTTCCCTGTTCATTAAGGAATAAAGCCAAGCAGGGGTTGAACTCGTTACCTAGAGGGTCAATCACCACCTGGGATCAAATGATAAAAAAATTTTATTAAAATATTTCCCACTGGCCAAAATAGCCAAATTACAGAATGATATCTCTTCTTTTGTGCAGATGGATTTAGAGACATTATACGACTCATGGGAGAGATACAAGGATCTCTTGAGAAGGTGTCCGCACCATGGTTTACCCTTATGGCTGCAAGTCCAAACTTTCTATAACGGTGTAAACCCCTCAACGAGGCAACTAATTGATTCAGCCCTGGATGGAACCCTGAACAACAGAACTCCTGAGGCAGCCTACGAGTTTATTGAAGAGATGTCACTGAATAACTATCAGTGGTAGGTGACAAGGACGAAACCAACAAAATCAGTCGGAGTTTTTAACCTCGATACAGCAACCACGCTACCAACATAGGTAGAGATGATGAATAAAAAGCTTGATAGTTTGTGTTCTTCGCAGGTACATCCGATGTGCGGTCACGACAAAAGTGGAACTGTGGCGAATCCTGAGTACCCACCCTACCAACCGGGCACAAATAGTGAACAGATGAACTATATAGGTAATAATTTTAGATCTAATAATAACCCTTATAGTAATAGCTATAATCCAAGTTGGAGGAATCACCCAAATTTTTCATGGGGAGGTCAAGGTAATCAAGGAAATCAAAGACAACAACCTTATCAAAATTTTCAAAATTAGCCATATCCATAGGAAAGAAGCTAAACCTCAAAGAGATGTTGACAAAATTCATGGCAGCCAAAGAAAACCGTCTCCAAGACACTAAGGCAACACTTAAAAACCAACAAACATCGATGGAAGGGATCAAGAACCAAGTTGGGGAACTTACTAAGTCAGTCGGGAAAGTTACAAAGTCAGTTGGATAACTTGCAAAGTTAATGTCCAAATGACCGCAAGGGCGTCTACCAAACAACACTGAGATTAATCCAAAGGAGCAAATCCAAGCCATAATAGCTTAGGAGATTGTAGGGATAGATGAACCCAATACAATATAAGAAAGTGAGGTAGAAGAAGGTAAAGTTGAGGTAACACAAGAAAAGCCAAAATAGGTAATCAAAGAATACCAACCTCGTATACCTTATCCCGAAGCGTTGAAGAGAGAGATACAAAGGAACAGTTCGGTAAGTTTCTTAAACTTTTAAAGAAATTACATATTAACTTATCGCTTCTTGAAGCTCTATCACAGATGCCAGATTCGAGGAAATTTTTAAAACAACTCTTGACTAACAAGCGTAAGTTAGACAATGAGTCATATGTGGAATTAAAAGCAATGTACTTAGAAATTCTACAAAATAGACTACCACGAAAGCTAAAAGATCTAGGGAGTTTTATAATTCCATGTTTAATTGGTAGACTAACTATTGATAATGCTTTGGCTGATTTAGGGGCAAATAGAAATGTCATGCCTTATAAAATGTTTAAACAACTAGGTCTAGGGAAACCAAAACAAACTAGGATGAGTATACAATTAGCTGATAAAACTGTTAGAATTCTTAGGGGCATTATCGAAGATGTTCTTGTAAAAATTGATAAATTTCTTTTCCCAGTAGATTTTGTTGTCTTAGACATGGATGAGGATAATTCGATTCCTTTAATTTTCGGAAGACCCTTTTTACCAGCTGCCAGGACTAAAATTAATGTTGGGACAAGAGAACTTATTCTTTGTGTAGGTGACGAATCAATCAGTCTACAAGCTCTTGACTCAACCAAGACATCAATTGATGAAGGTGAAAAAGTAAAATCCGTCGATGACTAATTTTTTCACCTTTCACCACAAGATCCACCATAAAGCCGTAGACCTGAGCCAGATCATAGACCTCATGCAAATAAGGAAAAACTATATAAGGAATGAAGCCTTAAGGTCGATGAACCAGACTAGTGGAAAACACACTTTAAAGAAGAACCAGAACCACACGAAATAAAACTGAAGGAGCCCCTAGAAGAGCTCGTAGGAACATCAAATCACTTTAAAATAGGAGATAAGGTATGGATGAACAAACCAGATCCTCAAATCATCCCATAAAACCCAAATACAATCGAAGGAATCCCTCTTGAGGTACACAATATCATCCCATACGGAACAGTCGAGGCAAGTAATCCAACATTTGACACTTTTAAGGTAAACGCTTCTCGACTTAAACTTTATTATGAAAATAAAACTAACAGCATGAGAGAAGATGTTCAAACCTTCAAACCACCGTGATTACACAAACAAAGGGAAAGCCTGGCTTAAGACTTTAAACGAGCGCTTCTCGGGAGGCAACCCGAGTACTAACCTTAAGTACTTTACATTTTTTATGTTATTTTATTTTATTTTTTTTCTTCTTCCTGAATGCCTAGTTGTAAACTAACCAAAAGCGTAGATTCCTAGGTCACACGGCCTTGCAATCGGTCGTGGCTGTGGCTGTGTGGAAGTACATAATCTCCGTACTGGCAATGGTAGAGGAGGTACAAGTCAGAGGGAATCAAATCATTGAGTCACGAACTCCAACCACCACCCTACGAGCACTGACAAAACACCACGGCTGTGCGACACGACCGTGGTTGACACTGACTTCTCAGAAATGGGTGCGGTAGTCTAAAAATGGGCGTGGGGAAACAACATGCCTCACAACATGACCATGTGAGGCAGCCGTATGAATCGATACACCCACAATCCACGGGCGTGGGGAGGTGTCAGAATTCAAAACTCTATTTAAACCCCCCACCCCTCCCTCTTTTCACCCCCTTCTCATTACCCTTCATCCCCAACATTCTTCTTCTAAGAAAGCCCCTGCTCTACCATAACGATGTCAAAGAAGCGAAAGGATTCAAACACAATCTCCCTGTGGGAGACCGATCTATAGAATTTCATACTGGCCGCTTCAACCCTCCAACACGCCAAGGGTCTTCGAAACCTGTTCGGTTTTATTTTTCTTTTCTCTTTTGATTTAATCTCCTTATCTTTACTTCTCTTCTGATTAATTTAGTTTATTTTATTCTAGTTTCCTAGTTTTAGGTTCTTTAGGCTATTAAGGAATCACACCAGAACCACGACCATCGGCTCAACACAGCCTTAGGATTCACACCTACCTCTCAAACCATCTGACAATAAGGACTTAATAGTCCATTCATCTTTTACGTTCAAATTAGTTTATTTTCCACTTTCTTTCCCGTCTTCTTTCTTATCATCATATATATAATTAGTTTATTTTGATTTTTTATTATTAGTTCATGGCTAATCCGTCACGAGTTTCCCAATTCTTCATCTATCACAGTGACTGTTGGCATCAACCACAACACCACCGCCTCTTCCTCCAAATAAGGCTGGGAATAGTTATCCCAGAAAAAATCCAGGAAGTGTCACTTCTCCCCTTCTCTTTTGATTCCAGTATCACATAATTATCTATCTATCTTTTTACATTAAGGGCAATGTACATCTTAAGGTGGGGGTAAAAGTGCCTAACTTTTTGCATTATTCTCAAATCCCTAAATTATATCTAGTTTTTAAGTAATTTCCTCATATTACTAATTAGGATGAAATTTTTGATGATTTATTATTCCTATTGATATGTTTTAGAGTAAGTCATAGTTAATTGTGCATTGATGATTTAAATTTTAAGATACTAGAGAATCAAGCATGATAAATCTATTTTTCATGAATAAAAAATTTTCTAGGTTGTTGACCTGAATTTGAATATTAATTTGAAGTTTGAAATTTACAAGGTTGACATAAAAAACACCCATAATTTTTGTGAGATTTTGAGCCTTATAGAGCATATATTCTTTTCCATGCTCACTTTATTGATTATGAGTGTGTCAACACTAAATTGTTATTCTAGAACTTGCCTCGATTATACATGTTAAGACCACATTTTTGATTTGATATACTGAGATGATAAAGGCTCCTAGGTTTTAACCCACTCAATCTACCAAAAAGCCTACCTTCACAATTAACCCTTAGTGAACCCTTTGATCCTAACAACCCTTTTATTTGATTCACCAGCTAATATTAACTCAAAACCCCTCTCGTATTTGTTATCACCATTCCTTTGACTACCATTCTATCAAGAATTGATTTGATCAGTTGCCTAATTACTTTATTTCAGTTGATAAAGTTATTTCTTATATTATGTACTTATTTGATTTGTTCTTGAAAAAAATGAAGTATATTTTTATTAGTTCTATGTTCTAAGAGCTTATACATTTAAATTTAACATCTTGAAGAAGAAACTCGTATTATTAGTATTTTAAATTTTCATGTGATATAATTGTTCAAATTATTAGTTCAATTCTTTTTCTAAATTTAGGTAATTTGTCAATTAACTCTCGATTTTAACCTTGCAATTCAACCTTTATCCACACCATTAACCCTAGCCTCGTTACAACACTGTTAAAGACATTTTGATTTGTGTATCATCTCATATTATAGTGGTGGAGATTTAATTTTCAGGCAAGCCTATGGGATTAACTTTTCAGGTTTGACTTATCAGTGCTTTTTCCTGAACCTTAAACACTTCAAGTGCTTTGAGTGAATCTTTTGTGAGGATGTCAATCCTTTTCGGTTTTGAATTAAAGGTAATCATTTATATAAGGGGAGACACCTACGTTTTTGTGCTACAAATATATGTCTTAGAATTGTTTGAATCTTTAGGAGTCTTTGAGTTAAATTATCTATGTATAAATTATCTATGAATTATGATGAGGCATTGTTAATGAGAATTATGAATTGTGGAAAGTTCATTTTAATTCTAAGTTGAGAATTTTTCTTGAGGACAAGCAAAAGCTTAAGTGTGGGGGTATTTGATAAAGCATAAAAGTAACATATTTTAATCCTACATTTAGCATACTTTTTGATGATTTATTTCCCTGAATTATGTAAAAAGTGCTCTTAATCCTTTCTTTTCAAGTTTTATACTCAGGAAAGCACCTAGGGATGAAAAGAATGAGAAACGGGCTTAAAACAGACCAAATTGGGTCAAAAAAGAAATCGACACGGCCCGGGCCTAAGACCACATGGCCGTGCCTCCCTAATTTACTCTAACATAGCCTAAACCCTGAAACACATGGGCGTGTCTCTTCAGTAGACTCGACCACAGCCTGAAATCGATTCACACGGGCGTGTGCCATGGGCGTGTCCCTGCCACAGCCAAGAGGAGATTTACTCGGAATAGGATACTTGGAGGTAAAGAAACACATTCCAAAGCCAATGCAAACACCTATGCAAACACATTCCAAAGCCAAGTAAAACATCTCAAAGTCTATATGAACACCCTAGGGGGCAACTTAAGCGGGGAGTTCGGCAGAAGCCTTCTGCCAGGGATTTTGGCGGGGAGCTAGGCCAAGGAACCGAGCCAGAAAGGTCAGATTTGTGGGAATCACTCAAAGATAGCCAGTTGATCCATCTCAAGAAGCCAAAATTCTACTCAAGAAGGTGGATTTCTCCTTTAATTCCTTTAGGGAGTTTTAGGGATTTCTTATGTTTTGTTTTATCTTTTCTTCTGAGATGTTTTCTTTTATCATTATGAACTAAACCCTTCAGATACCTGAAGAGGATGAAACCTAAGATGAATCTTGTTATTGTTTTCTAAACTATATGATAAATATTTGATTTGTTCTTAATTATGTGAGCTTAATTCTTGTTTTACTATTTTTGGGATATTGATTCAAGTTGAATGTGCTTAGGTGGTGGAGCAAAAGTCCCTACCTAAGAGTAGATCTAGCATAATTAAGCGGAGTTTATCACGCCTAGAGATAGGGTGACGAGATTTTGCCGGATTAGGGTAAAACTTAATATGGGATTCCATATATCGTGTTAATGCAATTCTAAGGGTTTTAATGAGGAAGAGATTTCAATTAATCAACCTAGGGTTAGACGTTATTCACCTCGAGAGAGGGTTTAAATTAGGGAATCCTACGAATCAAGTCAATTTAATAAAATTGTCTGGTTCAGAGTTAGATAACAAGTGAAGTCTAGGTGGATTCTTCCTAAGGGTATCGTCTTAATCAACTGAGTTTTTCCAACAGTATTTGCCCAATTCATTCTTTTTGTTTTTGCGTCTTTAGCTTAGTAGTTAGTTAGTTTTAGATTAAAAACCAATCACTTAATGTTTAGGCTAAATAGTAGAAAGAATTTTAGTATTAGTACTTTTAGTTCCTTTGGGTTCGACAATCTGGTCTTGCCTAAGCTATACTACTGTTCGATAGGTGCACTTGCCTTAAATCGGTGTTAGAGTTAGTTTCCATGTTCGATCATTCTCTTTATAAATTTTAAAACTCGACAAAACAACGATCAATGATTTTTACGAGACTTATGATGTGATTGCATGATAGTGTGAAAATTTCATAAGGAAATTTTATTTATTTGTGATCAATTTGTCCATTAAGACTAAATTGAAAAGATTAGAAAATATAAGATTATAGAAGATTTAAGTATGAAATAGAATTATAAAAATTACTAGAGGTCCTTATTTAGCAATTAGACCATTAAATGTCAAGATGGATAGAAATGGACATGGGAAGGAAAAATCTCAAGGAAGGAGGTTAAGGGCATTTTTGTCATTTGGATAATTAATGAATTAAAAAGGGAAAAAGAAGTCAAAATTTTGTTCATCTTCTTCTCCCATGGCCTCAAAATTTTGTTCATCTTCTTCTCCCATGGCCGAAAATCACTAGGGAACCATATCTAGGGTTTCTTCAACTTCCAAGCTTGATAGTAAGTGCATCCTAGCCCCGTTTTAAATGTTCTTCATATTTTTGAGATCCTCGTAGCTTGATTTAGCTATTTCTAGGTATATTTTGAGCTAGGGTTCATATTCAAAAATTTACCCATGTATGGCATGCATGTATTTTGATGTTTTATGGAAGAATATGAAACTTTGATGTAGAATAAACATATTTTTCTAAATGATTTTCATTAAAAATGCATTGTAAAAGTTCTAAAAATGGTCATAAATGAGTGAAATAGTGGATATTAAAGGATGATATAGTTAATAGAATGATTCGGCTAGGCTTAAAATATAATAAAGTTGAATGAAAATCATTTTACAAGCCTAGGGGCAAAAGTAAAATTATGTAAAAGTTTAGGGACAAAATCATAATTTTTCCAAAGTATGATTCATGAGTTAATTTAGTTAATGTGAGCATTAAACAAGTGAATTTTTTATTATAGATCAAGAAACACAAAGCTGATATAGTTAATAGAATGATTCAGCTAGGCTTAAAATATAATAAAGTTGAATGAAAATCATTTTACGAGCTTAGGGGTAAAAGTAAAATTATGTAAAAGTTTAGGGACAAAATCATAATTTTTCCAAAGTATGATTCATGAGCTAATTTAGTTAATGTGAGCATTAAACAAGTGAATTTTTTATTATAGATCAAGAAACACAAAGCCCAAAATGAAATCGAGGCAAGAACAAAGTGCTGGGCTAAATCGAACATCTTGAGTACCGAGGTAAGTTTGTGTGAAATTAAGGTCACATGTGTTATTATGTTTAAATTAATTGTTATTTTGAGGAATGCATATCATTTCTATGAAATTTATTAATGATGCCTTCATGATAAAATGATGAATATATGCTAAGTGAAGTCCAGGTTGAAATTTCGGAATAACAAGGATACCTATGTCACAACATGAGATAAGGAAGGTCCTGTATAAGACCATGTCTAGGAGATGGCATTGGCACCGAATGTAGATCCCATATAAGACCATGTCTGGGACATGGCATCGACATCGAATAAGGAAGGACCCATGTAAGACCATGTTTGGGACATGGCTTTGGCACCAAAGGAAGATCTTATATAAGACCATGTCTGGGACATGGCATTAACATGTAAGTACGATCTCGTATAAGACCATGTCTAGGATATGGCATCCACATCAAGAGGTGATCCCATATAAGACCATATTTGGGATATGGCATTGGCATCATGATACTTGTATGATGGGATTGAGTATCCTCCGATATTTCGAGTTGTTCAACAAGCAAAAGAGCTAAGTATGTAAAGATGATAATGAGCTAAGTTATTCAAGGATAACAAAGAGATACATTTAAGTTAAGGATGATAATTATTTAAGTTTATGTTCAAGGTAGCATAAGTGCTAAAATATTTGCTGAAGTGATATAGGTACCATGAGTAAAATATGAGTTATGAAATTCGTAATGTGATATATGATGGGTAAGAATAAGTATGAGTAATTATGTCAAAGTACTTGAGAACCTGTGTTGCTATTGTTCCATGATGAATGGATTTTACTATGAGTATTTATGTTTCTATATTAATCCATGAAAACTTACTAAGCTATATGCTTATCACTGTCTTTTCCCTTTTCCTTGTAGTATCGCCAAGCTGGCTCGGGGATCGTAAAATGTCAGAGCTCGGATCACACTGTTAATCATTTTTTTGGTATAGTAAAGTTGATTTATTTTGGGTATGCCATGTATAGTAACTTGGTCATTTTGTACTATGTTATATTTGAGAGCCAAAGTGTTGGCTACTAATGTTATACACTCATTTTGTATATGGTCATACGGAATTGGCCAATATTTGTCAAGTTTTATATTTTAATGATGATAAGTTTTATGAAGCGAAAGCTTATGTAAATGATGAGGTAAAATATGAAGTGTTTGAATGATGATTAGTGGTTCTTTATGGGGTATTATTGTCTTATCATGTATTGTTTGTGTTGGTATACATTGTTTATGTTTCAAGATGGTAATTGGCTTGGTAAATAGCCTTCTAATTGTCCACATGGGTAGACACACAGGCGTGTGTCTAGGCCGTGTGTGACACACGGTCAACCCTTATGGGTGTATTGATAGGCCGTGTGTCCCCTGCATCAAATTTACGAGAATTCGATTCATCACACGGGCCAACACACGGGCATGTGCCTAGGCCATGTGCCCTTAAGAGTTTGCTGATGTCATAAATAGAATGCTAAGGTTTTCACACACGGGTGAGGACACGGGTGTGTCTAGGCCATGTGATGGACACGGGCTAAAGACACGGGCATGTGTTCGATGGTGTGAAGACCCCTGTAGGTTCAAAATGATAAATAAATTCCATACGGGCTAGGAACATGGGTGTGTGTGACTACACGGCCTGCCCACACGGGCGTGTTCCACTTCACATGGGCATGTGGCCCTGTTAGGCAAAATAATTTATGTGCGTAAAAGTTTCTGATGTATTCTCGAACCCTTCCGTATGTATGTTTAGGACCTTGCAAGCCCATAATAAGGATGCTATGAATATGAATGAAAAGTGTTAAGTTTGAAAAGATATTTTATATCCCGATAATGTTTGTTAAAGAAAGTTAAGTCCGGTAATGCCTAGTACCCTATCCCGACATTGGACAGGGGTAAGGGGTGTTACATTTAGTGGTATTAGAGCTACGGTTTAGTCGATTATTAGACTAATGTAGCATATGCATAAGTCTTGTTATACATGCCATACACATGAGTATTTACATTATAATAGTGTGACAACTCCTGACGATTTAATTTGTGTCTTCATATAGTAAATGGATCTCGATAGAGCTGTGGCAGATGATGTAGAAATAACGCGCTGGCTCTTGGTGAAGGGACGGTGCCAAATGAAAATAAGAATAGACCTACGACCGTGAGTCAGAGAGGAAGAGAAGAGGCTAGGGAAGCTTTTCTCCACATGATGAATGCATGGTATACGGAGTTCATTTTATGAACTGAATGCACAACCCTCTCCACCCCTGCCTATTCCTCAACCTACCCTTGTAGCTCCCCAAGTGGTAGAAGTGGTAAGAAGAGAAAAGCCTCCGGTTGATAGGATCCGAAAATAAGGGGCCGAAGAATTTTAAGTTAGTAAAGATGATGATCAAAAAAGAGCAGAACTTTGGCTTGAAAATGCCATCAGGGTATTTGATGAGTTATCTTACAGACATGAAGAGTGCATGAAATACAGTTTATCTCTTAAGGGATTCAGCTTATCAATGGTGGAATAGCCTTGTGTCAGTTGTACCAAGGGAAAGGATCACATGAGAGTTTTTCCAAGACGAATTTTGGAAAAAGTATATTAGTCAAAGATTCATCGACCAGAAAAGAAAGGAATTCCTTGAATTGAAACAAGGTAAGATGACAGTAACTGAATATGAGCGAGAAATTGTAAGGCTCAACAAATATGCTCGAGAGTGTGTATCCACTGAAGCTATTATGTGTAAACGATTTGAGGATGGACTAAATGAAGATATTAGACTGTTTGTTGGCATCCTCGAGTTGAAGGAATTTGTTGTGCTCATAGATCAGGCTTAAAAAGCCGAGGAATTGGTGAAAGAGAAAAAGAAAAGTTGAGATGGAGTCTCATGACTCAAGAAAAAGACAAATGAACAAGCTGTTTCAATCTTCATCTCAGCTACTTCAGTCGGGTTTTCAAACAGAAGTAAGAGTAAACAGTACTCAGGGATTAAAGCTCATACTACCTCAGTTTCTAGTGTTGGGAACACGCGACCAAATAAACCAGAATGCCCACAGTGTGGCAGACGTCATCTCGATGAGTGCCGAGCACATGAGAGACACTGTTTCAAGTGTGGTTCCCATGATTATTTTATTAGAGAATGCCCTGAGATGATTGAAAAAGAGAAAATTCAGAGTGCAAGAGTAGGAAGCACTACTAGAGGGAGACAATAAAGAAACCTGAGAAGTAGGTCGAGTAGAAAGAATACTCCCAGAGAACAGGCTGTAAGATCTGAGGGTAGATCACCTGCAAGGACTTATGCCACTCGCGATCGCGAAGAGGCGTCATCCCTTGATGTAACTACGGGTACATTTTCCCTCCATGACACTAATGTTGTTGCTTTAATTGATCCGGGGTTTATCCATTCAGACATTTGCATGAAATTAGTATCTCGTATGAGCATGCTTGTTGAGTCTACAGAGTTCGTGATTAAAGTATCCAATCCCTTAGGCAAATGTGTATTAGTTGATATGGTATGCAAAGATTTCCCATTGATGATTAGAGGTCATTATTTTAAGGCAAATCTTATATTATTGCCATTTGATGAATTTGATATAATTTTCAGTATGGACTAGTTAACCACTCATGATGTGAGAATAAATTGTGGAAAGAAATACATTGAATTGAGATGTAAAAATGGGGACACTCTTCGTGTTGAATCAGATGAACAAGACAGATCGCCTGTAGTGATCTCTCACATGTCTGCTCAGAGGTATGTAAGAAAGGGTTAGGAGGAATATCTTGCTTTTGTGATGAATACCAAAGATATCGAGTTAAGAATTGAATCAGCACCAATAGTATGTGAATATCCAGATGTTTTCCTTGAAGAATTGCCAGGGTTGCCTCTAGTTGGAGAGGTTGAATTTGGTATCGAGTTAGCTCCTGGTATGGCACCGATATTGATTTCTCCATACAGAATGGCTCCAACTGAGTTGAAGGAATTGAAGGTACAGTTGCAAGAGTTGATGGACAAAGCTTTTGCAAGACTGAGTTATTCTCCGTGGGGTGCACCAGTGCTATTTGTAAAAAAGAAAGATGGTTCCATGAGACTACGCATAGATTATCGGTAACTTAATAAGGTAACCATAAATAACAAGTATCCCTTGCCAAGGATCGATGATTTATTTGATCAATTGAATGAAGCCACTAATTTTTCCAACATAGACTTAAGGTCGGGATACTACCAGTTGAGAGTAAAAGACTTAGATGTGTCGAAAATTGTATTTCGAACAAGGTATGAGCATTCTGAATTTTTAGTTATGCCTTTTGGCTTAACAAATGTCCCTGCAATGTTTATGGATTTAATGAACTGTATATTTTAGCCATACTTGGATAAGTTTGATGTGGTTTTTATTGATGATATACTGATTTCTTCTCGTGATGAGAATGAACATGCCAAGCACTTAAGGACGGTTTCACAGATTTGGCGAGAAAATCAGTTGTATGCCAAGTTTAGGAAAAGTGAGTTTTGGTGCAAAGAGGTTGGATTTTTGGGGCACATCATCTTGGGAGATGGAATCCAAGTCGACCCAAGTAAGATTTCAGCTATTTTTTATTGGAAACCACCGAAGAATGCATATGAGTTTAGAAGTTTTCTGGGCCTAGCTGGCTATTACCGATGATTCGTCAAGGGATTTTTTGTGATAGCTACTCCGATAACGAGGTTATTACAGAAAAATGTAAAGTTCTAGTGGGCAGAAAAGTGCCAGTAGAGTTTTGAGAAACTAAAAGCATTGTTGACAGAGGCTCCAATTCTAGTGCAACCTGAGCCGGGAAAAGAATTTGTGAGCTACAGTGATGCATCCCTGAATAGTTTGGGTTGTGTGCTTATGCAAGAAGGCAGGGTGATAGCATATGCCTCTAGACAGTTAAAGCCACATGAGAAGAATTATCCGACACATGATTTAGAGTTAGCTGCCATTGTGTTTGCATTAAAGATATGGAGACATCATTTGTATGGTGAGAAATGTTGGATATCCACAGATCATAAGATCCTAAAGTACTTGATGACTCAAAGGAATTGAATTTGAGGTAACGAAGATGGTTAAAGCTGATAACGGATTATGAGCTAGTCATTGATTTTTCACCTGGGAAAGGCGAATGTAGTCGCTGATGCTTTGAGTAGGAAATCCTTGTTTGCATTGAGGGCTATGAATACATGGAAGACTTTGTCAGATTATGGTTCCATTCTAACCGAGTTTGGGATTAATCCTAATGGATGTTTGATGTTTAGAGACAGAGTCTGTATATCGAGAAATGATGAGCTCATTCGAAAAGTTTTGCACGAGGCACATAGTGGATGCCTATCTGTACATCCAGGTAGCACCAAGATGTATAATGACTTGAAGAAATGGTATTGGTGCTCGTGTATGAAGAAAGACATCTCAAAGTTTGTGTAGAAATGCTTAATTTGTCAACAAGTGAAAGCTGAACACCAAGTACCTTAGGGTTTGCTTCAACCTATCATGGTTCTCAAGTGGAAATGGGACCATATTACTATGGACTTTGTAACGGGTTTTTCGTTGACACCTAGAAAAAAAGATGACGTATGGGTTGTGGTAGATAGACTTACGAAGTTAGCCCACTTCATACTGGTATGCGTTGATTATTCGCTTGATAAGTTAGCAGGGTTGTATGTTTTTGAGATTGTGAGGCTATATGAAGTGTCTTTGTCTATTATATCGGATTGAGATCCGAGATTCACATCCCAATTTTGGAAAAAGTTGCAAGAGGCCTTGGATACCAAGTTGAGTTTTAGTATGGCTTTTCACCCCTAAATTGACGGATAATCGGAGAGGTTAATACAGATACTTGAGGAGATAATAACAGTACCTACCGTTTGTAGAGTTTGCCTATAATAACAGTTTTCGGTCGAGGTTGAAAATGTCGCCTTATGAGGCTTTGCATGGGCATAAGTGTTGAATGCCTTTATATTGGACTGAACTCAAGGAAAATCAAATTCATGGGGTCGATCTGGTTAGACAAGCTGAAGAGAAAGTAAGGGTGATTCGAGATTGTTTAAAAGCAGCTTCTGATAAACAAAAATCCTACTCGGATTTGAAACGAAAAGAGATTGAGTTTCAAGTTGGTGATAAAGTATTCTTGAAAGTGTCACCATGGAAGAAAGTTCTCAGGCTTAGCCAGAAAGGCAAATTTAGTCTGCGTTAGAAAAGTTTCAAGTTGATGATAAAGTTTTTTTTTTTGGACCATATGAGATTACCGAGAGGATAGGGCCGGTAGCCTATCGATTCGCTTTCCCGTCTGAGTTAGAAAAGATTCACGATGTGTTTCACGTGTCTATGTTTCAACACTGCCGATCAGATCCTTTGCATGTGATTACACCGACAGAGATTGAAATTCAACCCGACATGACATATGGCGAAGAACCGATAAAGATCCTAGCATGGGAAGTCAAACAGTTAATGAATAAAGGTATAGCTCTTTTGAAAGTATTATGGCAAAGACATGGGGTAGAAGAGGCTACATGGGAGCCCGAGGAGGCTATGAGGAACCAATACCCAAACCTTTTTGCTGGTAAGATTTTCGGGGATGAAAACCCCTAAAGGGAGAATTGTAACATCCCGATTTAAGGCCTAGTTAGAATAGTGGTTGCAGATCACAAAAATCTGAAGTAGAAATATATGTTTTATGATTTTTATGAGACTTATGATGTGATTGCATGATTGTGCAAAAATTTCATGAGGAAATTTTATTTATTAGTGATCAATTTGTCCATTAGGACTAAATTGCAAAGATTAGAAAAAAAAGATTCTATAAGATTTAAGTATGAAATAGAATTATAAAAATTACTAGAGGTCCTTATTTAGAAATTAGACTATTAAATGTTAAGATGGACAAAAATAGACATGGGAAGGAAAAATCTCAAAGAAGGGCCTTAAGGGCAGTTTTATCATTTGGTTAATTAATTAATTAAAAAGGGGAAAAGAAGTCAAAATTTTGTTCATCTTCTTCTCCCATGGCTGAAAATCACTAAGGAGCCATAGCTAGGGTTTCTTCAACTTCCAAGCTTGATAGTAAGTGCATCCTGGCCCCGTTTTTAATGTTCTTTGTATTTTTGAGATCCTCGTAGCTCGATTTAGCTATTTCTATATATATTTTGAGCTAGGTTTCATATTCAAAAATTTACCCATGTATGACATGCATGTATTTTGATGTTTTCTGGAAGAATATGAAAGTTTGATGTATAATAAACGTATTTTTCTAAGTGATTTTAATGAAAAATGCATAAAAGGACCAAATTGTAAAAGTTCTAAAAATGGTCACACATGAGTGAAATAGTGGAAATTGAAGACTGATATAGTTAAGAAAATGATTTGGCTAGGCTTAAAATACAAGAAAGGTCAATGAAAATCATTTTACGAGCCTATGGGCAAAAGTGTAGTCATATGAAAATTTAGGGGCAAAATCATAATTTTGCCAAAGTATGATTCATGAGTTAATTTAGTCAATGTGAGTACTAAACAAGTGAAATTATTATTATAGATCAAGAAACATAAATCCCGGACCGATACCGAAGCAAGAACAAAGTGTTGGACTAAATTAAACATCTACACCCTTTTTGAGTACCGAGGTAAGTTTGTGTGAAAATAAGGTCACATGTGTTATTATGTTTAAATTAATTGTCATTTTGAGGATTACATATCATTTCTATGAAATTGATTAATGATGTCCTTATGAGAAACTGATGAAAATATGCTCAGTGAAGTCTCGATTGAAATTTCGAATAACGAGGATACCTATGTCACAACATGAGATAAGGAAGGTCCCGTATAAGACCATGTCCAGGACATGGAATCGGCATCGAATAAGAAAGGTCTCGTGTAAGACCATGTCTGGTAGATGGCTTCGGCACCAAAGTAAGATCTCGTATAAGACCATGTCAGGGATATGGCATCGACATCTAAGTACGATATCGTATAAGATAATGTCTAAAACATTGTGCTACATTGGATTACGCGACTAAATGAATGGTGTTGAGTACCCCAGAGGGCAAAGAGGTGGTTGTAATAGGGAAAGAAGGAATTATTTGTCTAACGTGGTCTTCACATTAAGGGCTGTTAAGATGGTTCGAAAAGGGTGCAAGGCATTCCTAGCTTTTATCAGTGCATTGGATGCAAAGGAAGTGACTATTAGTGAGGTTAGAACAGAAAAGGAATTCGTGGATGTCTTTCCCGAGGAGCTTCTAGTGTTACCTCCGAATCGTGAGGTGGAGTTTTGAATTGAGCTACTTTTGAGTATAGCTCCGGTGTCCATTGCCCCTTATAGGATGGCGCTGAAGGAGCTGGTGGAACTTAAAGCCCAGATCTAGGAGCTGTTGGATCATGGTTTCATCTGACCAAGTGTGTCTCTGTGGGGAGCGCCGATGCTATTTGTGAAGAAGAAGGATGAGTCGATGATTATGTGCATTGACTACCGCCAGTTGAATAAGTTGACGATTAAGAACCAGTACCCGCTATCGAGGATTGGCGATTTATTTGATCAGCTCAAAGGGGCTTCGATCTTTTCAAAGATAGATTTGAGGTCAGGATATCATCAGCTCAAGGTCAAGGGAGCGGATATTCATAATACGGAGTTTCGAACTCACTATGGTCACTATGAGTTTTTAGTGATGCCATTTGGGTTGACCAATGTGCCAGCTGCATTTATGGATATGATGAACCGGTATTCCAACCCTATCTGGACTGGTTTGTGGCAGTGTTGATAGACGACTTCTTGGTATATTCTAAGACAGAAAAAGAGCATGATTCGTATCTCTGTGTGGTTTTGTAGATTTTGAGGGGAAGCAGTTGTACACCAAATTCAGTAAGTGTGAATTTTGGTTGAAAGAAGTCACCTTCTTGGGTCATGTTGTATCTGTAGAGGGGATTAGGATTGATCCCCGGAAGATTAAAGCTGTGCTGGACTGGAAACTGCCTAAGTCTATGGTGGAGATTCGAAGTTTTCTTGGGTTAGCTAGGTACTACAGAAGGTTTGTTGAGTGATTCTCCTTAATTGTGGCACCCTTAACTAAGTTGTTGTGAAAAAGGGCACCATTTGTCTGGACTGACAAGCAGTAGGAAAGTTTTGGGAAGCTGAAAAGGATCTTAATGGAGGCTCCAATTTTGATTCAGCCTCAGGCTAGGAAAGAGTTCGTTGTCTATTGTGATGCTTCACACACGGGGTTAGGGTCCATGTTAATGCAAGATGAGAGGGTGGTTGCTATGCATCTTGGCAGTTAAGACCATATGAGATAAACTATCCCACGCATGATTTGGAGTTGGCTGCGGTAGTGTTCGCTCTAAAGATCTGGAGACATTACTTGTATGGGGAGAAGTTCGTTATCTACACTGACCACAAGAGTTTGAAATATCTTCTTCCTCAGAAGGAGTTGAATTTAAGATAGCGGAGGTGTATTAAGTTGTTGAAGGATTATGACTGCTCGATCGAATACCATTCTTGTAAAGCTAATGTGGTGGCAGATGCGTTAAGTTGGAAGGTAATATCGAATTTGAGGTGATGTTTTTCCATCTCAGCCTGTATGATGATGGGAGTTTGTTACCTAAACTTCAGGTAAAGCCGACATGGATAACTCAATTTAAAGAGAAGCAGCTGTCAGACGATGTCTTGTGAAACACCCCAAACCCGGCCCACGAGCCTCGATCGGATCTGGCATGTTCCTTGAGTAAATCATTTAAAACACTTGTTTGTTAATTTGGAAAATTTGAGTGGTTTTGAAGAAAATATGATTTGTCTTGTGATCAAATTGAAAACGATGTTGCTCTTGAAGTCTAGATTTTTATTAAAACTTTATTATTATCTTTCAAACCATAGGTTAACAAATAAAATAAAATGCCACGTTGCTTTAGGGTTTACCATTAATTTGAAAATCGTTGATGTTTAAGTGTCAAAACATTTAAAGTTTATTTTAAGGAAAAGCTATTTAATCTTGATTTAACTATAATCGTATCATAATAAACCAAATAAAATGCATGCTTAAAACAGTCAATAGTAATGGCCTTATTACCTCAAAGTAAAACCCGAAGTAAATCCAAATCTTAAATAATAAAAAAACCAACGAAAATAAAATAACTTTGAGCTAAGCATGGCCACCACTAAGTTCCTACCGACCCGGTCCATTACTGAGTGTCACCTGAAAAGATATCCTACAACGGGGTGAGTCAACAGACTCAATGTGTAACAACCAACACAAACTCCCAATGATTTAGGCATAACAAATTATATATATATATAACAAGTATAGCAATGATACAATCCCGAACCCAAACCTAAAAAACCATATTGTGGTAAAAACCACCAGATCACTTCCCCTTTTCAATGTCACCCATATACCCCATGTGCCATACAAATCATGTGGATATTTTGTCATATGCCTTATTTCATATTCATAACCAATTCTCATATATGTCATATTTAGTGTTCATATTACTATTAATAGGCGTTAGAGGATAACGTACTGAATATGCCGTACCATTGAATGGTACCTTTAGCCACATCTTTCATATTCTTATTAACATGTATTAAATTAATCTAGTAAATCTATTAGGAATTGGTGTAGGGCTACACACACAGGTTACTAACGTGTTTAATGAATCTTGAAAGTCTCACCAAATAGAGTGTACTCCTCCCTAAAATCAAAGTCGAGAATCGGCCAACATTAATCACTAAATATGGCCTTGGTCGAATATTAATACTCCCTTACCTTGTGGATCTAAATCCCGAAATTGTTACTTGGCTATGAAGATGTCGAAATCCTACATGGTACATGTTAAGGTCAGCCTATTGCACAAGATCTATGAAAATGGCCATTGGTAGAATACTGAACATGACTTACCACGGATCTTGAAATCCGAAGATCTCCTCCTTATTGTCGACAACAACCAAATCCGAAACCTCCTTCATAGTTTGACCAAAAAGCAATAATGGGATTAAAGCCTTGATTTTGACAGTTAGAGAAAGAAAAGAATAGTAAATCAACATAGAAGAGATTCCTTCAAAAAAAAGAAAGACCAAAAGCATAAATGGTTAAACCTTCCAAGAAATCGAGAAGAAAAACTTGCTGGAGAAACCGTTTTAGATGAGCAAGATAATCATCTCTTGGTGCTTAGAAGAAATCGGTACCAATGGTGACAATGAAAAGAACTTTCGACAGAAGAGAATAGTAAGGAGTTATGGATTGACGATGGACAATAGGAGATTCGACTTCAACAAGAATGAAAAGGAAGAGTATGAAGCTTTTAGGAGAATCGGCAATGGCTAGGAGAATCCTACTTTCGACTTTTGAAGAATTGAAAAGAAAAGAGCACAAGTTGAATTAGAGATTTTGGCTCAAAGAGAAAGATGAGAAAAGAATGAATTTGGCACCCTACCTACTATTCCCAAAACCGAAAATACTATCCTCCTATGCCCCATATTGGCCAACTCCTCTTCCCTTATCAACTCCTTTTTTCTCCTACTTTCCCTCTTCCTTACCCTTTCAAAATAATTTAAATAAATCAATAATTATCTCCCTACCTTAGCCGAATTTTAAAGGAATCGACCACATCTGAAGCTTATCCCTTGGTGTCCCGGTCTTAGTCCACCTTTGCTCATCCTTCTGTAAAATAAAACTCCTATTCGTCCCTTATTGCTCGAACCTAAGCCCTACCTGTATTGCTTATGGCGTCACTTACTAAGGCTTTAAGTAGCGCCTTCATGCCACTTTATCAAGCTAATTTTTATGTCCAATTTCCCCTACAATTCCTCTTAAGGCCTATCAAGCTTAGCTCCCCTTTAATACTTAAAATCTGATATTTTCTAAGGCATTTACCTACACTCTGAAGTTCTCAAAAATTCATACAACACATTCAAACACACATAGGCATGCTACTTCATATAATTAAGCAATAATGCACAAGCCCAAAATCCCAGATATTTCAGTTCTACCCCCTTAAAATAATTTTGACCTCAAAATTACCTGGCTAAAATAAGTGAGGGTATTGCTGTCACATTGCTTCTTCCGGCTCCCATGAAGCTTCTTCCGATCCATGGTTATGGCACAACACTTTGACTAAAGGAACTGATTTCCTTCGCAATACTTTCACATCTCGCTTCAAGATCTGAATTGGCTCCTCCTCGTAGGATAAATCTGGCCTTAGCTCCACCTCTTCAACCGGAACTACATGAGATGAATCTGATCGATAATGGAATACATCGTGCATCTACTGCAATTCCGAAGGCAACTCTAACTGGTATGCCACTGGTCCAACTCGCTTTAATACCCGATAAGGTCCTATAAACCTAGGACTTAACTTTCCTTAAGCCAAAATTCACACTTGCTAAATTTGGCATATAGCTTCTTTTCCCTTAACACTTGCAGCACTATCCAGAGATGCTCATTATGCTCTTCCTCAGACTTAGAATACACTTGGATGTCGTCTATGAACACAATGACGAATCTATCCAAGTAAGGTTGAAAAACCCAGTTCATCATATCCATGAACGCGGCTGGGGCGTTTGTTAATCGAACGGCATTACTAAGAACTCATAATGCTCGTATCTTGTCTGGAAAGTTGTCTTATGGATATCTGCCTCCTTCACCTTAAGCTGATGATATCCAGACCTTAGATCTATATTTGAGAATACCGCGGCCCCCTTAAACTGATCAAACAAGTCATCTATCCTTGGCAACGGGTACTTATTCTTGATGGCTAGCTTATTCAACTGACGATAATCTATGCACATACACATAGTTCCGTCCTTCTTCTTCATGAACAATATCGGTGCTCCCCATGGAGACACACTGGGTCGGATAAACCCACGATCAAGCAACTCTACAATCTGAGCCTTGAGCTCAACCAACTCTTTTGGTACCATTCTGTACGGGGCAATTGACACGGGAGTGCATGCCGTGACAAGTCAATTCTGAACTCCACTTCCCTATCCGGGGGTATTCCAGGTAACTCCTCCAAAAAAACATCCACAAATTCTCTTACTGTTCTAACTCCACTAACTCCCCCTTCCTTTGCATCCAACGAACTAACAAAGGTCAAAAATGCCTTGCACCCTTTCCGAACTATCTTATTAGCCTTTAAAGCAGAGACTACGTTAGACAAGTAGTTTTTCTTTCTCCTATCATAATTATCACCTTATCCTCTCGGTGTCCTTAAGTCCATTCGCTTAGTTGCGTAATCCAATACAGCCCGATGTTCCACTAGCCAGTCCATGCCAATGATGAGATCAAATTCTTCGAATGGTAGTTCCATCAAGTCGGTAGGAAATACCACTCCCTGAAGCTCTAGAGGTACACTATGAAATATCTT
The DNA here is from genome assembly GCA_025506655.1 of Gossypium rotundifolium. Lineage (NCBI taxonomy): Eukaryota > Viridiplantae > Streptophyta > Magnoliopsida > Malvales > Malvaceae > Gossypium > Gossypium rotundifolium. The sequence continues at coordinate 68,689,112 of CP106725.1, forward strand.
ATTCACCACTACAGTTTGACCTAATGTGCTCACTATATTCATCTCCCTATTAGACAGTTTAGAGGCTATGCCTAGTATTTCAACTACTCTACATGCAACATAAGAGTGGGTAGAGCCAACATCAATTAAAGCAAAGTAAGGCTTGTCAGCTATAAGGAACGTCTTGGTTATGACGTCGGTCGTCTCCATCCTCCCTCCGGTGAATCAGATACACGGACCAGCTACCTTGCCTCTGTATTACCAACTCCTCTACCGGTGTTCCCGTCCTCTTCCAAAGATCACATTACCTCGCCAATCAGACTACGGCCTCGTAGTGGCTGCTATCCACCTCTTCCAACCTGATTAAAACCCTAACCTGCTGGTTGGCTCCCATTTGTTTTCATAGGACAGTCCTTAATCATGTGGTCCTTGGACTCACACTTGAAACATCCCCCTGTCTTCTTCCAACACTCTCCTAGATGCATCTTTCCTCACTGAGCACAAGTATGATCGCCCTCGGTCATAACTTGTTGACCTCATGACCCATCAACTCTAGGCCTCTTTTGCACATTCCGGATGACCACGATGATCCAAAACCTCTCTTTTGCCTATTATGTCGTATTACATCTCCTGATTCTTTAATCCTTCGACTACCTTAGCCTTCTCTACTAACACGGTAAATTCTACTTTTCTTTGTGGAGCTATCAACAACCTCAGGTCATCCTTCAGTTCCGTCCTCAAACCGGACACATTGCTCATGCTCCATAGCCACAATTCCTAGAGCATACCGGCTCAACCTTAAGAGTTCTGCCTCATACTCCGCTACGGATTTGTTCCCCTGAACTAGTCTCAGAAATGCCTTCCTCTGCGCATCAACATAACTGGTACCAACATACTTCTTCTGATACGCCGCCTTAAAATACTCCCAAGTGAGATCCTCAGCTGTAGCACTATCTCGAACTGTGACCCATCATTGGTATGACTCATCGAGGAGAAGCGACACTATTCCTTTCAGTTTATCCTCAGCAGTCAGATCCAGCTCATCCATGATTCGCTCTGTCGCCTCCAACCAATACTTAGCCGTACTGGGTGCCACTCCGGATACACCACAGAATACCTCATCCCCATTGGCTCGAAGTCACTCGGGTACAGATTTTCGAGCTCCCATACCTCCTCCTGCTCTAGCCATCATCTCAAGAACCCGCAGCATCGCCCGCGATACTACATCATCTCCCGTCTGATCTTGATGCTCAACACCAGTAGTTGGTGGTGGTGGCGGTGGTACCTCATTCTTAGACCCTTGACCAGACCTAACGGGTTCCAACACGGTCATTCGGCCTCTACCACAGCCACGCACATTATGACCCCGTCCCCTAGAACTCATGCTTCTGAATCGTGTTTATCTGATTAAAGAATTTTATGAATTAGTTTTTGTTCCACTGATTTATCACGAACAGTCTTATGTTCAATAGTTCTAAAGTGTAGTTCTTTCAAATTCATACACACACACAGTCTCAAATTCATTCATTCAATCATCACATTCATGAACTTGCGTTCATCACAGAAAAGTGTTGTAGTTGTCATTGTTGTTGTTTTCCACTACCTAGGGGTATTCTCGTAATTTTATCCTATAGGGATATTTTGGTAATTTTTCAAAATAGGGTATTTGAAAATTTTGCAAAATAGTGATTTCTGGTCTTTTTTGCAAAATAGGAATACTTGGTAGGAAGATTCAAGGGTAATATGGTAATTTTATAAACTGAGGGTATTTTTGTAATTTTTCAAACCAGGGGCATTTCGATGATTTTTTTTTGCAAAATATGGTTCCAGGTGATTTAATGAAATAAGGGTATTTTGGAAATTTTTTTTAATTCGAGGGTATTTCAATAACTTTCCATACTAAGGGTATTTTGGTAATTGGCACATGTTAGGGGTAATTTGGTCAATTTGCAAATCAGGGGTATTTTGGTTATTTTTTAAAATCAAGGGTACTTTGGAATTTTATAATCATGGTTTGACTTTAGAATTTTACAAAACAAGGTGACTAGTCCCTTTCGGGTTTTAATTATTGAATTTAGCCTGTGATTGAGTCCTCTTGGTTAGGGTGAGCCGTCACTACGCACCAGGTAGGATTTGAGCGAAGAGGAGGTGAGTCACTAGGACTGCTTAAATACCAAGCTCTTCCTGAATCCAATCCTAGACATGCGCACAATGGTTGCCACACCCTAACTCGGCGACTCAGTCACAGGTTGGTTTAATTAGGCTTTAAAGTTTTATTTAATTCTGTGTTGGAGTAAGCTAATCCTAGGGTTCAATAACTTAATATACTAATCTACGTTCCCGTTATACCCACATACAAATCATACAATAAATCATACAACAGTTAGGGGTACATACCTGGTGGATTTTGGGTCGGAGACTTAGGTGCCATGCCAGAAAAACCTGCTTATTTCACAAAAATTTTCACAAAACTTATTTGGGCTCAATTTTGAAAACGTTGTGGGCTTTAAACCCAATGCTGAGAGTTTAAAATTGGGCTCTGATACCAAACTAAAACACCCCAAACCCAACCCACGAGCCTCGACCGAATCTGGCATGTTCCTTGAGTAAATCATTTCAAACACTTGTTTGTTAATTTGGAAAATTTGAGTGGTTTTGAAGAAAATATGATTTGTGTTGTGATCAAATTGAAAACGGTGTTGCTCTTGAAGTCTATATTTTTATTAAAACTTTATTATTATCTTTCAAACCATAGGTTAAAAATAAAATAAAATGCCACGTTGCTTTAGGGTTTACCATTAATTTGAAAATCGTTGATGTTTAAGTGTCAAAACATTTAAAGTTTATTTTAAGTAAAAGCTATTTAATCTTGATTTAACAATAATCGTATCATAATAAACCAAATAAAATGCATACTGAAAACAGTCAATAGTAATGGCCTTATTACATCAAAATAAAACCCGAAGTAAATCCAAATCTTAAATAATAAAAAACCAACGAAAATAAAATAACTCTGAGCTGAGCATGGCCACCACTAAGTTCCTGCCGACCCGGTCCATTACTGAGTGTCACCTGAAAAGATATCCCACAACAGGGTGAGTCAACAGACTCAATGTGTAACAACCAACACAAACTCCCAATGATTTAGGCATAACAAATCATATATATATATATATATAACAAGTATAGCAATGATGCAATCCGAACCCAAACCTAAAAACCATCCTCTACACATCACCCGTACCAGCCAATCACACCGTGGGGATTACTAAATCGACCCTCCATCCGCTACACACCATCGAAGGCAGTCGCTGCAGACGACTTGCACATCACCCTTATAAATCGTGGCATAGCCACCAGATAATGTGATGAATCACCAGATAATAATATGTGACATAAGTCACCACATTCGATTATGTGACATGAGTCACGGATATTGTGGTAAAACCACGGATCACTTCCCTTTTCAATATCACTCATATGCCCCATCGTCATACAAATCATGCGGATATCATGTCATATGCCTTATTTCATATTCATCGCCAATTCTCATATATATCATATTCAGTGTTCATATTACTATTAACAGAGCGTTAGAGGATAGCATACCTGAATATGCCGTACCATTGAATGGTACCTTTAGCCACATATTTCATATTCTTATTAACACATGTATTAAATTAATACCGTAAATCTATTAGGAATTGGTGTAGGGCTACACACCTGGTTACTAATGTATTTACTAAATCCCGAAAGTCTACCGAAATAGAGTGTACTCCTCCCTAAAAATCAATATTAGAATCGGCCAACATTAATCACTAAATATGGCCTTGGCCGAATATTCATACTCCCTTACCTTGTGGATCTAAATCTTGAAATCGTTACTTGGCTATGAAGATGTCAAAATCTTACACGGTACATGTTAAGGTCAGCCTATTGCACAAGATCCATGAAAATGGCCCTTGGTCGAATACCACACATGACTTACCTTGGATCTTGAAATCCCGAAGATCTCCTCCTTATTGTCAACAATAACCAAATCCCGAAACCTCCTTTATAGTTTTGGCCAAAAAGCAATAATGGGATTAAATCCTTGATTTTTAATAGTTAGAGAAAGAAAAGAATAGCAAATCGACATAGAAGAGATTCCTTATCGAAAAAAGAAAGACCAAAATGCAAATGGTCAAACCTTCCAAGAAATCGACAAGAAAATCTTGCAGGAGAAATCGTTTTAGATGAGTAAGATAATCGACTCTTGGTGCTTAGAAGAAATCGGTTCCAATGGTGACAATGAAAAAGAACTTTTGGCTTAGAAGAGAATAGTAAGGAGTTATGGATTCGGCTTGATGGACAATAGGGAGATTCAGCTTCAACAAGAATGAAAAGGAAGAGTATGAGGCTTTTAGGGAGAATTGGCAATGGCTAGGAGAATCCTACTTTCAGCATTTGAAGAATTGAAAAGAAAAGAGGACAAGTTGAATTAGAGATTTTCGGCTCAAAGAGAAAGATGAGAAAAGAATGAATTTCAGCACACCCTTCCTACTATTCCCAGTACCAAAAATACCATCCTCCTATGCCCTATATTTGGCCAACTCCTCTTCCCCTATCAACTCCTTCTTTTTCTCCTACTTTTCCTTTTCCTTACCCCTTCAAAATAATTTAAATAAATCAATAATTATCTCTCTACCTTAGTCGAATTTTAAAAGGAATCTGACCACATCTGAAGCTCATCCCCTTAGTGTCCCATTGCCGTCCACCACTACTCATCCTTACTGTAAAATAAAACTCCTATTTGTGTCCCTTGCTTGCTCGAACCTAAGCCACCTTGCCCGCCTGCTGGCGTCACTAACTAAGGCTTTAAGTTAGCCTTCACCCACTTTACCAAGCTGATTTTATGTCCAATTTCCCTACAATTCCTCTTAAGGCCTATCAAGCTTAGCTCCCTTTAATACGTAAAATTTGATATTTTCTAAGGCATTTACCTACACTCTGAAGTTCTCAAAAATTTATACAACACATTCAAACACACATAGGCATGCTACTTCATACAATTAAGCAATAATGCACAAGCCCAAAATCCCGGATATTACATCTTGAGTGCTCGACCTCTGCAAGTACGGAATGGTGGGGTAGAGGATTATAATTTGAACAGTGATAGGGTTTTGCATTTTCGTAAAAGGTTCTGGGTGTTAAAGGATGTGGAGTTGAGACAGATGACTCTTCAGGAGGTGCATAGTAGCCCTTACGCTATGCATCTTGGAGGGAATAAGATGTATCGGGATCTGTGTGAACAATTTTGGTGGCCTGGTTTAAAATAAAAGATTATCGAGTTTGTGGGTAAATGCTTGACGTGTAAGCAAGTGAAAGCAAAACATCATTTGCCTTCGGGGTTGTTACAGTTGGTGAAGATTCCACAGTGGAAATAGGAGAGAATCATGATGGACGTTGCTAGTGGGCTACCTCTTACGCCTACTAAGAAAGATTTGGTATGGGTGATTGTGGATCGGTTGACAAAGTCTGCCAATTTCATACCTGTTCGTGTTGACTATTCTCTGAGAAGTAGGCTAAGCTGTATGTGGCAGAGATTGTGGGGTTGGATGGGGAACCTGTGTCGATCATATCGGATAGGAACCCGAGGTTTACGTCGCATTTTTAGAAGGTGCTGCATCAGGCATTAGGTACAAGACTAGACTTCAGCACAGCTTTTCATCCACAAACTGATGGTCAGTCTAAGAGGGTAATTCAGATATTGGAAGATAAGTTGAGAGGTTGTGTCATTGACTTTAGGGGTAGTTGGGAAGAGTTTTTACCGTTGGCAGAATTTGCATACAACAACAGCTACTAGTCTAGTATTCAGATGACACCCTATGAAGCGTTGTATGGATGGAGGTGTCGTACTCATACTTGCTATATAGAATTGGGTAAGCGTTAGATGTCGGGTCCGAAATTGGTTTCGAAGACAGAGGAAAAAGTTAAGTTGATTCGAACTTAGTTGAAGGAAGCGTCCGACAGGCAGAAATTCTATGCTGATCTGAAGCGTAAGGATGTAGAATTTGCAGTGGGTGATCAAGTCTTCCTGAAAGTTTCACTGTGGATGAAGGTAATGAGGTTTGGACGAAAGGGCAAGCTAAGCGTGGGACCAGTGGCATATCAGCTTGAGTTGCCTTCAGAATTGAAGCGGTACATGATGTGTTCCATGTCTTGATGTTGAGGCATTACCATTCTGATCCGTTTTACATTGTGCGATGGAGGACATTGAAGTAAGACCGGACCTGTCCTTTGAGGAGGAACCAGTACAGATCTTAGATTGAGATGTTAAGGTACTGAGAAGGAAATCAGTCCTGTTGGCCAAAGTCTTGTGGTGAAATCACGGTGTGGAAGAAGCGATGTGGGAGCCAGATGATGTTATGCGATAGCAGTACCCTTATCTCTTTTGACCGGGTAAATTTTGAGGCTAAAATTTCTTTAAGGGGGTATAACTGTAACATCCGAGAATTAGAGGCTTTGCATTTATTATGTTTCTATGTGTGGTATGTCCTATATGTTAATTTGTTATGTTTGGAGGTCCTTGGGAAGGCCCGGGGTTAAGCTGAAGCCTTGGTAAAATTTCAATTTAGGAAACTTTAGGAGAGAGTTGGCTGGGACAGGCTTTAAGGATTATTGCTTGTGTTTGTTTACACAAGAAGTGAAGTGGTGGAGTGGTAAAGTGGCACCTAGGGAGCAGGGGGAGATGACGCCACAGGGGAGTAGAGAGAGAGCAGGCTCGAGTCGCATAGTTTCTTTTTGGGAATTCTTTTTGGCGTCAGTATGAGAGGTGATGGATTTGGCTAGGGACCTTGAAGAGTGGGAGTGGAATAATTCAAACATTTTAAGTGAGTGAACAAGAGTGAAAAGTGGAATTTGAATCTTTCAAACCGATTCAAATGGGGGGATGAGAGTGAAAGTGGAAGATGAACAAGGAGTGGGTGACTTGTTAGGAGTTGTTGATCGAATGTGCCTTGGTTGAAGGGGGGAGCTTTCGGTTTTGGGGGCTAAGCAAGGTGCATATGCCAGAAGTGGTCTTAGGCTTTTCCTTCTTCTCTCGGGTGCATTTTCAATTTTTAGGTGGTTGTGGGTGTTTGTGCCGATTCTTCCATAGGTCACTTTGAGTAGAGAGTTAGCAAATCAAGTTTAGAAATTCTTTATTCTCTTTTGCTTATGTGAGCATTTGTTTCTTCTCTCAAGAGCCACAACCGAAACTTTAACCTTTCTTAGTATTCTTTTCTTTCATTTTTCTTCCCTCTCATCTATTCTTTCTTGATAGCCGAACCCTCCTATCATCTTCTCCATTTCATTGTTTTCTTCCATTTATATTTTCATAGCCAAAACATCTATTTCCTTCAACTTCTTCTCTATTTCTTCTAGAGCCGAATCTCCCTAGCCCATTTCTTCTTGTTTCTTCACAACTGAAACACTTTTTATTTTCTTCTCATTCTTGTTCCTTTGGTGTTAACCGAATGTTAGGATGGTGACTAGTATCTTATGCACTTCTTTTTTCATCTACTATTTCGTTTCTGCCGAATCGAACCAAAGCTAAATCTATACATTTCTGTTGACTTTGCTGATTGCCGAACATAGATCTTTGTTTCAATACACTCTAGTTTCGGTAAGGGATCTTCTTCACTTTTCTGCTCTTTTCTGTTCTTTCTCCCTTTGGTTTGGCTAACCAAAAGTGTTAACTTGGTGCTTTGGGGTGCTTTCAATGAATCTAGGAGGGGCTTCACTTTCGTACTCTTGTCTACATCTGGCCAACAGTTGGAAGATTGTTGGTAAGTGTGGTTGGCCGAATAGTGGTAAGGGTTTCTTTATCAACTCGTTTGGCCGAAAGGCCACTTTTTCTAAATCTATTTTGGAGAACCGTTTCTAATATGGGTTTGTGTAGGGTCTTAGCCGATTTCTTAATCCAAGCTTGAAGCTTTCGGTTTCTGTCGATCTAGGTAAGAAACCTCTTCGTTTGATCGTGTGTTCTTACTTTTATTTTCTTCAATGCCTTAACCCGGTCTTTTGACCAAGATCTCTTTCATGGAATCGAAACAAGCCAAGCAAAGGAGGGGGTTGGACTCATAGTCCCTACCCCTAAGTTCAAAAAATATGTGGTGTCTACCGTTCAAGACTTTCCACCGGGTTGTGGGCCAGATTCGAGTGGGATAGGCAGATTGCTGTGATCCCTGCGAGTGAGGGTGTTAGTGAGATCGATACTTTAGTTCTTCATGTTTTTAGGTGTGTAATTCCCACACCTTCTTTTTATGTTATTAATATAATTATTTACGTTGTTTTGAAAGCTAAAAATGCAGTAATAGCCATTGTGTTACCCATAGAGGGTCAATATCGTAACACCAGGTGCGTTCATTCTCTTAGTATACCGGATAAGTATTGTCGTTACATGATTATGCATATGCATGAATATCTTGAGTATGCCATTATATATTATATTATATGTTGCATTCACACCACTATGATTGTATGTTGCATGGGCATGGGGATATGATTATGATGAAAGGGGCAGTGTATTTTGGTGGTTTTGCCACATGTTTCGATGACATTGTCACATTATTTTGATGGCTCTGCCAAATATTCCGGTGACATTGTCACATTATTTCGGTGGCTATGCCACATATTTTGGCGATGAGTAGCTGACTATAGCATGACTGCTATCAATGGTGTATAACGGTGAGGGCAATTGCAGAAATCCCCATTGGTGTGATTGGTAGGAACGGGTGGTGTGTAGCGGATGGAAATTTAGGCTGGGTTGGGTCTTGCATTGTAACACCCCAAACCCGGTCTATGCATCAAGACGAGATTTGGTTTGTCACACAGATCGAACATTCTTTATTTCTATCTAATGATTTATGTGAAACAGTATTTCAAAACCCTTTAAAATAAAAAAAAATAGAGTTTAATAAAAACCAATAGAATAATTTAAATTCAATGAGTTTGAGAAACATTAGTTGAAAAATCTTATCATTTGACATTTAATTAACAAAACCTTAAAGTAATTTTATAAGAGTTCAAAGGGTTTGAAAATAAGAATAGTTAAAGAAGCTCGTATGTTGAAAACCCAGAGTATTTTAAGAAAACATTATAAGATAAACATAAGCCCATATTAATAGTCCAAAACATAATTTAAATCCATTCACACATTAAATCCATAAAACATTAATAGAGGCCTTATTACATCAAACCCAAAATAGTAAATTATAAAAAAAATCTTTATTAAAAGTTCAAAGTTTAATTAACCCATATTTGCAGTATGGCCTCCACGAAGTCATCCTCGGCCCAAGTCCACGTCAATTTCCATTACCTGAGAGGAAAATTTGAGGGTGTGAGTTACTCAGAACTCAGTGTATAACTTACTTACTCTATCCACTGGGCCAGATCATCAAGTCATAAATATTGGGCTTGAGCCCATAAACAGGTTTAGAAATAAAAATAATCAGATACATGCAAAATGAAATTTCCCAACTAAACCTAATTTCCATCCGCTACACACCACCCGTACCAACCATCACACCTGTGGGGATCAAGTCAACCCACCTCGCCAACACACCAATCGTAGGCATTTAGCCATTTTATATTTGTGGCAGAGCCACCGAAATAGATTGTGACAAAGTCACCAAACTAGAGGCATTGAGCCATTAAAATATTTGTGGCAGAGCCACCGAACTAGAGGCAATCAGCCATTTAAAATATTTGTGGCAGAGCCACTAAACTAGATTTTGGCAACAGGCATTTCTTATCTTCATCATTTATCCCAACCCATGCAACATGTATGCATAATAGTCTATATACATATGAAAATTTGCAAAATTCCCAATTTACATGTGATTCAAAATTTTAGGTTTTTATTAAGGCCTATAATACAAAATATCATTTAGCCCATTTAAAAATCTTGCAACTTTGTCCCATTTAACGATCTAGCAGGGATTTCGGCCCATTTAACGATCTAGCAGGGATTTTGGCCCATTTAACTATCTAGCAGGAATTTCGACCCATTTAACGATCTAGCAGGGATTTCGGCCCATTTAACGATCTAGCCCATTTAACATTTATCTAGCTAGAGGATTTGACCCATTTAACGATCTAGCGAGGATTTCGCCCATTTAACGACCTAGCAGGGATTTCGGCCCATTTAACGATCTAGCAGGAATTTCGGCCCATTTTACTATCTAGCATACTTTTTGGCCCATTTTACGATTTTTTAGGGATTTCAGCCCATTTAACGATCTAGCAGGGATTTCGGCCCATTTTACACATGAGACATAAAATTTACATTTTACCAAATAACTTATCGAGGGCATTTTCGTAATTTTCACTATTTTAACCATTTTCATGTACTTTCACCAAAAATACCAATTATTTCGTAATGTACCGATTTTGTCGTTTTTACGATTTTGCTCAATACTACGGTATGAAATCTAACCCGAGATAAGTGTGAAGTTACACACCTTGCTATCATGAGTACTACACCTTCCCGCTCGTCAACACCTAAACGTAACACGAACCATTAGAACACTTTCATTTATTAAAAAAATATACTATTGGTAAACGATCTAAATCTTTACCCTTTTGATTTTGAACTACTTCTATTTTTGGTTTCTCCTCGATTGTTGATTCGTTGCCCGATGAGAATCCATGAATGTACAAAGGCTCGAAAGTATGAATAACCTCGAACAATTGATTCTTCTCGATTGAAGGTCCGCAACCAGTGGAAAATCCCGGATTCCCGAAACAGCCCTTCATTTATATTTAGGGAGATTAGCGGAACCGCCCCTCTTTCAAAGACTATGGACTGCCCTTTTCTGCCCTATCTTGAATGTCTCTAAAGACATAAGATCATTAGTCCGACTATAAAATATCGAAATATGGCTAACGATTTATAAGATTTGAGATTTGGCTTACCACGATTATCTTCATTCCTCGAGAAACGATCGAGCAATTATGTCCCTAAAATGAAATCGATTAATAACTGACTATACTAATATAATGAATAAGAATCCTTAAAAGAAAATCTCCTTACCTTGATTCTTGAAATCGATTCCAAAGTTCCAAAAATACTCATGATCACCTTGAGTTTCTACCCTTCAAAATCTCACTAATGTCCACGATTGGAAAGATAATTGAGTAAGAAGAATTCGGTTATGATTAAAGGAAATCGGTTGTGATCAAAAAAAATGGAAGAAATTTTGGCACAAGAATAAGTTAACATTCGGCCATGGAAGAAAGAATTGGAGAAAATTTTAATGAAGAAGAAAATGAAGAATAGGGAAATAGAAGTAATATAATTCGGTTTCAAGAGAGAAAGAGGGAAAGAAAAGAGAAAAAAAAAGGGTACTTAGTTTAGAAGAAAATGGATTCGGCATAGGAGAAGAAAATGAGAAAATGAAGAGATGAAAGATACTTGTTTGCCTTAGAACTTTCGGTCACAATGAGAAGGAAAGATTTGGGAGAGAAAAATTTCAAAACCAAAATGGTCACAATAGAATGGCTCAAAAAAAAAAAAAATTGTTTACCCAAGTATGTTGGCAATATTTCGGCTAGAGAGAATATGGGTGAAGGGAAAAGATGTTTTTGCTAAGAAATGACCAAATGAAAGTGTTCTCCTAACATCCAAGCTTGCCATCCCCTCAACCAAAATCGGCCATCCCCCCTAGCCTCAATGCCGTCCAAATACAATGGTCAAAAGGCCATTAGGAAGTTTCCAAAACATCTTCCTACACTTAAGCCTTTTTCCCCTCCTTTTTCCTTAAGTTGAAGAAACATAATCCCCCAATTTAAGCTCTTATATTTAGCTTTCCAAAATCTTAATCTTCTTACCAAAATAAAAACAATCCAACTCATCCTAACCTTATCTCCTTGCCGACACATGCATAGGCTAAAGCAAAAAAATAAAAATTCCTAATTGCATGCTAGGTGATTCGAACTCCTTCCCTCATGTCCAACTCATGGCGCCATCACCACTTTGTCACTAGCTCATCTTATGCCATCTTTTTGTACTTAATTAATTTAAGTCTCAAGATCACCAAATTTCTTTACTCTAAAATACACTTAACTAATATTTTTATTCTAACTCCAAGTAAACTCAAACTAACATTTAGCAACATAATGATACTCGAATATTTAGGATGTTACATGCATCATTTTGTATATGCTATCTGCTATTCTGTGCTTTGGGGCTAAGGCCTAGTCTGATTTTGAATGGGCTTCGCCCAATGTGATTCTAAAAAGGGGCTAAGGCCCAAATGGTAAGTGAATGGGCTCGGGCCCAATATTGGTGCTTGGTAATTTCACACTGAGTCTTTTGACTCACCCTCTTTGCTTAACATTTTGCAGGTAATACATAGTGCAGTGGACCGGGCGGAGAGGACTACGAGGTGGCCATGCACGATTTTCTTTCTTTTTTATATAGAAATTTATTGATCTTAAAATTTTTGGGATTCTATGTTGTAATAAGGCCACTATTAATTTGGTTTAAAATTTCGGTTTTAAGTTTTAGAAGCTTTAAATATAAGATAATTGATGTGACATTTTTACAAAATGCAAATAAAGTTTTCCATACAACTTAATTAACGAGTTTACAAATGAATTTTTCTTACGAAAACCCTCTAGCTTGATCAGATGTAATAACATGTGTTTTCAAATGTTACCTAAACACATGGATTTGGCTAATTAAATTTTTCCTTAAATGAATAATGAGTTCTCAATTGAACCACTAAATTTGAAGTTTTAAAAATAACTTAAAATTTTCTGAAGTTCGCGATATTTATAAAATTCCTTTCAAGTGAAATGCTAGATCCGGTCGTGGCGTTTGGACCAGGTTTGGGGTGTAACATATATTATTTAAATTGACACATATTATTTTATGTATAATATTTGCTTATTTATTTTAAAATTTTCTATATTTTATTTTGTATTTAATTAGTTATATTTTCAATTTTGATTCTTGATTAATAATGTTGGTATTTTCAAAATGGAAATTGTGAGATTATTGATTGTGCATATATTGAATTGTATGTGTATAATATTTTGTCAGCAATTTGTACAAAGATTGTATTCACCTATTATTATTCTATGCTTGATACTAAATTTTTGTTTCTCATTATTTAGTGATTCAATAAAAGCATTTTGAGTCATTTTTAAGCACTTATTTAAAAGTTTGTTAAAACAAGACAATATTTGATGTTTGGAAGTTCGAGGAATTGCGCCCTAACGTGTTGGGTGTCGATTTTCCGTTCAACCAAATAACCAAATACCCTTTTAATTACATGTTTTGAAGATCAAAGATGATCTTGGTATCGAGGTATAAACGTTTATATCTTAACGTATTTGATATGATATTTTTATTCCTTTGAAACGAGTTAATCTTAAGATTCAATTCAGAATTAATTAACTTTCCTTAAAAAGAATTATATTTTAAACATTTTCAAGTTTTCAGCACAAGGACATTAATTAATCGATTTGGTACCTGTTCTGGGGCGTACGGGGGGTGCTAACCCTTCCTCGTTCATAACCGACTCCCGAACTCTTTTTGTTATTTAATTTTGCAGACCAAAGAAGTTTTTTTACAAGGTGATCCAATCTCACCTAAACAAAAAAGGTTGGTGGTGACTCCACATCACATTTTTAAGTCGACCTCATTTTTTCAAACTTAAAATAAAAATGGTTTCGACAATCCTAATTCTATTTAAAGTTGATAATAATTAATATACATTACAATAAATATAATTATATATTAATTATTATCACCTTATTTATTAAAAATTAAATTAAAAGCCTTTATTTTAGTTGCCATTAAAAATATTTACAAAAGAGACAGACTAATTTTTAATATTTAATTAAAGAACAACCAAAATTTTCAAATAATTCAATTAAGTACCTAAACTTAAAGAAAATTTGAAAATGAGTTCCAATTAGAACTTGGATCAAAATTTACCCTTTTATTTTAAAAACTAAAAAAAAAAATCCATTTAGGGAATGATTTCTCGAAAGATTATGTTAAAATCAATTCCCAGGAAAGATTAAAGGGGTCACATCTAGTCCTGGTTAAGTTCCAATCTCCTAGACTGAATTTATTTAAACATACTAATCCTGAAAATATATCTTAAATCATTTATTAAAAAAAAATGAGAAAAAATAAGTATTTGATAACATGAATGAGACTTTATCCCACCCAATTTTATCCCTCCAATAATGTTTTAAGTGCTGAGCATTAACTCAAAAATTACCTCCCTTACCTTGAAGTTTGACAACTCGATATGGGAAAACCTGATGAATAGTAAATGGACTGGACCAACATGATTTTAATTTACCTGGAAAGAACATTAATCTGGAATTGAATAACAAGACTTACTAACATGCTTCAGATTCTCAAACTTGAACATGCTTGTCATGCCATCTTTTATGTCTTTCCTTGAATAGTTTGGCATTCACATATGAGAACATTCGGAACTCTTCTAACTCATTGAGCTAAAGCATCCTTTTCTCTTTAGCAAGCATAAGATCCAAGTTGAGTTGTTGGAGAGCCTAGTAAACTTTGTGTTCTAACTCCAAGGGCAGATGATAGGCTTTCCCAAAACCCTATAGGGTGACATCCCTAAATGTGCCTTGTATGCTGTCTTGTAAGGCCATAAAGCATCGTCCAATCTTTTGGACCAATCTCATCGTTCCGGACAAATTACCTTCTTGAGTATCCCTTTTATCTCTTTGTTTCCCAGTTCAGCTTGGCCGTTTGTCTGCGGATGGTAAGCTGTGGCAACTTTGTGCTTCACTCCATGTTTGTCGAGTAACCATTTTAACCATTTGTTCACAAAATGGGACCCCTCATCACTAATGAAGGCCCTAAGAGTACCAAACCTTGTGAACACATGTTTCTACAAAAACTTTATCACAACCTTGGCATCATTCATTGTATAGCCTCGACCTCAACCCACTGAGACACGTAGTCTATTGCTACCAATATGAACTTATGACCAAAATGCGAAGGGAAAGGACCAAGGAAGACAATACCCCAAACATCAAATAATTCTAACTCAATGATGTTTTTCTGGGGCATTTCATTTCTGTTGGTGATGTTTCCAGTCCTTTGGCATGGATCGCAACTCTTTACGTAGGCATATCCATTTTTGAATAGCATTGGACAAAATAATCCCACTTGCAATACTTTGGTTGTAATACGTGTACCTCCAAAGTATCCCCCACTTGGAGCTGTGTGGTAATGATATAAAATCTCATGTACTTCATCTTCTGCCACGCATCTCCTGATCATTTGGTCTGCACAAGTTTTGAACAAGTATGGTTTTTCTAAGAAATAGTACTTCACATCGTGAAGAAACTTTTTCTTTTGTTAATGACTTATCAAAAGGCATCAAACCACAAGCTAGATAGCAAAATCAACAAACTAAGGGGTATTATGGATATGATTTACTTTAAGTATATGTTCATCTGGGAATGTATCTTGAATGGGTATAAGTGGAGAAGTCCCTTCTTACGGCTCCAATCTAGACAATTGGTCTGCTACTTGGTTTTCTACTCCTTTCGATCCTAAATTCCTAGATCGAACTCTTGGAGTAGGAGTACCCATTGGATCAATCTCAGCTTAGCGTCTTTCTTGGCAAGTAAATACTTAATTGTCGAATGATCCATATAGACTGCCACTTTGGTACCTATAAGATAAGATGGAATATAACAACCTAATTTTGGGCCTAGTCAGGATAGTGGTTTTGGGGCCACAAATCCAACGAGTAAAATCTTATTTTTATCATATTTTTATGGCCTACGATTTCACATAATGATTTTGTGAAAATTTCATTCGAAAATTTCGATGTTTGGGCACTCAATTTAGTCATAATGTCTAAATTGTAAATTTTGCAAAAGTTGAGTTCCACATGTTAGAAATGCCCAATTGTTATGAAGTTTTAAATTGGAGGTCCTTAAATGGAAATTAGACCATTGGTTAAATTGTTGGACAAAAATGGAATGAGATAAGTGAAATAGGATATTTTTAAGTTAGGGGCATTTTGGTCATTTAGTAATTAAAAGAATTAAAAAAGCTAAAATTAAAGTAAAATTGTGTCCATCTTCAAGCTTTGGCCAAATGTTGCATGCAGAAACCATGGCTAGGGTTTTTCAAGCTTTCAAGCTCGATTGTAAGTCCGTTCTAGCCATGTTTATAATGATTTTTACATTTTTTAAATCCTCGTAACACGATCTCTCTATTTCTACAATTTATTTGAGCTAGGGTTGATGTTTGAAAATTTAACCATATGAGAAATTCTTGTGTTTTGATGTTTAATGGTAGAATATGAATGCTCGGTGTGTAAAAACAACTTTTACTAAGTGATTTTCGGTGAAATTGTCAAAAAGGACTAGTTTGTAAAAAGTGTGTAAATGTGTGAATAAATAGATATTGTGGAATGCTATAGTTATTAAAATGGTTCATCTAGGCATAAGATACAAGGAAATTGAATAAAAAATCATTTTACGAGCCTAAGGGCAAAAGTGTAAATATGACAAAGTTTAGGGGCAAAAATGTAATTTTGCCAAAATATGAATTTAGGCTAATTTGACTAGTAGGATGAATAAATGAGTTAAATGTGTTGTTATAGATCAAGGAAAATGAGATTCGAACCAAGAATGAAGGAAAAAACAAAGAATATGACGAATAAGTCCTTTTCACAGATTGTGCTATCGAGGTAAGATTGTATGTGAATAATGAATTGTTTTTACTTACATTTTCATATTTTGATAAATGGTATGAATTGTGGCTAAATATTTGATGTAATTGACAAAATATCGACAAGTGGAAAATTTCCCTGTTGAACCTTAGGAATAAAAATTGATACGAGTGAGATGTTCACTAGAAACCTATGTGAAATCTAATTGAAATAAGTGATCTGGGTGCTGGTCCGTACGTTCCACCGGTGGCTGAGTTATCTGACATGTGTTATGGATACTCAATAGCTTGTGTAAGCAACACCGTGTAGTTTTGTCATGACCAATAGCTTGTGTAAGTAGGCCTGAGATTGTGACTATGTGAAACGGGTGCTGGTCTTATAAGTTTTACTAGTAGCTGGGAAATCCAGTATGTTTTCCGAATACCTGATAGCTTGTGTGAGCAGCACTGAGTAGTTATGTATGACCGACAACTTGTGTGAGCAGACCCATGAATGTGATTAGCTCGAGAGTGAGCTTATGTGAAAAGTGTGACATGAAGTATCTTTAGCTACAAGTGTGGCACTTATGTGCAAATTTTCGTGTATCAGTTATTATTTCGATGCGTTCAATGGGAAATGATTAAGTATAAACGAATATGACTAAGCGATGAATAAGTGCAGGTATGTGTGTGTCAATTTATGAGCAATGAGCTCGATAGGTGATTGAACTTTGGTAAGTTTGATATGGAGTAAGTGTTACTATGAAAGTTAATACAAAGAAATTATGAAAGAGTAAAATTTGCGATAAAACAGTTTTGGGACAGCAAGCAGTTATGTGTCTTTGAAAAATCATCAAAAATGGTGGAAATTTAATTAGAGGTTGAAAAATATATGAAATTAAAGCTTATTGAGTATAAAAAATTTCATATTCTAAGATATTTTAATTTTTGTGAGACAGAGTTAGAATGATTTCTGAATCCCCTGTTTTGACTTGGGAAAATAATTAAATACTGTACAAAAATATTTATGGGTTATGATTTATATGATAAAAATCATTAATGAGTTTATTTTCAAATGAAACAAACAGGAACATCATCCAAATTTTGTACAAGGAGATAATTAATTTTAAGTGAAGAAGAGTTGGAACTGTTGGACAGGGAACAGGGGTGACTTTAATTAATAAACTGTACTTATTGGCTAAACCAAAAATTCTGAACATTTTATAGTAAGAAGATATCTGAGTTTAGTTTCAGGGAAAATTAGCGGGTCATGATTTGGAGTTCCGTAGTTTAAGATATAAATAATTTAGTGATTGTTACCCAAGTAGATAGCTTGAGATGAACTTGAATAAATAGTGGAACTATGTGCAATTATGATTGTATTATTTGGAGAACATATTGTGAAGATTTATAAAAGCCTGTTAATAAATCACTTATTATTTAAATACATACCTACTAAGCTATAATACTTACCCTCTTCCTTTCCTTTTTCCTACAGTGTCACAGATGCTAGCTCGAGTTGGAGGTCGTCGAAGATTCTATCACACTAACAAATTATTGATTGGTATTGTATCAACGATGTTAAAGTATTTTTAAGTCTATGGCATGTATAGGGAATTGATTATGTGTATATGTTATTATGAGTTGGCCTAGAATGTTGGCCTATGCTATTTGATGGTTATTGTTGTATAAGGCCATTTAATGTGGCCAATATTTGTTATGTTATAAGTATATGATGATGGATTTCAATGATGTGTATGCTTGCATGTGAATGGTTAAGTGTGTGTGTGTGATTATGCATGATGAATGTGGTTTGTAAATGGTTTGTGGATGTCTTAGTGTGGATGTTTGAAAGCTTAATAATACCATGTTGTGTGATGATAAATTTGTACAAATGTATAAGTGTTTTGGGGTGGCAAAGGGATTGGTAAATAGCCTTAGTTGTGGCCAAAGTCTGCACTTGATTTTCAGAAATTTGAAACTCCACATGGCCTAACACAAGGGCATGTATCTCTGCTATGTGAATGACATGGCCTTGAACATGGGCGTGTGCCCTTGATTTTCAAGAAATTTCTAATGTTTTCCAAAGTTCTCAGTTTAGTCCTGGACCACTTCCAAAGTATGTATTGGGCCTCGTAGGCCCTATTTAGGGACTCAAAGATAAAAATTTGAAAAGTTTTAATTTCTTTTAATACATTTACAAGTGTATGTGTTTCGATAATGCCTCGTACCCTATTCTGGCATCGAATACGTGTAAAGATGTTACATAGAAACTTGTCAAAAGTAAACACAATAGCAAGTAACTCTTTCTTTGTTACCATATAATTCAATTGAGCTCCAGCCAGAGTCTGATTTTCATAGTAGATGGGGTGAAAAACTTTGTTTCTTCGCTGGCCCATCATAGCTCCTATCGTGAAGTTATTAATGTCACACATCAATTCAAATGGCAATTCCCAATCCGGTGTGACGATGATGGCTGCTGAAACTAATTGTCTCTTCAAAGCATTAAAAGCTTTTAAACACTCCTCATCAAATTTAAACATCGTGTCCTTCACCAATAATTTGCATAAGGGTTTAGCAATTTTGGAGAAGTCCTTGATAAATCTCTGATAGAAACTGACGTGACCCAAAAAGCTCCCAACACCCTTTACAAATGTTGGAGGTGGGAGTTTCTCAATAACATCTACCTTTTCTTTATCTACCTCGATACCATGTCCGTTATTCGATGTCCAAGAACAATACTTTCTTGTACCATGAAATGACACTTTTCCCAATTAAGTACGAGGTTTGTTTCTTTGCATTGCCTTAGTACCTTGGCTAGATTGGCTAGGCAATCATCATATGTATCTCCGAGTACTGAAAAATCATCCATAAATAGTTTTAAATACTTTTCAACCATGTCAGTAAGAATAGACATCATACATATTTGAAATGTAGCATGTGCATTACATAAACCAAATGACATGCGTCTAAATGCAAAGGAAAATGATATGTATGCTTCTGGTCCAAGACCGGCAAAGGTAAATGATCTTTCCTAGTCGCCTTGTTCAACTTACGGTAATCTATGCAAATTCTCCATCATGTAACTGTTCTAGTTCGTAATAGCTCATTATTCTCGTTATCAAAAATTGTCTTACCTCATTTCTTTGGCATTTACTGAACCATACTTACTCACGAACTATCTGAGGTGGGGTAAATTATACCCGTATCTAAACACTTAATGATTTCTTTCTTTACCACATCCATCATGATAGGGTTCAGTCTTCGTTGTCCATCAATTATACGGGTATAATTGTGCATGCATACAGACGGACTAATTCCACGAATCTTGGCTATAGTCTATTCAATAGCCTTCTTGAATTGTTTCAATACTAGGATAAGTTTCTTTTCTTGCTTTTTGGTCAACTCTACTAAAACAATCACAGGCACAGTAGAAGCGCTTTCTAAATAAACTGATAAACCATAATATACACATATTTTAATCCCACATTTAGCATACTTTTGGATGATTTATCCTTTTAATTATGGAAATAGGTGCTCCTAATCCTTTGTTTTCATGTTTTATATTAAGGAGAGCACCGGAGGATGAAAAGAATGAGAAACGGGCTGGAAATAGAGAAAATAGGCCAAAGAATGAAATCCACACAGCCTAGACCCCTAGTCACACGACCGTTCCTCTTTAGGAGGACCGACCACGGCCTATAACTTGAATTACATGGGCGTGCCACACGGGCATGTCCCTGCAGTAGCAAAGAATAGTTTCATTCGGGGTCGAATTGTGGGATTCACTCGAAGAAAGCTAGTTGATTCATCTCAAGAAACCGGAATCATACTCAAGACTGAGGATCTCTCCTTCAATTCCTTCAAGGGTTTTAGGGTTTTCTTTCTGTTTTTTTTTATATTTTTTCTGAGATGTACTCTTTTATGATTATGAACTAAACCCCTCAAATACCTGAGGGGGATGTAACACCCCAAACCCGGTCTATGCGTAAAGATGAGATTTGGTTTGTTACATAGATCGAACTATCTTAATAAGGTGAATCAAAATTTCAAAATCATCATTTTATTTATAAAGTTTAATAAAACCAAAAGAGTATTTTAAATTTGATGAATATGAGAAAACATTAGTGAAAATATCATTAATACTAAATTGTCAAAATCTTTAAAGTGATTTGATAAGAGTTTCAAATATTTACAATTTTAAATATTTAGATAAAGGAATTTCATATATTTGAAAACCCAAATTATTTTAAGAAAACAAAATAATTATAAACCCATATTAATAGTCCAAAACATAATTTAAATCCATCCACACATAAAATCCATAAAACATTTATAGAGGCCTTATTACATCAAACCCATAATAGTAAATTATAGAAAGTCTTTAATAAAAGTTCAAAGTTTGATTAACCCTTATTTGTAGTATGGCCTCCACGAAGTCATCCTCGGCCCAAGTCCACGTCAATTTCCATTACCTGAGATGAAAAATTTGAGGGAGTGAGTTACTTAGAACTCAGTGTATAACTCACTTACTTATTCGTTGGGCCAGATCATCAAATCATTATTTTGGGATTGAGCCCGTCAACAGGTTTAACAATATAAATAATAATATGTATGCAAAAATGAATTTCCCAACCCCATACCTAATTTCCATCCACTACACATCCCAGTACCAACCATCACACCTGTGGGGATCAAGTCAACCCACCCCGCCATCACACCAATCGTAGGCATTAAGCTATTTTATATTTGTGGCAGAGCCACCGAACTAGATTGTGACAAAGTCACCGAACTAGAGGCATTGAGCCATTAATATTTGTGGCAGAGCCACCGAACTAGAGGCAAATAGCCATTTAATTATTTTGTGGCGAGCCACCAGAGCTAGATTTTGGCAGCAGCCTTTCTTCTCTTCATCATTAATCCCAACCCATGCAACATGTATGCAAAATTTGTCTATGTTCATATGATGATTTTATCAAATGACTTAAATAACATAAGAGTCAATATTTCTAGTTTTTGTTAAGGCCCAAAGTTTCAAAATATCATTTAGCCCATTTAGCAGTCTAGCATCTTAAACCCAATTTACGATCTCGCTAAGAGTTTGGCCCATTTAACAATTTATCGACCCATTTAATAATTTATCGAATTTTCACCCATTTAACAATCTAGCAGAGATTTCGACCCATTTATCGATCTAGCAGAGATTTCGACCCATTTATCGATCTATCAGAGATTTCGGCCCATTTATCGATCTAGTAGAGATTTCGGCCCATTTATCGATCTAGTAGAGATTTCGGCCCATTTATCTATCTATCCAAGATTTCAGCCCATTTTACTAACTAGCATATTTTTCGGCCCATTTTTACGAGACATAAAATTTACATATTAACAACTAACTTCTCGAGGGCATTTTCATAATTTTCACAATTTTAATCGTTTTCATGTATTTTCACCGAGATACCAATTAATACGTATTATAGCGATTTAGTCATCTTTACGATTTTACTCAATACCACGAATGACATCCAACCCGAGAAAAGTGTGAAGTTACACACCTTGATATCGTGAGTACTAAACCTTCCCGCTCGTCAACACCTAATCATAATACGAACCATTAGGATATTATATTTTATTAAAAAATTTACTATTGATATACGATCTAAATCCTTACCCCTTTGATTTTGAACCACTTCTATCTTTGGTTTCTCCTCGTTCGATGATTCGTTACCTGATGAAAAATCCACGAACGTACAAAGGCTTGGGAGTACGAACTACTTCAAATAATTGATTCTCCTCGGTTGATGGTCCGCAACCCGATGGAAAATCCGGACTCCAGAAATAGCCCTTCGTTTATATTTAGTGGGAATAGTTGAATTGCCCCTCTTACGAAGACTATGGACTGCCCTTTTCTGCCCTATCTTGAATGTCTCTAAAGTCATAAGATTATTAGTTCGACTTATTAGTATCGAAATATGATTAACGTTTGGTAAGGTTTGAGATTTGACTTATCACTATTTGTCTTTGTTCCTCGAGAAACGATCGAAAGATTGTGATCCTACAAACGAATCAATTAATAACTAACTATACTAAATGAATAAGAATCCTTAAAATAAAATCCCCTTACCTTGATTCTTAAAATCGATTGTGGTAAGAGAAAATGAAGAGATTTTGTCATAAGGGCAAATTACATTCGGCCATGGATGATATAAAATTGAGGAAAATTTTAATAAAGAAAAAAATGAAGAAAAGGAAGATAGGATGGTATGGTTGGGTTTCAAGAGAGAAAGAGAGAAAGAAAGAAAAAGAAAGGAGGAAGAAAAGAGAAGAAAAAGATACTTAGTTTGGAAGAAAATGCATTCGGCATAGGAGGAGAAAATGAGAAAATGAAAGGAAGAAAATATTTGCTTGTCTATGTACTTTCGGTCACAAAGAGAAAAAGTATTTGGGAGAGAAAAAGTTTCAAATCGAAATGGTCACAAGAGATTTGCTCAAAGAAGAAGAAAAATGAATTGTGTACTCAAATGTGCTGGAAATTTTCGGCTAGAGAGAATATGGGTGGAGGAAAAATTCTTTGTTAAGAAAATGACCAAAATGAAAGAGTTTCTTCTAACATTCAAGCTACCATACTCTCAACCAAAACCGGCCACCCCCTTTTGCCTCATTGTCGTCCAAATACATGGGTCAAATGGCCATTAGGAAGTTTCCAAAACATCTTCCTACTCTTAAGCCTTTGTCCCCTCCTTTTTCCTTAAGTTGATGAATCACAATCCCCCATTTCAAGCCCTTATCCTTAGCTTTCCAAATACTTAGTGTTCTTACCAAAAATAAAACATCCCAACTCATCCTAGCCTTATCTCTTTGCCGACACATGCTCAAGTTAAAGCAAAAAAATAAAAATTCCTAGTTGCATGCTAGGTGATTCGAACTCCTTCCCTCATGGTAATACATATGGCGCCAACTCCACTTTACTACTAGCTCAACTTATTCCATCTTTTGGTACTTAATTAATTTAAGCCTTAAGGTCATTTAATTCCTTTACTCTAAAGTACACTTAAATAATAATATTTATTTTAACTCCAAGTAACCCGAACCAACATTTAGCAACATAATGATACTCAAATATTTAGGATGTTACAATTGATGAAACCTAAGATGGATCTTGTTATTGTTTTCTGAGTTGTATGATAAATACTTGATTTGTTCTTAACTATGTGTTCTTAATTCTTGTTTTGATATTTCAAGATATTGATTCAAGCATTTATGCCCTTAGGAAGAGGAGGAATAGACCCTGTCTAAGAGTAGATCTAGCATAGTTAAGCGGAGTTGATCGCAGCCCTAGAGATAGGATGACGAAAATCTTCCAGATTAGGGTCAAACCTAGTATAGGTGTCGAAACCATTTTTTATCGTGTTTGGAAAAACGGGATTGACTTTAAAAAGTATGGAGTCTTCACTGATCCTTTTTGTTTAGGTGTGATCAGGTCACCTATAAAAATATTTTGGTCTGCAAAATTTGAGAAAACGGGTTCGGGAGTCGGTTACGTGCAAGGAAGGGTTAGCACCCTTGCAACGCCCAAAGTTGGTACCAAATTGATTAACGTTGTCCTAATGTCAAAAACTTGAAAATATTTAGGGTGAAAAAATTTGGAAGAAAATTAATTAAATCGGAATTGAATCTCAAGATTAACTCGTTTCAAGGGGATAAAAGTATCATACCCAGCACGTTAGGATATAACACATTTATACTCTGACACCAAGATTATCTTTGATCTTCAAAACATGTAAAAAGGGGCATTTGGTTATTTAGCTGAACGAAAAATCAACACCCATCACGTTAGGATGTCATTTTCCATACTTCTAATCACACAAATATTTCCTTATTTTTTTTAAATATGCAAACTTAAAATTGGCTCGAAACACATTTTATTAATCTATTTGGAATAACAATGGGATTACTAATATCAATCAAAATGTTAAAGTTTGAATCACAATGCGATAATGTAAATAAACAAGATTACAAACATTGAATAATATACATGGATGAAATTCTATACTAATGAATGATCGTAATATGAAATTTGAAGGGAATGGGTTTGGGTATATACAATGGCAAGCCAATTAATGCAAACAACATATAGCAAGTTTTAAAACAAGATAAGCCAATGATAAAATATTATGTTTCAATCTAAATAATATACATGAAAATAAAAATTTAAAGTTAATGAATTGTGCATGAAAATAATACATCAAGGTTATTAAAATAGACAAAATATATATTTATATAATAAAATAGGAATAAAAAGGAAATAAGTTAAGTAAATAAAAAGATTTAAAGAAAAATATACTGTACACATAAATAGAAAAATATATATAATAATGTGAAAATGAAAATACATAGTTTAAAAATAGTTTTCATATAAATCATATATACATGTATATAAAATGTATATAAAATTAATAACATATATAACTAGAAATAAATAATATCTAAAATAAATTAAAATATTTAATATTAAATATTAATTAAAAATACTAGTTAAATAAACCAATAAACAAATAATTTGATAAATAAATAAAGGATTGCATTAAGAAATGAACAAAATTACAAGGTTTGAATTAAAATCGCGAATAGTTGAGGATTAAACCAAAAAATATTTCGACTAGCCTAAATTTGCTTTCGAATAGGACGAAATCGCGAAGAAGCAAAGAATAGAGGATCAATTGCTTAAATAATCCATTAAAAAAAGCGCGGATCCGGTCATTAAAGGGGACGTTGAATCTCAGCCTCCTAAACGACGCGTTTTGCATCATTTTAGGAAAAGGTTAATGAACCCTTAAGCTCATCGAAAATTTAAACCCTTTATTATGAAATTCAACCTAGCCCTTTTCTTCTCGGGCGCCACGCATAAGGAAAGAAAAAGTTTCGATTCGCCTTACGCATACGAGGATCGTGAAGAGCGACCGATTTCAATCAATAGTCGCCCCCTTTCAAGCAAAGTATGAGTTTTCCCCGTCCCTAAACCTAAAGGATTGCCTTGCTTCGATTACAACGAAGAAGGTCCTCCGACGATTCGTGTTCCGAAGGTAAATCCCTCCTCTTTGTTTATTTGGTTTTGTTCTTTCGCAAATAGTGAAGAAGGAATAAAAAGCATGAAATGGGGGAAGAAAATTAAAGAAAATCGGATCTGAAAAACAACTTTTCGATGTTCTGCTTTTTTTAAATTTCTGAATGTTTTGTGTATATTGATTCCTAAAATCGTGAAAAGCCCCCATACAATGCTTGATTTCGGGCTTTTTTAAAGCCGAAATAAAAATAAAATAAAAATAAAAATACAATTGTTTTTTTTGTTTTCTCTGCTTCTTTGGTTGTTTGTTGTTTGTCCTTGTTTTTGTAGGTTCGGTGGCTAGGCATGGTCTGTCGGAGGCGTGGGCGTGGCGCGTCTGAGGTTGTGCCTTGGAGGTGGTGAGTGCTATCTTTGGCGTGGAATTACGAGCGACGTAGTGTTACCAGTGAGCATGAAGGTTGCACGAGAGTAAGGAGTGGTATTCGAGCGGTCGCTGGAATGCTCTGGGAAGTTCTATTGGCGCGCGTGAACACACGCGAGAATTTCAAAAGGCGTGCATGGAGACCACGCAAGAAACTCTGTAACATCCTGAATAGGGCCTATGCATTTTCAGTTTGATTGTATGAAATGACAAGTTTAAGCACTAAGAATAAAATTTTTGATATTTTTGGAAACACGAAATGCATGAAAATGGAAACCTAAACATTTTGGAAACCTAAACATTTTGGAAACACGAACATTTTGGAAACTTGAACATTTTGGAAACTCGAACATTTTGGAAACACGAACATTTTGGAAACTTGAAGATGTAAGAAAATGGCAAGTTCTGAGCCGATCGAAAATTTTAGGAAACTTAGAAATAAAGCGGAATGATAAATTTTAAAGTCCAAAATAGGAAATAAGGGCAAGAGGGCCTTAAAAGAAAAAGTTGGTGAGATTTGACACACAATCGGGCTTGGAAAAGTGGCTGAAGGTGTCACTTAAGGCTTATGGAAATGGCGCCATGTGTAAGAGGAATGGGCACGAGTTCGAGTCACTTGGAAAGCAAATATTGAAGGTTTTATTTTGCTTCCAAGGCTAGGGGTGGACGGCACCTATTTCTAGAAAAGGAGGAGTTTTATTTACATTAAAATTTGATTAATTAAGTGTCAAGTAAAGGATTTTCTCTTAATAAGATAATTGAGGAGATATAGGATGGATTAAATACTTTTAATTTAATAAGGTGATAATTAAAAGATAATATTATCACTTGTGGAGGAGTAGTGGCCAAGTCAAGGACTCTTGGTCTAGCAATTTCAGTTAAAAGAGGAGAATTAAGGCTACTCTCTCATCTTTCCTAAGCTTGTCGAAATCTTCCTAGCTCACTCCCCCTCTCTGCCGAATTTTCTTTAAGCAAAAACCATCCTCTCTTCTTCTATTTTCTTCTCCGTTTCTACTGTCAAAGCCGAATCCTTGTTGATTCTAAGTAAAGGAGCAACCAACTACAACATCAAAAGGGTAAGATCTGTGGCCAATCAATTTCTATTCCTTTTCTTTTTACCAAAAATTCGGGTACTAATCCTATTAGCAAATCTTGGCCGAATCTACAATGGGTCTCCTAGATTTCCACAATTACTGAATATAAAGATCAAGGATCTAAGGTAAGAACAATTAATTCTTGTTCTTCTAATTCGTTTAATCAAGATCTAAGGAAATAACCTCTTTTATGTCTCTTGGCCGAATATCAAAGGAAGAGTTTCGGGATTTCAGATTCAAGGAATTTAAGGTGAGACACATTCGGCCAAAGGCCAATAACTACTTATTAAAGTTAGATCAAATCTAACTTATGAATTTTAGGATTTGACGGATATTCAAGACAAGGAAACTTTCGAGATTTGGAAACTATAAGGTAAGTACATAGATCCAATCGGCCAAGGCTTGTTCTTGATATTTGGAATTATTTTCCATTTACTCAAAAGTTAAAAACTGACATAATTACCTGATTTAGTGACTAGCCGATTTAAGGAAGGAATATTATCAAAATTCGGCATTTGATTTACAGTCTTTCAATTCGACAACAAGGTAAGTAATACAAATCCTACTTGGATTTGGTTTTTAAGCCAAATAAGTTTGTTAATATATTTTAATGGTTGGCCAAATATAGGAGTAAAAATCTAGATCGGTAGATCGTTCTTCGAGATTTCAAGGAATCTATTAAGCAAATCAGGTGAGTACGCACACTAACTTTCGATATTTCATATGGCAATTATTTTTATTATATGATTATACGTAAGTATATGAATATGGCTAAGTACCCTAAAGTGGTACAAAAGTACTCAGGTACGTTTCCTACTTCTGATAGGATTATGAAATATGTTATTTTATAACATGTGAATATATGTATATGAATATGAAATTAAGTATGTTATGCATGATATATATATTGGGGGCATTCGGGATTTATGTGAAAGGGGAAGAAGGTGTTGACTTCGGTCTCACCAACGTTATATGGTGACTACGGTCACAACATTTTGAATATGGTAACTCTGGTTACATTATCTGAATTTGGTAACTTCGGTTACACTATTTGAATATGGTGTCTAATGACACAAATTATATGGGCGATGAGCACGTCATTGCGATGGCGCCTTGGTTGGTGTGTAGCGGATGGAGGGTTGACTTAGTAGTCCCACGTGTGTTGCCAGTGCACGGTGGTGTGTAGCGGATGGACCATTAGGTTTGGGTTGGGTTGCATCATCATTTTATATGAATATGAATTTGATATGAACGTGTATGGTGATTTGTTGAATGTTAGAAGCTGTGCACATTGAGTCTGTTGACTCACCCGTTATGGGAAATATTTTCGGTGATGAACGAAAGTGGGACCGGGGACGGTAGACCTCGAGGTGGCCATGATTCATTTGAATATTTTATTCAATTTGGACTTTGTTATTTTTTTGGGTTTTACTTGATGTAATAAGGCCATAAGGCCCAAGTGGATTTTCTTATTCGCTTTACTTTAAATTGTTATGTTACGAACTATTATGACTAAAGTTAAATATTTTTTTAAAAACCCTTAAAAATTATTTTGTCACCTTAAAATTGGATTTACAAGATTAACTAAATGGGTTTCCAATCTAAGCCCAATCCACGACAACTTTTTTTCCAATATTCACAAATTTTCTCTAAGTAACAAAAATCTTTGAAACCGGTTTACTTTAGGAACATACCAGATCCGATTCAGGCTCGTGGGCCAGGTGTGGGTGTTTCGGTTTGATATCGAGCCAGTTTTAAACTCTCACTGTGGGCTAAGGCCCAAAACGTTTTCAAAGCGAGCCAAATGATTTTCTTTGAAAATAAGCAGGCTCAGCATGGCCCCTAAGTCTCAAACCATGATCCACCGTAAGTACCCCTAACTCTATGTGTGATTCTATGAGTCAGTATAAGGGTAGAAAAGGCATGGAGCGTAGACTAGAATGATAGGAACTTGAACCCTAGGACTAGACTACTCAAACACAAAACCACATAAGATTTAATACCTTTGAACCAACCTATGGCTAAGTCACCGAGCTAGTGGTGTGGTAACCCCTGACGCATGTCTAGGATTGGATCCGTAAGAGCTTGGTATTTAAGCGGTCCTAGTGACTCACCTCCTCTTCGTAGGAATCCTACCCAGTGCGTAGCTTCGGCTCACCATAACTCGAGGCGCTCGGTGGTGTGGCAACCTCTGTCGCATGTCTAGGAATGGTTTCTGGTGGGAGCTTGTATTTAAGCAATCGCATGACTCACCTCCTCTCCACACGAATCCCGCTTGGTGCGTAGCTTTGGTTCACCACGACCAAGAGGGCTCGGTCATAGGCTAAACATAATGACTAAAACCCGAAAGGAACTAGCCATGTTTTAAAAAAAGAAAAAAAAAGAACAAAACAACAAACCCTAGTTCTTTAAAATTTTAAAACTTTCTTTTAAATATGAGAAAATTATTTTACAACATTTTCGAAAAACTCTGATTTAAAAATTACAAAAATGCCATTAGGGGTGAAATTACCAAAATGCCCTTGGTTTATAAAATGTTCAACTACTCAACAGCTTTACCAAAATTTCATTATTTTATAAACATTCAAAAACCCTAATTTGTAAAATATCAAAATACCTTGATTTTAGAAAAATTATAAAATTGCCCCTAACTTACAAAATTACCAAAATGACCCTGAATTTCAAAATTTTTGCAACATTCCCATTTTTGAAGGAACAATTTTCGAAAAGAACCCTCGAGTTTTACAACTTTTGAAATACCTCGATTTATTAAATTTTACAAATTTACCTCGATTTGTGAAAAATTACCAAAATACCCACGAGGTTAAAATTAAAATAACCACGAATTTTAAAATTTTTCCAAATTACCCTATACTTTAAAATTTTCAAAATAATTTTGACAAAACACCAAGGAACGTTTTTCTTCTAAAAATTACGAAAATGCCTGTAGGACAAAATTACAAAAATACCCACAGGTAGTGGAAAATAACAACAACAAAAACTACAACGTTTCTCTGAATGAACGAAAGTTCATACATTTGATGGATGAGCGAGTGAATGGAAAAGACTGTGTTTGTATACTGAAAGAACCACTCTTAAATCCCTTCTCATAAAACTCCTTGGCGGTAAATAAGTGGAACAATGACTAATCCATAAAATTTCTTAATCGATCTCGACGTTAGAAAATGAGCTCTAGAGGGCGTGGTCATCGTGGTCGAGGTAGAGGAAGGATGACCGTGTCGAAACCCGTTAGATTGGGTCAAGGGTCCGACAATGAAATCGCCCCACCACCACCCCATTTGTTAATGTCAAGCGGTGGGCTCGGAGCGGGAAGACGCCTGTCGTTGGTTCGTCTTTGCAAGTTTTGGAATTGGTGGCGGTAGGAGAGGAAATTCAAGAAATCGAAAGTCAGACTGAACGGCTCGCGCTAATGGAGCGAAAATGTTAGAGGAGTATCTAATGTGGCACCCATGACGGTGAAAATTGGTTGGAAGCAACAGAGCGTATCATGGATGAGCTCAATCGACTCAGAGGAAAAGTTGAAAGGATGGTGGCGTTGTTACACGATGAAGCGTGTCGATGGTGGTTAAGCTGTTCGGGATGGTACCACGGTGAAAATTTGACACAGGAGTATGTTAAAGAGGCATTTCGGAAGAAGTATGTGGGAACCGGTATCTGAGATGAACAAAGGAAGGCTTTTCTTATGTTGGTGCAAAGGAGTAAGTCTGCGCATGAATATGAGGCGGAATTCACGAGGTTGAGCCGCTATGCTCGAGGGTAGTGGCAATCGAGCATGAACAGCGTGTCCGTTTGAGGACGGATGAGAGATGACCCGAGGCTGCTGATAGCACCGCATCGGGAGCGAAATTCTCGCTTTGGTGGAAAAGGCCAAGGTGGCGAGGGGATTAAGGATTCTATCAAGCGAACAACGATCGAAATAGGCGAAAAGAGGTTTTGGATTGTTTGGATCATCGGGGAATAAGAGGCCTAGAATGATGGGTCAATGATCGACAAGTTCGTACTGCAGGCGATGTCGTCCTTGTGAGCATTGTGGAAAGAAGCATTCAGTGAGTGTTGGAGAAAGCAGAGCATGTCTTAAGTGTGGGTCCAAGGACCATATGCTTAAGGATTGTCCCAAGCAACCGGATGAGAGCCCGGTAGTTGAAATGCTAGCCGACTGGTAGAGGAGGACAATGACCTCAAATTGGTCGAGGTTCGAATAACAATGGTAATGGTTCGCCAAGGTCGTGGAGCACCAAGAAGAGGTGTTGAAGGTTGAAGCAAGGCAGCCAAGGTTAGTTTATCACGATCGGTAGTCGAGGATAGTGATCGCCAGACGAGACAACGAGTAAGTTTCTTATTTATGGATTATACTTCATTACTTTACTCGCTATAAGATTAGTTCGATCTTATGTTGCTAATGAAGTGTATGGAACCTTGATTGTGAACTTAGAGAATGTATCTAGAAAGTATGATAGTTCTTTAAGATCAAAGTCTTGCAAACAATAGCGTAGTGTGGTGAGTTAGACCATGCGGATGAGCGATAGTAAGTAATTTCGAGGACGAAATTTTGTTTAAGGGGTAGAAGCGTAACATCTGAATAGGGCCTATGCATTTTCAGTTTGATTGTATGAAATGACAAGTTTAAGCACTAAGAATAAAATTTTGATATTTTTGGAAACACGGAAATGCATGAAAATGGAAACACGAACATTTTGGAAACTTGAACATTTTGGAAACCCGAACATTTTGGAAACTTTGAACATTTGGAAACTTGAAGATGTAAGAAAAATGGCAAGTTCTGAGCCGATCAAAATTTGAGGAAACTTAGAAATAAAGCTGGAATGACAAATTTTAAAGTCCAAAATAGGAAATAAGGGCAAGAGGGCCTTAAAAGAAAAAGTTGGTGAGATTTGACACACAATCGGGCTTGGAAAAGTGGCTGAAGGTGTCGCAAGGCTTATGGAAATGGCGCCATGTGTAAGAGGAATGGGCTGAGTTGAGTCACTTGGAAAGCAAATATTGAAGGTTTTATTTTGCTTCCAAGGCTAGGGGTGGACGGCACCTATTTCTAGAAAAGGGAGGAGTTTTATTTACATTAAAATTTGATTAATTAAGTGTTAAGTAAAGGATTTTCTCTTAATAAGATAATTGAGGAGATATAGGATGGATTAAATACTTTTAATTTAATAAGGTGATAATTAAAAGATAATATTATCACTTGTGGGGAGTAGTGGCCAAGTCAAGGACTTTTGGTCTAGCAATTTCGGTTAAAGAGGAGAATTAAGGCTATTCTCTCATCTTTCCTAAGCTTGCCGAAATCTTCCTAGCTCTCTCCCCCTCTCTGCTTAATATTCTTTAAGCAAAAACCATCCTCTCTTCTTCTATTTTCTTCTCGTTTCTCTTGTCAAAGCCAATCCTTGTTGATTCTAAGTAAAGGAGCAAACAACTACAACATCAAAAGGGTAAGATCATGGCCAATCAATTTCTATTCCTTTTCTTTTACCAAAATTTCGGGTACTAATCCTATTAGCAAATCTTGGCCGAATCTACAAGGGGTCTCTTAGATTTCCACAATTACCGAATATAAAGATCAAGGAGTAAGAACAATTAATTCTTGTTCTTCTAATTCGTTTAATCAAGATCTAAGGAAAAAACCTCTTTTATGTCTCTTGGCCGAATATCAAAGGAAGAGTTTCGGGATTTCAGATTCAAGGAATTTAAGGTGAGACACATTCGACCAAAGGCCAATTACTACTTATTAAAGTTAGATCAAATCTAACTTATGAATTTTAGGGATTTCGACGGATATTCAAGACAAGGAAACTTTCGGATTTGGAAACTATAAGGTAAGTACATAGATCCAATCGGCCAAGGCTTGTTCTTGATATTTGGAATTATTTCCATTTACTCAAAAGTTAAAAACTGACATAATTACCTGATTTAGTGACTAGCCGATTTAAGAAAGGAATATTATCAAAATTTGGCATTTGATTTACAGTCTTTCAATTCGGCAACAAGGTAAGTAATACAAATCCTACTTGGATTTGGTTTTAAGCAAATAAGTTTGTTAATATATTTTAATGGTTGGTAGAATATAGGAGTAAAAATCTAGATCGAGTAGATCGTTCTTGGGATTTCAAGGAATCTATTAAGCAAATCGGTGTGTACGCACACTAACTTTCGATATTTCATATGGCAATTATTTTTATTATATGATTATACGTAAGTATATGAATATGGCTAAGTACCTAAAGTGGTACAAAAGTACTCGAATCGTTTCCTACTTGATAGGATTATGAAATATGTTATTTTATAACATGTGAATATATGTATATGAATATGAAATTAAGTATGTTATGCATGATATATATATATTTTGGGGCATTCGGGATTTATGTGAAAGGGAAGAAGGTGTTGACTTGGTCTCACCAACGTTATATGGTTACTACGGTCACAACATTTTGAATATGGTAACTCTGGTTACATTATCTGAATTTGGTAACCGGTTACACTATTTGAATATGGTGTCTAATGACACAAATTATATGGGCGATGAGCACGTCATTGCAATGACGCCTTCGATGGTGTGTAGCGGATGGAGGGTTGACTTAGTAGTCCCACGGTGTGATGGCGGTCGGGTGGTGTGTAGCGGATGGACCATTAGGTTTGGGTTGGGTTGCATCATCATTTTTATATGAATATGAATTTGATATGAACGTGTATGCGATTTGTTGAATGTTAGAAGCTGTGTGCACATTGAGTCATTGACTCACCCGTTGTGGGAAATATTTTGGTGATGATGAAGTGTGTGGACCGGGACGGTGAACCTCGAGGTGGCCATGATTCATTTGAAGATTTTTATTCAATTTGGACTTTGTTATTTTTTTGGGTTTTACGATGAAAATCTTTGAAACCGGTTTACTTTAGGAACATACGGACATTCGGGCTCGTGGGCAAACTCAAAGGACTCGGACAAGGCACCAAAAGACTCAAGCTTTTAGGGCTTCCTGTGTTGATCCTTTGTTGGACCACTTTGAGCCACTTAGTTTTGTTACATGTCTGGGCCATTCGGGTTTATGAAATTTTGGGCTGAAATTTGGGTAGTGTAAATCGGTCTTGTTTAGTGTTTATAATGAATTCATGTTTGTAATGGCAGAGGGACTATTTTGGACCTTTATTATTTGGTTTTCTAATTGGTTTTAATATTTTTATTTTAAATATGATTTCTAACGGGCCTGCAAATTGGGCTGCTATAGCTGCCCCTCTTTGCTCATTATCATGTAACGGGAATAAAGCAAAGACTTTAAAGAGGGCCAAATTTTCCTGGTCTTATAAGATCTTGACTTCTTGGCACTTCTTTTCTTCAAGTAGCTGCATCTTCAAGAGCATAGGAACTAGCGCTTTGATATGCTCCAATGTAATTTCAGGGAGAAGAGATTTATAGCTTCAATCTTCTCCATTGGAACTTCGAGGAGATGAGAATTCAGAGAGAAGAGATTCTTAGCTTCGATCTTCCTACTAAAACTTCTCAAAATGAAAGTTGATCCTCAATACACTCAAAGAGGAGGGATTTGTAGCTTTAACCTGCTCCACTGGGACTTCGAGGTGATAAAAATCCAAAGAAAAGAGATTTGTAGTTTCAATCTTCTCACTGAAACTTCTCGAAAATAAAGTTAGATCCTCGTTGTAAACTCAGGAAGATGGGATTTGTAATTTGAACCTACTCCACTAGAACTTTGAGGGGATAGAAATTTAGAGAGAAGAGATTCGTAGTTTCAATCTTTTCTACTGAAACTTTAAAGAAATAAGGATTGATCTTCATTGTAAACTCAGGGAGGCGGATTTGTAGCCTTAACCTACTCCACTGGAACCTCGAGGAGATAGAAATTCAGAGAGAAGAGATTCATAGTTTCAATCTTCTCTACTAAAACTTCAAAGAAATATGGACTGATCCTTATTGTAAACTGAGGGAGGAGGGATTTGTAATTTCAACCTATTTCGTTGGAACTTTGAGGAGATAGAAATTCAGAAAGAAGAGATTCGTAGTTTCAATCCTCTCTGTTGAAACTTCAAAGGAATACGGACTGATCCTCATTGTAAACTCAAGGAGGAGGGATTTGTAATTTCAACCTACTCCTTGGAAATTCGAGGAGATAGAAATTCAGAGAGAAAAGATTAATAGTTTCAATCTTCTCTACTGAAACTTCAAAGAAATATGGACTGATCCTCATTGTAAACTCAGGGAGGAGGGATTTGTAATTTCAATCTACTCCGCTGGAACTTCGAGGAGATAGACTTGTATGGCTTCGATCTACTCCTGCAGCTTCAGGATTACCATATCTATTGTCTTCGATCTGCTTCGCTCAGGAAGGCAAGATTTTTGAAACTCACCGATGTTGCGACAACGTCCTCTAGAGGACCTGCCCTGTAAAATTAGTTTTGTGTTTATGCAAAATGGTTAGAATGCGATGATCAGAATGAATCTAATGCTCCTAACTAAATGTATTATGGACGTCATTTGCATGAATACATGAGAATGGTCTTTTTACAAAGATTAGGATGCAATGATCGGAATGAATCTAATACTCCTAACTAAATGTGTCTTATGGATGACATTTGTATGAATGCAGAATGTCATGAGAATGATTTCCTGCAATGATTAGGATGCAATGATCGGAATGAATCTAATACTCCTAACTAAATGTGTCTTATGGATGACATTTGTATGAATGCAGAATGTCATGAGAATGATTTCATGAATGATTAGGATGCAATGATCGAAATGAATCTAATGCTCCTCACTAAATGTGTGCTACATGAATGCAAAATTTCATGAGAATGATCCCTGCTTAAGGTTGTCATCACTCATTGTTTGTCACGGCTATATTGCTGATCTATTATGCTGCCATCTTGTTCAGATGGTATTTTCAATAGAAAACCCAAGAAAACGATTATCTTGCTCAACAGATTTGCCCCACTGTGACTTCAGGGTTCATCTCATTGTGACTTAGGGGTGTAAGATCTGAGTCCATCCTATTGTAACTCCAAAATGTAGGATTTGTTTCTTTTTCAATCAATCCCATTGCTATTCAAAGGCATAGGATCTATATCAGCCTCTATCTATGCCACTATAACTCAGGGGTATAGGGCCTGTAGCTTGTTCCATCAACTGATCACTCATCGGGTGACCCAACCAGATGTGTATGCATGATGCTCACGTGAATGAAGAATATCAATTTTTCTCCGGAGAATGATTCTATTTTACACTTGGGTTGCCATTGTCCAATTTTTTTCAAGATTGTATCACGAATTATTTTTAACAGAAAACCCAATGAGATATCCTCAACTTAGACTTTTCCTTAATCTTGGTGAGTTTTAAAACAATGGTCATATCTCGAGTTCTTGTATTTTTCAAATAGTTTCCAGAGTAATATGTGAAACTCCTTTTATGAAAATATTATTAGTCCACTAATCGTTATTTCAATGCAAAATGCTCAAAAAGATCATAACCATGGACAAGAAGGAAATTGATTAGGAGTATAGCTCAAAACAAGCAATTTAATCAAAGTTAGGAAATACAATT
Organism: Gossypium rotundifolium; assembly: GCA_025506655.1. NCBI lineage: Eukaryota > Viridiplantae > Streptophyta > Magnoliopsida > Malvales > Malvaceae > Gossypium > Gossypium rotundifolium. The sequence continues at coordinate 68,725,943 of CP106725.1, forward strand.
AAGTAGGGAATTTATTAAAGGCGTATCTTGGAAAGAATAAGATAATCAAAGATAGAAAATTCAAAATGGATAAGATGGAAAACTAGGTGCCCCAGATATCGCAGCCTGAACTTCTTTGTTCAAACTTCTTGAGGACCATTTTAAGCTCAATATGTGTTTAAAGGATCCGGAGTACCTTGTTGATGCCCCAAGATGTAGCATACTTCTTCATCGTCAATTCAGGCATAGCAAGACTGTTGTATGCCCCTTTTGATCAAAATTTGAGCCGCCCTTTTTGGGTTTTCAACTCAAATGCCCTTTGGTCTCGAAGCGCCCTTTGCGGGTTTTCAACTTGGCCTCTCATTTTTCTTCTTTTTTGCTGAAAATTTCTTCTTCTTTTTTTTTTAAAAAAAATTATTAAATCTGAATTCTTCGGATTGGGTAGTCCTTGTCATCTATTTTGGTTAATGTTTCCAAAATAGACTTTTTCTACTACATAAAGTCTTTTCTAGTTTGGTCTCCATTTTTCTTTGTAATTCTTTTGCATATGAAGGATCTTCTTCAATGTCAGGTCCCCTTTTGAGAATTTCCTAAGATGAACCTCTTTGACGCAAACCTGCATCATCTAATTGTAATGGATAGCTTTTCCTCACAAATTTGATTGATCACGTCGGAATTGGATCCATTTTGCCTCATCCAACTTTAGTTCTGATAAAACTCAAAAAAAGGAATTTCTACTTCAATGGGCAAAACCAATGAGAAATGTATTGCCCCAGACAATCTTGGTCAACGTTTGATAAGCATAGAGGGTAAATAGTAACTTTTGTATGCCAATCTTTACAAGTCTCGGTCTTCTTATGAACTTTTGTTTTTCTTTTTGGTTGGTTTACTGAACTGATATGTGGCACTGATCTTTGAATAGACCGCAGACTTTGATATTGTGCAGTTAAATGTGATATTTTTGACATTTTTTTATGTCAGTATTCTTTTTTTCTTTTTTCTTTCTCTTTTTTATTCTAATGACTATCAACTTTGTAATATTGGCATATGAAGCAACCTTCACCCTCGTAGTGAAGTAATCGATATCCACGAAAATGAATTGATGTTGGCCAGAAACTTTTGATGAGACTGACTTGATAACATCCATGCCCCACATTTAGGAAGTCTTATTTATGCATTGAGCAAGGCTTTGATCTTTGTCTTCTTCCTTGACTCATGACGTAAGATCTATTTTTCATCCAGTATTAACAAATCAGGAGATATGTTACAATTTCTGTCATCTTCAAAGTCCTGAGATCCCTTAGACCCATATTTCATTCAAAAAGGGAGTCAGTAATAGAGTTGCCCATGTCATTGATATCTGGAGACCTATTGTGGGTACGAAGGTAAATTTTAAGAATGATTATTTGTATGGTATGATCATGACTAAAGAAATAATGTCTAAATAGTAATCTAATGTATGAAAGAATCTATAAATAGAAAGAATGGAAAAACATTTACTCAAAAAGATGCATTTTATTGAAATAAGGATTCTGAACACAAGCCTATTTCATAAAAGGACTCTCATTACTTCTAAGCTAAAAGTAATAAACGTGTTTTGGATATTACTCTAGATTAACCTTAAAAATACATGTCTCTTCCACAGTCCTATTGCTCAAGACATTCCCAGGCTCATTTTTTGTATTTGGCGCGTCATCTAATTTCACAATACCCATGCTGATGAATTTTTGCACCAATTTCTTGAAAGCAAGGCAATTTTCTATCGAATGCCCTGTGACCCCTACGTAGGACTCACACTGGGCATTTGGGTCATACCATTTTGGATATGGAGGTTGCATCGGTTTTGGGTAGTGAGGAGCCACCTCATGTGCATCAAATAGGCTTTGATACAACTCCCTATATGTCATCAGAATTGGTGTAAACTAGAGTTTCTTTGCACTGTATTCTCCTTTTGATAAGCCCTGATGATCAGTGGTCACAACCCTCGGTTGACCTACAGCGACTAATTTAGGATGCTTGCTCAAGTTGTTCAGTTCATTTTCCCTATTTCTCGGGGTTGATTTTTTGGCACTTTCTTCAGCATCTATCCTTCCACTCTTCGTGGCATTCTCAATCATTTCTCCAGTCATTACGATGTTTGAGAATCTTTTTGTAGCTCTCCCTAGCATATGAGTGTTAAACAGGGCCTTCAGCATATTAATAAAGAGCATTGTGGTCTCTTTCTCCAAAAGTGGTGGCTGGACTTGGATGGCAACCTCTCTCCACCGCTGCGTATATTGTCTAAAACTTTCATTCACCCTTTTCTCCATGTTTTGAAGAATAATTCTATCGGGAGTCATGTCTGTCACATGACTGTACTATTTCATGAATGCTTGGGCTAAATCACTCCATGAACCAACTCTGGCACAACTCAACTGGTTATACCATTTGGCTGCTACTCCTACCAAGCTATCCTGGAAGCAATGGATCAATACTTGGTCATTATTAATGTACCCCGTCATTCTTCTAAAAAACATAGTAATATGAACCTCGAGGCAACTTGTCCCATTATACTTATCAAATTCAGGCATTTTGAACATGTATGGGAGCACCAAGTCAGGGATCAAGCTTAAATCCTTGGCATCGATTCCACAACAGCTATCAGCACTATCTAGAGCCTTAAACTTCTCCTCCAATCGCTTATATCTGTCTTCTAGCTTTCTTGGCAATTCTACTTTTGTCCTCTTTCCTTTAGCTTATTTCTTCCAAAACCAGGGACATTAGTCATGATTGGATTATCTCCTGAACCTAAGCTAGTTTGGGGGTTCACCGAAGCATCAACTTGGAATTGTTGAGGCCTGATCATGACAGATGGCCTTTGTACAGTCACTTCAGGTAGTGGTTGCACGTGTGGTAGAGTAAAATCAGGGGGATATTGATGATACTCAGTATTCCCCTCAACATTAACCATGGAGCTCTTTTCTTTATCCATATGCCCTTCAATAGCTGTATCATCTGAGTCATCATATTTCTCTGCGATTCCATTATTTTGTCCATCATATCCTGCGGGATCTTAGCAAGCTGCTCTTGTATTTGTAGCTGAAGTTTATCCTGCATCTCCCTTTGGAGTTGTTCAAGCTTCTCTATTCTCTGATCCATATTTCCCATTTTGGTTCTAGTAGGATTGGGCCCAATGGGCCTTGGGCGTAGGAATGTTTAAAATTTTGAGAACAAGAGAATGGCATTATTACAAATTGGACTTATTAGTTAAGTGAATTTGGAGTTTACGGGGGTTTCTTTGAAGTCTCGGGTTTAATTGGGCCGTAGGAAAAATTTTGTATTTTAGCACTTTAAGGGGAGATGGTAAGTAGCTTCAAGGATTATAAATAAACGAATAAATGGTTAGCATAATTGAGCATATGGTAAAGAGGTTATGGCATTAAGTGAAGGACTTTGAGGGAAGCGGTTCAAATCCCTTTGTGTGCAATGTTTGGCTAATATTTTTACACTCTTGCCTTAAGTGTCAGCCAAGGACTATTTATGGCAAGGGTGGACTTCATTATTTTTGGTAAGGTGGCTATAATAATAAGGCAAGGTTGAAGTTGGGGAAAGGAATCAAGAGAAATAGGTAAGTAAGGTGGACAAGAGGCTTATTTTGTGGATGGTGTTTTGGAAAGCTTGGGTGGCCAAACTCTTATCCTAAGGGGGGATGCATGTGGACGGTTTTGAGGTAGATAGGTGGCTGAAAATTTTACCTTGGCATTTGGTAAGGTCTTGGTTTTGTTTTGGCAAAATTTCCCTTTGACAACTTTATGCCATCTCTCTCATTTTGCAACTCTCCTTGCCAAAACATATTAGCACAATAGTGCATTTTCTCTTCTCATGAATTGGTCACATATTCATCTTTTGTCTAATCTCCTTGATAGTAATATCATTGATCATTCCCCTCTATAACTGAAACATTTCCATTGTTCTTTCTTTCTCATTCCTTAAGCAATCTGTAAGTATCCTTTCCAATGTTTTATTTTCTTCTCTTATGACTGAATCCATACTTTGGTTTTTAGATGGTCATTTTGACCGAGACCATCACCTTACTTTCTCTCATACGAGATCGTTTTATTCTTCGTAGTGATATAGAGGGAGGTCGAATACCACAACATCGCCTAATCATCTTTAGTCATAGTACGATGTGAGAAACGGGATTATAATCGATTAAGGTAAGGAAGATCTTTCATAGTCCATTCGATATCTCTATTTGGTTTTTGAGTTAATCAGATTGAAGGTTGGCTAATTGATATTGTTGTTAGGATCGATTTTTGGTGCATCGAGGGAGACCCCAGTTATGGTGTAGAAATTAGTAGAAAGCACAACTCGTAATCAAGGTGTGTAATCCCATACCCTTCTGAATATATGTTTGAAATGGTTAGTAAGTCTCACATCTCTTTGAAATTTTCCATGAAAAATTCTGTGATTCGATAGAAATACTGAAAAAAACTAATAACCGACATCCGTGATCACTCGGACGTGCGTATGCTCGTAGTGGTAATCATGTTTTGTAATAAAATAGTTTTGGTCAGAAACAGTGACGTGTATTTGAAAAATCATGAAAAATTTGATAAAATGAACTACAAAGTGAATAAGATATCAGATTAAATCTTACTGTGTCTACTTTAATATGGAAGAAACAGAGAAGAAAAGGAATATTATATTCTAAGATATGTTAATTTTAGTGAGGCTGGTTACGAATGACTTGAGGTATACATTACTTTATTGGAAAAATCGTATAAAATTATAAAAGTGAACTATGAGACATAATTTATATGTATGGATTCCTCAATGAGCCTAGTATTAATGGAGGCAATTGGGAGCAGACATATGAAAAGCATGCGGTGAGATATTTGGATTTTTGGTATGAGAGGTCGAATTGTTGGACGGTGAAACAAGAGAAACTTTAAGGAATAAAGCTGTACTAAATGGTTAAGGTAAAAATTATGGAAAAATTTAGTAAGAAGATGTAACACCCCAAACCCGGCCAACACACCATGACCAAATTCAGTATGTTACAGAGTGAAAATATTTTGAAGAAAGCAAGTTACTTGGTTTACTTTTGTGAAAAAAATTGTTATCAAAAACATTTATATCGCTTTGAGGTTGAAAGAAAACTCCCTTGAGAAGATCGTTTGTTGTTTCTAGTTTTGGAAAGTCATTTGGTTTTATGAAAACCCAGTGAGTTTAAAATAATTAAGTTAAAAACCATTTTGTATCTAAACATAAAGAAAAAAACTTAGTTTGGAGAAGGTCTGAGTTAGTTTGCTGACTTCATTTGTTTAGTATTACTTGATGGTAAAGTTTGAAAAACCCAATAAGTTGTACAATTTTTGAAAACGTTACAAGTTATTAGAACATGCTATGTTATTTAACTTAGGCATAGTATGATAAAACTTAAAGCAGATAATCAAAAACCTGAAATAATAAAATTTAGTGGCCTTATTACAAATCCAAAACCAAATTTAAAAGTAAATTAACCCAAAATAGTAATCGAAATAAAACCCGAAAACATAGTGCATGGCCACCTCGAGTCCACCCCGGCTCCACATCCGCGATCTATGCCTCATCTGCAAAATGTAAGGGAAGGAGTGAGTCACCGAGACTTAGTGTATAAATCCCCATCCCGATAATAATAAGTTAGTGTATAAATCCCCATCCCGATAATAATAAGGCACTTACACATTTCATATGCCAATATGCAAATCATGCAACCCCAACCTAACCAACCGAACTCCTGTGTCTACCTCGTGTGGTTAAAACCACTGGTGGTCAAAACCACTGGTGACCGTAGTCACAAATCACATAAGTGTGGTCAAAACCACTGGTGACCGTAGTCACAAATCATATGGTGGGGCCAACCCACCGTGTGGTCAAAACCACTGATGACAATCCCATAATCAACATGTGGGGCCAACCCACTGTGGTACCAAACCACTGGGACGAGTCACAATAATCCATGTGTGGTCAAAACCACTGGTGATCGTAGTCACAAATAATATCCGTGTGGTCAAAACCACTGGTGGTCAAAACCATTGAGACTAGTCACAAGTAATAAGGAAAGCGGGGCCAACCCACTGTGTGGTCAAAACCACTGGTGACAGTCTAAATCATCCTTCCCCCACCTCTCAACATACCCATCATCATGAACACATTTTCCATGGCATATTAACATGTTTGTAATGCAAATATCACATAGCTTGGCATAAAATAATATAACAGCATTTATTGATAGCCAATCCACAGGGGACTTACCCAGAGTCCACGCTCATACCGACAAGGGTAACACAGCGTTGTCAATAGCTATTTAATTTTAACGATAAACATAACTAGCAAATTAACTAATGAAGTGTGTAAGAGTTACACACGATTACTCATAAAATGACGCTCTCTCGCTCGATGCTTGTCGTTATTCGACACCACCCCTATTTGACTACTATATTGCCCAGGTGTTGGCCCACACCCAGGTGGCCAATCACGAACTGCAGACCTGGCTCTCTTCTTGAATTTGGGGGCTGGAGTCTCAGGTCTGACCCCTCCTATTGTTTGGTTAGCCTTAGGGTCCATAAAACCTTTGGTCACTAAATCAGGTTAACACAGAGAATAACTATGAATCAAGAATTAACTCGAGAGAGTAGATCCCTTACCTAGATTAACAAATCTCGAAGATTGAGATTTAAACCACAAACCGAGCACAACTCGGGAATCCAACCGCTTGTGTCACACCTTCCTATATTCGGCCACACATATATCACTAATAAGCAAAGAGCCTTTCGGCTTGAACCAAAAATCTTGAAAGAGATAACGTAAATATAAGGAAACGCCCCCTTACATTAACGTAAAAGATCCCTTGGTACCTAGAATGATTCGTCCCTATCTCAAAAATGAAGGAATTCGGCAAATCAAGGAAAGAGATGTAAGAATCGCACAAAGAGAGTCCAAGAGATAAAACAAGAATATGGAATTGAGAATGATTCGGCTAAAGAAGGAACTTACCAAAATGGATATTAACAAAGCTTCGATCTCGAACCTAAAATGATGAATTGGAAAGGTAGTTTCGGCTAACAAGAAGTTGTGAAAAGAAGAGAATAACAAGATGAAAGGGAATGAAAGAAAAAGTGGTGATTTAGCTTGAGAAAAGAAAATGGAGAGAAGAGGGTAAGAGAGGTTCGGCTATGGCTTCAGGAGGAGAGAAAGAAAAGATGTTAATAGAGAGGGAGGGTGATGATTTCGGCTTGCACAAGATGTGAGAAAAAGAGAGAAGCTCTTGGTGTTTTCGGCACAATGAGAACCTAGAAGAAGAAAAGAAATTGGAAAAGAAGTGGAATGATGCTCTCGGCTTAGGTTCAAAATGAAGAAAAGTAAGTAGAATAGCTTTGGTTAGGGCTTGTTGAGAGGAGAAGAAAAGAAGAAGAAAGGTAAAGAACCAATAGGGGTTTCGGCAATTGCAAAAGGTGAGAAAAAGAGGAGAGAAATTGTGGTGCTTCCAAAAAGAGAGATTGAAAGAAAAAGAAAACAAAACTTATGAGTGCACCTACATAAATACCAAAAATTCTACTCAAAGCCACCTCAATATTGGCACACCTCCCCACACTCAAAACTGAAACTCCAACACCCCTTAGCAGCTACCAAATTCGGCTACAAACTCCCACTCCCTTCAACCTCTAAGCCGTCCCCCTCCTTTCTCCCCAAATTCCTCCCCTCCACTCATTCAAATTGTTTGGATGAGTCAAGCTCCTACATTTACTCCTCTCCATCCAATTCAAATGTGTTGACTCCTTCAACACCCATCCAACATAATCCTTCTTGAGCACATCTCCTCCTTGCACCTAGCATCAAAAATAAATGCACAAGGAGAGATTGTTACAGCTTGAACCAAGGCCCTCTCAGCTCCTTGTAGCGTCACCTCACTAGGCCTTCAGTAGCGCCTCCCTTGCCACTTTTCCAAGGCACTTCTTGTGTCAAAACACTCCAATAACATCTCTTAACACCTAACTCCCTTGGCTCCCCCTTCCAAGTACCCAAAACAAAAATTGTTGCTATGGCTCAGGCGTACCCCAAGCTCATGCCAGGACCCCAAAACACCCTAAACTAGCACAACAATCATACTAACACATGGAAACATGCAAAAATGCAGAGACCCCGATTTAAGGATGTTACAGTTCTACCCCTCTTAAAAATAATTTCAGCCTCGAAATTACCGTCAGAAGAGTTGAGGGTATTACTATCGCATCATATCCTGTAGTTCCCACGTGGCCTCCTCCGTACCATGATTCCGCCATAAAATTTTCACCAAAGGAACTGACTTCTTACGCAGAACTTTGACATCCCGATCCAAAATCTGCACTGGTTCTTCTTCGAAGGACAAATCTGGACTCACCTCAATATCCTCCACTGGCACAATATGCGACGGATCTGATCGATAGTGCCTAAGCATGGAGACATGGAATACATCATGAATCTGACTCAACTCCACGGCAACTCGAGCTAGTAAGCTACCGGTCCTACTCGCTTCAACACCGTATACGGCCCAATAAACCTAGGGCTTAGCTTGCCCTTCCGACCAAATCTCAGCACTTTCTTCCACGGCGATACCTTCAGAAAGACCTTATCACCCACTGCATACTCTATATCCCTATGTTTGAGGTCGGCATACGACTTCTGCCTATCCAAAGCTTCCTTCAGATGAGCCCAAATCACCTTAACCTTATCCTCTGTTTCAGCAACCAACTCTGGACCCAACATCTGACGTTCACCCAGTTCTGTCCAACACATAGGGGTACGACACTTCCGTCCAATAATGCCTCATATGGTGCCATCTGGATACTCACTTGATAACTGTTGTTATACGCGAACTCTGCCAATGGTAGATATTCCTCCCAACTACCGTAAAAATCCAGAACACAGCCCCTTAACATATCTTCTAAGATTTGAATTACCCTCTCTGACTGTCCGTCTGACTGCGGATGAAAAGCCGTGCTGAAATCCAACCTCATACCCAATGCCTGATGCAAAGCTTTCCAGAACCTTGACGTGAATTTGGGATCCCTATCTGAAATAATCGACACCGGTACCCCATGTAACCGTACTATCTCCGCTACATACAACTTTGCCAACCTTTGGAGTGAATAATCAATCCGAACTGGTATGAAATGGGCCGACTTTGTCAAACGATCAACAATCACCCAGACTGAATCCTTTTTGCTAGGCGTAAGGGGTAGCCCAATGACGAAGTCCATCGTAATCATTTCCCACTTCCTGCGCGAATCTTTATTGGTCGCACAGAGCCGACGTGATGGCGATGCTCGACTTTGACTTGTTGGCATGTCAGACACTTAATTACAAATTCAGTTACTTCTCGCTTAAGACCCGGTCACCAGAACTATTCTCGCAAATCCTGATACATCTTGCTACCTCTAGGATGCATAGCGTATGGGTTGCTATGAGCTTCCTGAAGAATTCGCTGTCTCATCTCAACGTCCTTTGGCATACACACTTTCCCTTGAAGACACATCACACCCTCATTGCTCAAGCTATAACCCTCCAAACCACCATTCTGCACTTGCAACCTCCGAGCATTCAAAACCTCATCCACTAGCTGTCTCTCCTTAACCTGATCCACCCACATTGGCTTTACTTGCAATTCTGCCAATAGACTCCCGTCGTCATACAGACTGAGACGAGCAAACATTGCTCTCAGATCTGTTACCACCTTACGGCTCAACGCGTCAGCCACTACATTAGCCTTACCCGGATGGTCTCAATCGAGCAGTCGTAGTCTTTTAACAACTCGATCCACCTACGTTGCCTTAAATTCAATTCTTTATGTGTCAACAGATACTTCAAACTCTTGTGATCCGTGTAGACGATAATGTTTTCCCCACACAAGTAATGCCTCCAAATCTTCAGGGTGAAGACCACTGCAGCCAATTCCAGATCATGCGTCGGGTAGTTACCTTCATGAGGTCTCAACTACCAAGATGCATACGCCACCACTTTCCCCTCTTGCATCAGTACACAGCCCAAACCAGTATGCGATGCATCATAATAAACCATGAATTCCTTCCCAGCTTCAGGCTGAATCAAAATCGGAGCTTCAGTCAGAATCTTCTTTAACTTGTCGAAACTTTTCTACTGCTTATCAGACCACACAAATGGAACCCCTTTCTGCAACAACTTAGTTAGCGGTGTTGCAATAAAAAAAAACCCTTCCACGAATCTTTTGTAATATCATGGCAAACCCAGAAAACTCCGAATCTCTTTGACCGATTTAGGTGGCTTCCAACACCGCCTCAATCTTTCGAGGATCAACTCTAATTCCCTCAACTGACACCATATGACCCAAAAAAGTTACCTCATTCAACCAGAACTCGCATTTGCTAAACTTTACGAATAATTGCTTCTCCCTCAGAATTTGTAGAACCACCCGTAGATGCACGACATGTTCCTCCTCAGATTTTAAGTATACCAAAATGTCGTTTATAAACACCACGATTAACCGATCCAAGTACGGTTGAAACACCCGATTCGTCATGTCCATGAATGCTGCCGGTGCATTAGTCAACCCGAACAGCATTACCAAAAACTCGTAGTGCCTATAACGAGTACGAAACGCTATTTTATAGATATCCACCTCCTTCACTTTGAGTTGATGATATTCCGACTAAGATCTATCTTAGAGAAAACTGATGCACCCTTAAGCTGATCAAACAAGTCGTCTATCCTGGGCAACGGATACTTGTTCTTGATCGTCAACTTATTCAGCTGGCGATAGTCTATACACATCCGCATTGTACCATCTTTCTTCTTAACAAAGAGTACAGGCACTCCCCAAGGTGATACACTCGGCCAGATGAAACCCTGGTCCAACAATTCCTGAATCTGTGCCTTCAGTTCCACCAATTCCTTCGGCGCCATCCTATATAGGGCAACAAACACTAGAGCGGTTCTGGGTAATAAGTCTATACCGAACTCAACTTCACAGTCCGGAGGCAAACCTGAAAGTTCCTCTAGGAATAAATCGACAAATTCCTTCACCGTTCAGACATTCCCCACAATTGATTCCTTGGCCTCCAAGGCACAAACGTGTACCATAAACGCCTCACAACCCTTCCTCACCATTTCCTCGGCCTTCAGAGTAAACACAACATTAGATAGATAATCTCTTCTATTACCTATCATTACTACCTCTTCACCTTTAACTGTCCTCAAAACCATGCGCTTAGCTACGCAATCCAAACTGGCCTGGTACTTCACTAGCTAATCCATCCTAAGAATCGATCAAACTCCCCGAGCGGTAGTTCCATCGATCGACCAAAACACCACCCTTGAAGTTCTAGGGGTACACCTCTATCTGCTTTATTTACTTCTGAGTGACCTAGAGGGCTTATTACTATCATCTTCCTAGAAGTAATCTCAAGGTCTAAGTTCATAGTTTCCACTATACTACTGGCAACATACGAGTGCGTTGAACCAACATCTATCAAAGCAGTATAAGGTAGTCTAAAAATTAAGAACGTACCGGTTATGACGTTCGGTGCATCGCCCTCCTCTCGACGCCTTGCTATTTAGACCAACCCAGGCTGTCTCGCCTCTGTGCTCCCAGCACCTCTACCCGGTGCTCCGCGACCTCATCCAGAATCGTTACCTCCCCTAGTCGAACCGCGACCCCTCTGTGGTTGCTGACCATCCCTCCTGGACTGTGTACGACCCTGATTCCCAAACTGAAACCTAGCTGACCTCTGCGGACAATCCCTCACTCGGTGTCCCATTGACCCACACTCAAAACACCCTCTGTTTCCAGTCCAACATTCCCCCGTGTGAGACTTCCCACACTGAGCACACCGTGGCGGCCACTGAGTAGTAGCAGCAGCAGGCCTCGCAGCTTGATTTGGCCCACCATATCTAGCCCTTTTCTGCTGGTTCTGGCAGACCCGGATGACCCAAAATTCCTCTTATTCCAACCCTTATCCTGATTCCGTCTCACTGACAGTTTCACTTCCTCAGCAACTTTGGCCTTCTCTACTAAGACTGT